>JAJTUV010001524.1:0-412594 GCA_021653895.1 Mastomys natalensis | reverse complement strand
GCACTGTCCCAGAATTTTCACCCTGGATCTCCCAGCACTAAAACACACAGATAAGCTTGAGTCTTTTGACATGCCTTCCCAAGAGGTGAAAAACCCAAACAGTACTTCATTCACTTACTTAACACTAACTTTTTCTTATTCCAATAAAAGTTTAACTTATGACACTCATGTGTTGATAGATTTCATAAACTATCTTAAAGTATCTGATAACTTCTGGTTATTATCAAACTTGCTTAAGCACAGGAACGTCTTCTAGGATCTAAATCACACACAAAGCTTCAAAATACAAGAAACATAATATGGACCCACTCTTTCCAGACCTAGTGCCCAGAAATTTTACTCTCTGGGCTGTAGAATTTCATTACACTAAACAACATTCAGCTAAATTAGCAAGTTCCCCTGATTTTCTCTGAAACAATCAATGAAAGAAGAAAATTTGAAAGCTTAAACTATTTCTGGAGTTCTTTTACATATCTCCTTTCACTCTGATTGTGTTGGCAACCTACTAGTTCTGAAGGGAATCAAACACTGGGCTCAGTTTGTCCCGGCTGCTTATTACAGCATTTGTGTGTGTGTGTGTGTGTGTTTTTTTTAATTTTTAAGCTGGATATTGAATTAAAGATGGTGCATATATGAAGAGTATGCTTTTTAAAAAACATGTTCATCTTCCAATATTTATATAGTCCTAAAGTTTAATGTATCACTTAAGAAATTGTAAGCATAAATATGATGGGTGAAATTCATTATGTAGAGCTGCATTGGTGAACAGGTGCTCCTTTATGTAGTGAAACATTGTTATGAATATATGCATTTTTAACCTCTGTCCTTATAGAACTTAACAAATGTAGCTTTTTAACCTGACTATATTATGTTTTCCTCTAATAAAACATTATTCATTATTTTGATTTTGAGGTCTCATTGGTTTTTTCAATACTATGTGAAGCAGATGATATAAGTTTCAGAAAATTATTTTCATTGCTAAAGCATCAATCAATGTAATGTTAGCATATCACTAAATTACATTAACTGGTTTTCTTCATTTTCATTTCTCTCCCTACTCACCTCTCCCTTCTTTACTCACTAAGATTCAGAAAATAAAACATATACAGAAAATAACTTTTTTAGAATGATGTATCAAGATTTTCTGTGTGTGCAAAATTATAGCAGATGCCTATGATGTCTATATGATACCTTTACAGGGGCTCCAAAGCATGCTACAGGCAATCTTGGACACAGGAACCTTCTAGGTAGTCACTAGCTTATGATTCCCAGGGTGTCACACCTCTGAGAAGTTGGCAGATCTCATAGGCAAGTTCCATTGAAACATAAAATAATCCAGAAATTAGTTAAATTGTTTCTTAGTGTTTTAGCTTATAAAAAGCCTCTCTACATCATTTCAGAGAGGGTTTCCCACCCAGCCCCCAGCTCATTCTTAACTCTCTTCCTCTTGCTAGTCACCCTGTGTCTCATCTCTTATTCTTATTTCAAGTCTCTAGTCTCTAACCTATACCTCTGGGAAGTTTACTCCACCAACAAAGGCTAAAGGAGTATGTTAATTGATCTGTTTATTAATTAATTAAATAAACATAATTTGTATGTTAATTGACTGATTGGTTTCTGTGTCTGCAAATCTTATCCTTACAGACTAGGCTAACTGATGAAGACTTGGTGTGTGTGTGTGGGGGGGGGAGTCATAAGTGCTTTCTATTGTTTCTACCCAGTGAGAGATTTGCCACATGTGGTCATGAGAAAGAAACACATCAGGCAAGAGGGGGACTTATAGGAAGGCTGGGAGGAGTTGAAACTTGGAAGCAAAGGATGGATGTAATCTAAATGCACTTAATGAAATTACAAAAACATAGGATAATTGATTGACAGTGGTTAATCTCATTTACTCCTTTAGTGGAATGACCAACACATGAATTGGAGGTGGAGCATGTGAGGACCAGTGACAGCTGCTCTCACTAGTCTGTGCCCTTTTAGAATTTCCCCACATAACTGTACTGAGTGAGTCATAAGGTTAAAAACTAAGAGAAAAACAAAGGTACAAGCTAGTACTAAAAATACCTAGTAGACAAATTTTACCTTTCCCATGACAGCAAACTTTCTGACACATTATCAGGTTGAACCAATAATAGTAACCTATTGAGCTCTGAAGAAGTGGGTGAATAACTAAATAATTAAAAGTCAATTTCAACTGTTAAAAGTCAAACTCTGATGAGTGTTTACATGATATGCTAATCTACAGCAATGAAGATAAGTGCTTGGGGGAAGACTAATATTATGTACATTAGCTGAAATAATTGTACTAAGTTCTCCCAAGGTCTGTGACCCTGCCTTGTTCTTGGTCTAGTTAATGGTACTAGGCACGAGTTTCATCTATGGAGTTGGCTGAGGAACTACTGGCAATTGATGGCTTCTGAGAGAAGAAGAGTTATTCTTTTCTTGAGAAATGTGGGTCCTAACAGGATGTCCATGATGTAGTAGAGCCTTGCACATGTGACCAGAGCTAAGAAGACTCGGTGGATTTAAGAAAAGAATACATGAGCTTTAGAGGAAAAGTAGTAGTAGAATAGGGAGAAATTGAAGGAGGAAGAAATGGGGATTGAATTTGATCAAATGCATTATACACATGCACGGCATCTTCAAATAGTAAAAATAAAATAATAATATTAATTCTACTTGTAATAACTGCTATATATATCATGAGTAATGCATGTTTATCTTGATGGATTTACTATGAGCAGATACACTGTCATGATTAGCCATTGTTTTTTAATAAGTGCATACAAATTGTACAAAATTGTGCTTTATTATATTTTCATACATGTATGTTATGCAATTTAATCACATTCACTCCCTTATTACCTTCTTTTGACATCTTCCTCATTCCCATCATTTACCTTTTTCTTCCCTACTATACAGATAGTTTTATGTGAACTTGACACAAGCTAGAGTCATTTGGGTAGAAGAAGCTTCAATGAGAAAATGCTCCCATCAGATTAGCCTGTGGGAAAGCCTGTGGTGTGTATTCTTATTTGGTAATTGGTGTGGGAGCACAACTCCTTATGGGTGGTGCCATTCTGGAATGATGGTTCTGGGTGGTATAAGAAAGCAGGTTGAATAAGGTATGAGAAACAAGTTAATGAGTAGTACCCCTCCATGGTTACTGCATCAGCTCCTTCCTATAAGTTCTGTGTCTGACACCAAATTCAAACAGTATTTATCTACCAATCCAGCCCTACAGAGATTTCTAGAAGGAAAACTCCAATACAAGGATCATACCTATCCCTGATTTCTTTAATGATGAACCATGATCTGAAACTCAGATGAAGTAAGCCCTTTATTTTGGACATGATGATTTATCACAGTAATAGAAACACTAAGAAAGACAATTTTTTTCTGTGCCCTTGAAAAGAAAATTCTACTAATTACCAAAGATTAAAAAACATTGTCTAAAAATTCTCTGGATAGATTTTGTTTTATGAACATAGATATAGGGGAATAGTTCTGGTGCTTTGATTTAATTGGGTATCTGTGAATCCAAACACTGAAGGTCCTTGTCCCCAATTGGTTTTTGATCTATCAATAAAGATGCCAATGATCAGTGGCTGACCACGGGGTTGGACATTTAGAGTTGCACAGGTAGGATGCAGAAAGGAACAGGAGAGATCTCTGTATTTGGGGGAGAGAGAAGGAACAAACTCAGCGCTCCAGGAGAGATCATCCAAAATGTAGGTGGAAAGGAAAAGTGGCCCACAGAAGGGCAGCCCAAAAGTGTATTGGGCAGTAAAGACCAATGGGCATCACAGAAGGTAACTGGACATCAAGGTTAAAGGTAAATTTGGAAGGTGTTTAGCCAGGAGTACTAGAGGAAAAGGTTTGTTAGCCGCAGAAGATATCAAATAAATAACCTAATGAAGAATGTTAAAGCATATGTTCATCCTGCATAGCTGATGCCCACACACTTCTGAGCTTCTTTACTGGTGTCAGAGAGGAAAATTATCTAAGGAGAGATTGTCTGACAGTCTGACCTTTTACATCAGAAAGGCACTTTGATATTTCTAAATTGAAAAGACTGATGCTAAACAAAAAGCCAAACCCAGAATTAGTGGACAGAAAGAAATAATGAAGATGAGGATATAAATTGATGACATGAAGTTGAAAGAGCCATAGAAAAAAATCATGGCACCAATAAAGAGGTTCTATAAATGATAAACAAGATTGACAAACATCTCTAGCCAACTATTCAAGAAGAAAAGAGAAACACAGAATTAATGAAATTATAAATAACTGTGAAACGTGTAAAGAAAAAAGTATTTTGAAAATATACTGCTCTCAAAATTAGAAAATTTATAAGACACAGATAAATTGCTAGAAACATATGGCATGTGATGAACAAAGAGGTGCTCATGGATCACCCAATTTAGTATTATGAAAACTGCCATACTACTGAAAGCCACTTACAGATTTAAGTCAATCTTCACCGAAATATCAAGTTTGATTTTTACATAAACAAACCAATATGAAATTTATTATACTCAATATCTAATATAAATCTCTAAAGGCTTTGTAAAAGAGCATTGCTGAAGGCATCATGATATCTAATCTCTAGATATACTACAGAGCATATAGTAAAAAAACATGTAACATGTTAACATGAATCGTACCATATAAACCACTGAAATAAAATAAGAACCCAAAAGTAAAGCAATTTAAAACTTTGTCTGGGTTTCTAAGGCTGTGATAAAACACCATGACCAGAAGCAATTTGCAGCGGAAAGGGTTTATTTCATCTTACATCATTTAAGTTCACCATCCAGATAAGACAGGGCAGGTACTCAAGTCAGGAACTTATAGGAAGTAGCTGATGCAGTGACCATAGAGGATCACTGCTTAATGTATTGCTTTGTAGTGCCAGGGAAGTGTTAGTGATAGCACAAAAACAACCAGACTATAGCTGATCTGATACAACTCACATCAGGGTCTTTATTCTATTTGAGCTAGCTCAGGCCCCTCCAAAGCACCACTGTCACCCGGGATGGTTTTGGTAGCAGGGAAGCCCTAAATGTCTAGCAGGGCAAGTCTTTATAGTAAGCAGCAAGCAGGGGTAAAGTGTGCAAACATCTAGTTGGAAAGCTACTGTAGCCTTTAACTTTATTGAGTGGTGATGGGAGTTATATCATAAACTTCTGTTCCCTTCTGCATAGGTGATTGTTAAGCAGGAGGTGAACTTGTAACCTAGGGGTGCAGATCTGTTGGGGAAATAACCTGGAGACATTTGTCTTGTTTAGGATATAATGTGAAGACACTGGTCTTGTTGGGGATTAGCCTAGAGACTGGAGCTAGACTTGGGTTTTGTTGAGGTACAACTTGGAAACTAATGCTATGTACAAGGCTGTTAGTTTACTTGAGTTCAAACTCAGGTAAGGTTCTGTAAAACACAGGCTGAAGTTAAAAAAATTAGCCTCTCACTCAATGTATACACACAAGACTACCAAACCAGGGATGATACCACCCACAATGAGCCCATTGTGTCCTCTAACATTAATCATTAATAAAGAAAATATCCTACCGGCTTGCCCAGAGCAGGTGGAAACATTTTTCTCAATTGAGGTTCCCGGAGGTCTACAATTGTTTCAAGTTTACAAAATACAACCAGAATAGAAGTCATGGTGCTCTGCTCCCCAGAAGACACCACATCCTGACCCATCCTAGAGGAACCACTGTAATGAGAGCAGCAGAAGAACAACTCCACTCAGAGTAGCAGAGGAACCACTTCACTCAAAGCAGAGGAGAATCTCCTGGACTCAGAGCAGTTAAGGAACCTGGATTCTCAGGTGCTCTAACACACCCAGGACCATAGGATTTCAGGATCTGAGAGGCAGCCTGAGTCCCAGGAGCTCTTCCACCCAGGATCACAGGATAACAGAGACAGCTGGATTCTGAGGAGTTCTGACACAAGCAAGATAACAGGAGAGACAGGCTTCAGTCAGAGACAGTGAGTGAAGATAGCACTAGAGATAACCAGATGGTGAAAGACAAGCACAAGAACTTAAGCAACAGAAATCAAAGTTACCTGACATCATCCAAACCCAGTTCTCCCACAAGAGCAGGTCCTGGATGCCCTGTCACACCAGAAAAGCAGGATTTAGATTTAAAATCACTTCTCATGATGACAATAGAGGACTTTAAGACGGACATAAATAACTCCCTTACAGAAATACAAGAGAACACAGGTAAATAGGTAGAAGCTCTTACAGAGGATACACAAAAATCACTTAAAAATTGCAAGAAAACACAAACAAACAGGTGAAGGAATTAAACAAAACCATCCAGTTTCTAAAAATGGAAATAGAAACAATGAAGAAGTCCCAAAGGGAGGCTATCCTGGAAATAGAAAACTTAGGAAAGAGATCAGGAGTCATACATGCAAGCATCACCAACAGAATACAAGAGCTAGAAGAGAGAATCTCATGTGCAGAAGACACCATGGAAAACATTGACACAACTGTCAAAGAAAATGAAAAATGAAAAAAGTTCCTAACCCAAAACATCCAGGAAATCCAGGACACAATGAGAAGATCAAACCTGAGGATAACAGGTATAGATGAGAGTGAAGATTCCCAACATGAAGGTCCAGTAAATATCTTCAACAAAATTATAGAAGAAAACTTTCCTAACCTAAAGAAAGAGATATCCATGAACAGACAAGAATCCAACAGAATTCCAAATAGACTAGACCAGAAATTCCTCCTGTCACATAATAATCAAAACACCAAATGTACAAAACAGAGAAAATATTAAAAGCAGTAAGGGAAAAAGGTCAAGTAACATATAAAGGCAGACCTATAAGAATTACACCAGACTTTTCACCAGAGACTAAAAGCCAGAAGACCTGTACTGATATCATACAGACCCTAAGGGAACACAAATGCCAGCCAAGACTGCTGTACCCAGCAAAACTCTCAATCACTATAGATGGAGAAACCAAGATATCCTATGACAAAACCAAATTTACACAATATCTTCCCACAAATCCAGCACTACAAAGGATAATAGATGGAAATCTCCAACACAAGGAGGAAAACTACAACCTAGAAAAAGCAAGAAAGTAATCTTCCAACAACCCAAAAGAAGTTAGCTACAAAAACATAATTCCACCTCTAATAACAAAAATAATAGGAAGCATCAATCATTTTTCCTTAATATCTTCTAATACCGATGGACTAAATTCCTCAATAAAAAGACAGAAACTAACAGACTGAATAAATAAACAGGACCCAGAATTTTGCTGAATACAGGAAACGCACCTCAGTAACAAAGACAGACACTACTTCAGAGTAAAAGGATAGAAAACAATTTTCCAAACAAATGGTACCAAGAAACAAGCTGGAGTAGCCATTGTAATATCGAATAAAATTAACGTTCAACCAAAAGTTATCAAAAACGACAAGGAAGGACACTTAATAATCATCAAAGGAATTCTGAACATCTATGCTCCAAATGCAAGGGCACCCACATTCATAAAAGAAACTTTACTGAAGCTCAAAGCACACAGTGCACCTCACACAATAATAGTGGGGGATTTTAACACCCTGCTCTCAGCAATGGACAGATCATGAAGACAGAAAATAAAGAGAGACACAGTGAAATTGACAGAAGTTATGAACCAAATGGATTTAGCAGATTGCTATAGAACATTTAACCCTAAAACAAAAGAAAATACCTTTTTCTCAGCATCTCATGGTACCTTCTATAAAACTGACCATATAATAGGCCACAAAACAGGCCTCAACAGATGCAAAAAGAGTGAAATAATCCCTTACATCCTATCAGATCACCACAGACTAAGGCTGGTCTTCAATAATAACAAAAATAATATAAAGACCACATACAGGTGGAAACAGAACAACACTCTACTCAATGATGACTTGGTTAAGGAAGAAAAAAGAAATTAAAGACTTTTCAGAATTTAATAAAAATGAAGGATTGTCATACCAAAACTTACAGGACATAATGAAAGCAGTGCTAAGAGGAAAACTCATAGCTCAAAGTGCCTACAAAAAGAAACTTGAGAGAGCATATACTAGCAACTTGACAGCACATCTGAAAGCTCTAAAACAAAAAGAAGCAAATATACACAAGAGGAGTAGACAGGAAGAAATAATCAAACTCAGGGCTGAATTCAACCAAGTAGAAACCAAAAAAAAAAAAAAAAAAAAAAACTATACAAAGTATCAGCAAAACCAGGAATTTCTGGGGGAATCACCATCCCTGACCTCAAATTGTACTACATTGCAATGGTTATAAAAACTTCATGGTATTGGTACAGAGACAGGCATGAAGATAAATGGAATAGAATTGAAGATACAGAAATTAACCCACACACCTATGATCACTTGATCTTTGACAAAGGAGCTAAAATCGTCCAGTGGAACAAGGACAGCATTTTTAACAAATGGTGCTAGTTCAATTGGAGGTCAGCACGTAGAAGAATGCAAATCGATCCTTTCTTACCTCCTATTAATCCATGAGCATGGGAGATCTTTCCATCTTCTGAGATCTTCTTCAATTTCTTTCTTCAGAGAAGAGAGAAGGTGGGGAAGACCCTCTGAAGAGAACACCAATGGCTTATGCTCTAAGATTAAGAATTGACACATAGGATCTCATAAAATTGCAAAGCTTCTGTAAGGCAAAGGACACTGTCAATAGGACAAAATGGCAGCCAACAGACTGGGAAAAGATCTTTACCAATCCTATATCTAATAGAAGGCTAATATCCAATATATACAAAGAACTCAAGAAATTAGACTCCAGATAAACAAATAACCCTATTAAAAATGGGATACAGAGATAAACAAAGAATTCTCAACTGAGGAAACTCAAATGACCAAGAAGCTCCTAAAGAAATGTTCAATATCCTTAGTCATCAGGGAAATGCAAGTCAAAACAACCCTGAGATTCCATCTCATACAGTCAGAATGGCCAAGATAAAAACCCAGGTGATAGTAGATGCTGCGAAGAATGGGAAAGAGGAACACTTCCTCCATTGTTGGTGGGATTGCAAGCTGGTGCAAGCACTTTTGAAATCAGTCTGACTGTTCCTCAGAAAATTGGACATAGCATTACCTGAGGACCCAGCTATACCACTCCTGGGCATATACCCAGAAGGTGCTACAACATATAACAAGAATATATGCTCCACTATATTCATAGCGGTCTTATTTATAATATCCAGAAGCTGGAAAGAACCCAGATGTCCTTCAACAGAGGAATGGATATAGAAAATATGGTGCATTTATACAATGGAGTATTACTCAGCTATTAAAAACAATGAATTCATGAAATTCTTAGGCAAATGGATGGAACTAGAAAATATCATCCTTAGTGAGTTAACACAATTATAAAAGAACTCTCATGGTATGCACTCACTGATAATTGGATATTAGCCCAAAAGCTTGCAATACCCAAGATACAACTGACAGGCCACATGAATCTCATGGAGAAGGAAGACCAAAGTGTTGGTACTTCGTTCCTTCTTTGAAGGCATAACAAAATACTCATGGATCAAATATGGAGACAAAGTGTGGGACAGAAACTGAAGGAGGGGCCATCCAGAGACTGCTCCACTGATTTTCCATCCCTGTGCAGTCACAAAAGGCAGAATGCTGATGTTGATGCCAGGAAGTGCATGCTGACAGGAGCCTGATATAGCTGTCTCCTTATAGGTCTGCCAGAGCCTGACATATGCAGAGGAGTATGCTCACAGCTAACCATTGAACTGAACATGGGTTCCCAATGGAAGATTTAGAGAGAGGACTGAAGGAGCTGAAAGGATTTGTGGTCCCATGGGGATAGCAACAATACCAACCAACCAGAGCTCCCAAGGTCTAAACCAGTGTCTAAGCCTGGGAGCACATAGGGAGGGACCCATAGCTCTAGCTGTATGGAAGGATGGCCTTGTTGGGCATAGGTGGGAGAGGAGGTCCTCGGTTCCCTGAAGGCTGGATGCCCCAGTGTGGGGGAATTTGAGGGCAGGGTGGTGGGAGTTTGTGAGTAGGTGGGGGGCACATATGCACAGGAGCAGGAGGAGGGGAGATTGTATAGGGGTTTCTGGGTGTGGGGTTGAAGTGGGAAAAGGAATAACATCTGAAATATAAATAAATTATCCAATAAAATTAATTAAAAAAAAATTCATGGTGCTTTTGTGAAAAAAATAAATGTGAAGTCAAAGAGAAATATTTGCTAATAATTTGAATGAGGATGCAATACATAGCTCAAACTTTCAAAAATGGTTCCATGCTCTATTGTTCATTTAATTCAAAGAAATTTTTTGAACTATATCTTACTATTAGTTAGCTGCCATAGAACTTCTATGTAGATCAGCTGGAGGTCAAACTGCTTCTGTGCCCAGGATATAGTCATTTAAGATGTGCATGACCACACTCAGAGAAGAAACTTTAAAAGTAAATCAATTGAGGCAGTTTGTCCTTACTATAAATTTGTAAACAAATTACAATGTAATGCTGCTATTCTTAAGTAGTAATTTGGAAGAATATTCTTGTTTAATTTACATATTTGGGTTTTTGCTTGCTTATTTGTTTGTTATATTACTCAGTGGAAGTACCCAACTTTTTTGCTTCTATCTTATATTATTCTTGTTTTAATTTAAATTTTAAAACCTTCATACATGAGCATTGCATCTACATTTCTCTTGTACTCCCATCCCCTAACTCCTCCTGTGTTCTACCAAGTCATGATCTCTTTTTTATTATTATTAGTGAGTTGTATGTGTGTGTGTGTATGATGGTATATACACCATATATAGGATTATATACCATATTGGGAAAATCAACTTCTGAAATTTTTCTCTGACCCCTTTAAATGTGCTAATGTGTGTGCACACCACAACCCATATGCACATCCAACATATACACACAAGTTTTTAATTTTAAAGAATATTTTGGCATTGACTAGGAAACTGTGGGTGTATAAATTTTCATAATTTAAGAAACTTTACAATCATTAGAACATTTTTGAAGGAATATTAAAGGAAAATGTAAAAATGAAAGCATAACAGACAAATGGAAAAGGAACTGATTATTGAAAGGAATCAGAAATGAAGGAATTAAAAAACAAAGAAACAAATATAGCTTACAGAATTCTAAATACATCTATGTCAGCAATTACATCCAATGGAAAATTATATTTAATTATATTAATTGCAGGTTGATATAAAACTTTTAAAGACATATTCACCAAAATAACACAGCTTTAATATGAAAGACTGAAAGAAATAACAGACAACTCAGCATTCATCTTAAGCCTTCTCAGTAATTAATACTACTATCAGTGGGCACAGAAGTTAGACAGACACAGAATGTCTGATTAACCAGTGCAATGTATCTGGTATGCATAAAAGATTTCTGTCCCACAATTGTGTAGAATAATGCTTGAATGTGTTCAACTGATCACACACTAAGTTGGCCATATAATGGGAGGCTACACTAAAAATAAACTCTAATACCTGAAAGCATTCATAAAATATTCTTTAATCACAACATAATTTAAAAAACATATAAAAACAAATAGAATGATTATAAATTCTTAGAAATTTACTACAACATGAATAGTCAAATATATCACAGGAGATTATAAATTATTTTAAACAGACAACGAAAATGTCAGAAACATGGCTGATGGAAGTGAAGTCATGTTCAGATTACATTTATAGCTTTAAATTAATGTATTGGGGTTTAAATGTTAAAAATTAATCTTTTAAGATTTCATTACAAGGAAAATTTGCAAAGGTCATAAAGTAAAAGTTAGACTCAATGATTTCAAAGGGGAAAAATAATAAAGACATGTCAAGAAATCAAGCATATGAAAGAAAATTTTGATTAATCATACAACTGATTTTTTTATCTGAAGAAACTGTTAAAATGGTATACAAGTTGTGTTAACAGTGAAAACAGAGAACACACTACAATTCTTGCAGATTTTAAGAAGCAAGTATATGATACAAGCAGATATATGCCAATGCATTAGAAAATTGTAAGAAACTAGACAAGTAACTTGAAGCAAAAAATAAGCACATGAAGGAAACATAAAAAGTATCATGTTTGTTAGATGAACTAAATATATAATTAAAAACATTCCTTCAGGGAGTTATCTAGTTTTTGATCTGTTTCCGTCAAATTGTTGAATTTTGAATTATTCAAAATATTTGGGAAAGAAGTGATGTTCAATTTCCAGACTAAACCAAATGAATAGTAAAATAGGGACATGTTCCAAACTTCTTATAGGGCTAGAACAATTTTGATAGCTCACTTTGAAAAGGACTTGATTTAATTTTTGCTTGTTTGCTAGTTTTGTCTTTGAGACAGGGTTCTCTGTGTAGCTCTGGCTGTCCTGATATCTCTATAGACCAGATTGGCCTCCAACTCAGAGATCTGCTTACCTCTGCTGAGATTAAATGTGTTGTTGATCATCATCTAGAGTGAGGAGGATATATGAGAAAGAAAACTTAGTAGTCAATTACATCTCAAGAAATAAAAGATTAAAATGTTGCGTAAATATTGAAGAGAAATCAAATAATCTATACAAAGTTTCATTCATTATTTATAATATGACCAAGAGATATTCTATTGTAAGTCAAAGTTAATTTTGTATTCATAAATTAGTCATTATTGTGATAAGTAAGAAAATTCCTATGTCATCCACACAGAGCCAAAATAATCATTCATAAAATTCAACATATAAGCAACAAATACAAAAAAATTGTTTTTTCTGTAAAAGAAGTGCAAGAAATTTACAGAATCTTGTAAAAATATATTAACAATATGTCACTGGTTCCCTTAGACATAAATGCTTAAATATAGAGATTTATTTTGGTACACAGTTTCAAAGGCCCATTTTTTTTCTGTGGTTGCCATATTCCCTGAACTTGGGGGAGCACACCATGGTGTGTGGTGTATGGTGTGTTGTGTGGTAGAGTTGTTCATCAGAGAAAAAGGTAGAGGGGCAGGTAGAAGAGGTCAGGACAGGATTTTTATCTACCTGCCCCTGTGACTTACACATGTTGCTACATATCAACTCCTAAAGTTTCTAGACTCCCTCACATGTACAATTACCTGGGGTCCAAATTTCTAATATGTGGAACTTTTGAGGAAGGGACATTTCACATACGGACCATAATGCCTTATTTACTAAATACTAAATAATTAGTTCTAAGCAATAACAAATGATTATAGATTTAAAAGTTGTCAAAATAATCAACACCCAGGAACATATCTTAGCTGAGTATTCATATGTTGTTATGTTTACACATAATTACATTACAAGAAATGACCTAGTATTAATACCATAAAGCTGATTCAGACACTTCTGCAACAGTATGGTCTTGATTCTTCCTTGAAACTTGGAGTTAGGTTCTGGGTAATTCAATTTTCTGATACAATTACATAAGTGTTATAGTAAAGCTGTCTTATAGTTGGATTTTTTTCTAAATCAAAATTTTTATTTGTAACTTAAATTTATTTTACTGGTTTACTCTATTCTTTCTTGAAATGTTAGTTGTTAACTCTAAAAATTTTGTTTTAAAAATTTTATCATATTTATAATTTTAGTTTTATTATCCATCAAGTATAAAAGAATTTTAGCTTAAGTAGTTTGAGCTCATATGGATAGATGTTTAAGAGAAATGGACTAATATAAATTTTAAGGTGATAAAGGGAATTCATCTTTATGTAAAGTTTTAAAAATTCTCTAGGCTAAGTCCTAAAATGTGTAAGATGTATCATTCATTCATTCATTCATTCATCATATTTGATTTACATTCCCAAAACTACCCCCTTCACAGTCTCCCCTTGACAGAGTCCCTCCCCTTTCTTGATTGATCTCCTTTTCCTCTGAGAGGGTATCCTCCCTGGGTATCCTCCAACCCTGGTACTATCAAGTCTTTGTAGCATTGGGCAAATCCTCTCCCCTGAGGCCAGATAAGGCAACTCTGTTGGGGAAAACAGATTCTACAGTCAGGCAACAGCTTTATGGACAGATTCTACTCCAGTTGTTGGGAACCCGTACGGATACAAAGCTGCACATCTGTTATGTATATGTCAGGGGCTTAGGTCCAGTTCTTGTATGCTCTTTATTTGGTGGCTCAATCTCTGAATGGTCCCTGGAGTCCAGGTTAGTTGACTCTGTTGGTCTCCCTGTAGAGTTCCTATTCCATTCAGGGCCTTCATCTTCCCATAACTCTTCCATACGAGTCCCCAACCTCCTTTGAATGTTAGGCTGTGGGTATCTGCATCTGTTTTCATCAGCTGCTGGGTAGAGCCTCTCAGAAGACAATCATGCCAGTCTGTAAGCATAACAGAGAATCATTAGTTGTGTCATGAAACTGGTGCTTGCCCAGGGGATGGGTCTTGAGTTGGGCCTGTTAATGGTTGGCCATTACTTTAGTTCCTGCTCCATTTTTGTCTCTGTAGTTCTTTTAGACAGGAGTAAATATTTGTTTTAGCTGTTTGAAATATCCCTTTTGTTTCTAAAGTTCTATGATGGAAAACACAGTTTCCCAATAACAATTTTAGATGCCAAAAGTAACCAGACTTTATCATGAATATAAAAATAGAACTAACATGTAATTTAATTACTATGCAAGAAAATTAGATGGGTATAGAACTGTGGATAAGTGCTATCTTATTATTCAAAATCATAATGGGATATTTGACATTACTCAAAGGATACATTGAGTTGAAAGAACATTAAGCAGAAGTCAAATAATATCTATCATAATGGGGCCACCAACTCATCTAGAAATTTTTGACCCAGAATTGTTCGTGTCTAAAGGAAATACAGGGACAAAAATGGAGCAGAGATTGAACAAAAGGCCATCCAGAGACACCCCAACTTAGGATCCATCCCATGCTCAGGCACCAAACCTGACACTATTACTGATGTCATGTTGTGCTTCCAGACAGGAGCCTGGCATGACTTTCTTCTGAGAGGCTCTACCAGCAGCTGACTGAGACAGAAGCAGATTCTTACAACCAAACATTGGATGGAGGTCAGAGAGTTAGAGGAAGGAGCTGAAGGGGATTGCAACCCCATAGGAAGAACAACAGTATCAACTAACCAGACTCCTCAGGGCTCTCAGAGACTAAATCACCTACCAAAAAGCATATACGGCCTTGTCTGGCCTCAGTGGAAGGGGGTGTGCTTGGTCCTGTGGAGGCTTGATGACTCAGAGAAGGGGATGCTGAGGGGTGAGGTTAGAATGGGTATGTGGTTGGGGAGCACCCTCTTAGAGTGAATAGGAGAGATACGGAAAGGGGATAACATTTGGAATGTAAATCAATAAAATAATGAAAAAAGAAAAAATATACATCATAACATTTTTATACCAACTATGACAACCTACCATTAACTCCTGCCTTGCCAAACAGGTTAAACGTTCCTTGTCCTACACTGTTGTTTGATCATGAGCAGAAAATGAAACAATTCTAAAAAAGCTTTCACTGAAAGTTGAGGGGACCATACATACAAGTTGAAATAATAAAAAGAGAAAGAGTGAGAGAGGAGAGAGAGAGAGAAGAGAGAGAGTATTTTTTTCTGGACTGTAGTTTCTCCTCCTTCTATTCCTTCCAGTCCTGGCCCCAATCCACTCCTTCTCTGTTTCTCTTCAGAGAACATCTGAAATTTTCTCTTCTATGTCTTGTATAGTTGGTGAGTGTGCTGGCTAGTTTTATGTCAACTTGACACAAGCTAGAGTCCTGGAGAGGAGAGAGCCACAATTTAGAAAATGCTTCCATAAGACTGGGCTATAGGCAAGCCTGTAGAACATTTTCTTAATGATTGATGTGGGAATGCCCAGCCCATTGTGGGTGAGACCACTCCTTGGTAGGTGGTCCTGGATTCTATATGAAAGCAGGCTGAGCAAGCCCTGGGGAGGAAGCCAGGAAGCCCACTCTCCATGGCCTCCATGTGAGCTCCCATCTCCAGGTTGCTGCCATGGTTGAGTTCCTGTCCTGAATCCCTTTGATAATGATGATGATGTGGAATCACAAGCTAAATCACCTCTTGCCTCCTCAAGTTGCTTTGGTTTTATCACAGTGACAGTAGCCTTAACAAGGACAGTGAGACTTGCCGGTGATGTCTTTGTTTGACTTTTTAAATCTTCATTTCTGGTTTTATCTCGGTTTATGTTTTCTTTAGTCATTCTGTTTCTACTTTCATGTCTTGAACTATTTCCTTCATTTCCTTCTGCTTTGTTTCTCAGACTTCATTAGGGGATTTATTCATAATCTCTTTAAGATCCTTGAACATATTCACAGTTACTATTTTGAATCCTTGTCTTGTCCTTCATTACATTGCATTTCTCAGGCTCCACCACAGTAGGATTGCTGGTTTCTGGTGGAGACATGGTGTCCTGGCTAATTTTCTTATTGGATATTTTATTTACATTTCAGATGTTATCCCTTTTCCCCATTTCCCCCACCCAGAAACCTCCTATCCCATCCCCCCTCCTCTGCTTCTACGAGGATGTGCCCCACCCACTCACCCACTCCCACCTCACCACCCTCAAATTCTCCCTCACTGGGGCATCCAGCCTTCACAGGACCAAGGACCTCCTCTCCCACCTATGCCAGACAAGGCCATCCTCCCCTACATATACAGCTAGAGCCATGGGTCCCCCCTATGTGCTCCCAGGCTGGTGATTTGGAAGGGTAAGTGATGTAGGAGGAGATTAAGGAGAGGAAATCCTTATCAGAATATATTTTATGAAAAATGCCTTTATTTTTAAGATAAAATAAAACAAAGAAAAAGAAGACATGAATGAGAAAAATAGTTTAGGGGAAGGTCCCATAGTAATGGAAGGAGGGAATTGGGAATAAACACAGATACATTGTATCCATGTATAAAACTGCTTTAGAATAAATATAATACTATGAAAAGAAAAAAGTTGAAATTCAACTTAAAAAAAATTAATGAAGAGGTTGTCCTCTGGGGCAAAGAAGATTCTGTTAAAGTAGAAAAACAATAAACACAGTGCTCAGTAAGGGAATTAGTTAAAAAGGCTATTTTTTCTAGGTTATTTTCCATGTTAATTTGCCAAGTAGGAAGGAATATGGTGCTTTTGGACATGGATTCTGAATGGATAAATATCTATGGTGATATTTCCTCCAAAACTGAAGCCAACTTATTCAGAAGTAAAGTCATGTCAGCACCTGAAGGAGAACTCTTAGCCAAGTACAACTCTACACGTAGAAACTAGCCATGCCCTTCTAGCGCTGTCTAGCTAACAACTTACTGAGAGTGCTCTTCTAGCCAAAGCCCTATATTAGTTTTATTTGAAGTAAGACCTAACACATCTTTGGATTCCTTCATGTCTGTTGTTTTGTCCCCACTTTTGATTTCTGATTTTGTCAATTTGGATTTTCTCTCTGCCTTTTAGTTTGATTACATA
Organism: Mastomys natalensis; assembly: GCA_021653895.1. Lineage (NCBI taxonomy): Eukaryota > Metazoa > Chordata > Mammalia > Rodentia > Muridae > Mastomys > Mastomys natalensis. The sequence goes on along the minus strand of JAJTUV010001524.1, from coordinate 395,124 downwards.
AGGGTTTCTTGTTCATTATCTCAAAGAACCAACTCTTTCTTTTATTGAGTCTTTCTATTGTTTTCTTTGTTTCTAATTAATTTATTTCAGTTATGAGTTTGATTATCCCTGCTATCTACTACTCTGTAAAAAATTACACCAAACATAGTTTCTTTGCTCATTTTTGTTCTAGAGGTTTTAGATGTGTTGTTTTTCCTGGGTTGTCCTCCAGAAAAGGAGTCAGAGTTGTATGCCAGAATATGGAGCCCAGTGGAAGGCTGCAGTTTGGGGCTGTTGAGTGGGCTTTAGGTAAATTTAGAAGCCTGCTAGTTCCTTCTTAATCACTGCTAATTTCTCAGCTCCTGTCAGCCACCATCGATTATCCTAGCAACTTCACTACACTTCAAAGAACATTGACTTCAAAAGGTTTCACTTCAATGGTTTTGCTCTCTTGTTAATCACAGCTGCCTCTTAATCCCTCTTAACACACCACAGATTCTTCACCCAAATGGCCCTGTAGAGTCTTTGCTGCCCTCACAAATTTCACAAGCCAGGCTTTTATCATCTACACTGCTTTGAACATTCTTATCTTTCAAGCTCCTACAGAACATTCAACTGAGCTCTCATCACTCAGTGGATTTTCTAGTCCAAAGTTCCAAAGTTACTTGCACTATCTTCTTCAATACACAGTCAGGTCTGTCACGACAATACCCCTATATCCTGGTAAGATTCTGTCTTAGTTATTGTTAGTTGCTGTGATGAAACACATTGAAGAGAAAAGGGTTTTTTGGCTTATGATTCCACATCATAGTCTATATTTGAAGGACTTCAGGACAGAACTTAAACAGATCTGAAAGGAAAAAGAATGTTGGAGCAAAAGGCCTTTGTAGACTTATACTGTCTACTGTGTAATGGAAGACTGATCCTTTTCATCACTGTCCAAATAATCTTGATAATGAAGGTGTGGACTCTAGGGCTCTTAGTATTTACTGGGATAAATATCTGAAGAGTACACATTAGAAGGGAATATCTTTGCTTATGGTTTCAGACATCACAGTCTGTCGTGGTGAGGGAGCATAGTGGAACGGAGCACCACACAGCACAGTGGCTGGGAAGCAGAAAGAGAAAGCCTGTGAGTAGTTAGCTTTCTCAGCTTTTTCTTTCCACACAGGTGCCCAGCCTACAGAATGTGACGCCAACATTAAGAGCAGGTCTTCCCCTATCATTTAATCTGTCTCTGGAAATATTCAAAGACACCAAACAAGGAGTGTTTTTTCTAATCTTTTAGCCATTTCTCAATCTAATCAAATTTACAACCATGATTATTTATCATAAAAAGGCTATAAATGAATTAGGCCTTGACATTTTCAAAGTAATTTAGTTTTGTAGTATCAACACTTTTATATCTATACAATAGAGGTCAACAGAAAAATGTTAATTTATAATCTTAAATCTTAATTTATAATAAGGATGTCAAATTGTTCCTTTCCATTGAAATTCTCAGAAAGTGTTGGCTGTTCCATTTAGTCTTTGCATTTGAAGGTACAGTAGCAATTTCTTGGACTTACCTGCCCAGTTTGAAGCATACCTTAAGTTAACAAGAGTCTGAACTTTCTCTCCTGATCCCTAAATGTGCTCTTTCCTCTGCCAGGATTCTTTACCAATTCTCATGAAACTCAATTTTAAAAGTGGTGTATTGAAGAGGGCTATTCAATCATGTGTTTAAGATTACTATTGCCTATTGCCTATTTTCCTCTTTTTTTTTCATCACATATAGCACCATTTATTGTTATTTAATTTATTTTACAGTTATTTTTGTCTCCATTCTCCATAACAGTAAATAATGAAATCAGAAAATAAGCCTGTTTTATGTGTTGTGATTATGCACATACATACACAGATAAATACTTAGTAATTATTAAAAAATGAAATACCATCAGAATTGTAAGAACAACAACTCTTGTTACATTATTACATTAGTGTCCTTTGGAAAAAAGTTGAAGAAATACATATCTTTGGGAAATTCACCTAACAATATTTACCTGCTTTTCCTTAAATAACACAATAGGGATTTAATATTTTATAGTCTTACTGATCATTTGAATTAGAAGTTAACATCACTGAAGTTTACCTACGATAGTAGGTTTCTCCTCTTGACTTAGAAAAACTTGAGCTTCTTGGTTTCAATATCTTCCTCAAGCATGCACAGGTGTCTGTCCACAACCAAGAGGAAGATGAAGAGAAATATTTGGTGTCTTGTATTAATTTGAGATGCCCTAGTAGTAAGTGAATACCCACACACATCTGTATAACCTTCAAGTCAGTCCAATATCACTAATATTTATTGTGTAGGCACAGCATACTTATATGTCAAGAAAGCATGTAACTGGCAGTTTGTTCTTATGCTTTACAGAAAGGATTAATAGGATAATTAAGTAATTTTAAAAGTAACTTAGCTATATTGCCACATTTATTCTGCTAAAATGTAACCATTATATTAAAACCATGAAGATGCAATAAAGTATCATATAAGTTCCCTTTGTTACATAGGGACTTCATACATAGTGAGTAACACTATATTTTTTTAAATGGAAATTGTTTGACTCAATACTTAAGTCTGGCTTTTGAAAAGTTTTTTCTCCAGCTGTACTTTGTGGTTTGGGGAAAAAAAAAAAAGCATAATAAAAAAGTACTGAAGTGGAAACATCAATAAGTAAGTACTCAGTGGTCCTTAAGTAGTATTGGCAATATAACTGCTTTGATGTATACATAAAATGTGTGTGTGTGTGTGTGTGTGTGTGTGTGTGTAAACAAAATTATATCCCATGCTTATTTTACTCTCAATTAAACCAAGACAGAGAGATACTGAGTTAATGACTTGCTTAAGGTCAAAGAATGAAAGGTATAGAGACAATACATGATTCATGATATAACACAAGATTTAGCTTTAGCTATAAATTTAAAGCCATTGGAAATGTTACAAGTATATGTGTACTCCTATGCTCATTGCAGCAATGTTTACAAAAACTGAGATACAGAATCAACATAGATGTCCATCAGCAGAAAACTGAATAAGTAAAATGTGTGTAAACACAGAAGAATACTCCTCGCCTTTAAAGGGTGAAAAGCTATAATATAGGCAAATATGTAGGAAATACGCTAGGTGAGACAAACCATGCACCTAAAAACAAATTCTTCATGGTCTCATTTATATGTGGAACATAGAATGGAGGGATTTAGAGAAATGGTCAGTAAAATGATGGTTAAAGGAGCTAGGGGCAGAGCTTGGGAAGGAAGAAACAGGCTTTGTAAAGCCTCCAGGAGATAGGGAGAATCTGAGAGGAGCTTGAGGAGAAGGCATCATGATCAAAACATATTGTATGACAAAATCTTAATAATAAAATAAAAAATAATTTAAAACATGGGAGAAATTGACTTTGAGGTGTTCTGTATAACAGAATAACCATAATAATTAAAGTCAACAATCATACATATTTCAAACTAAGATTATAACTTTCAGAAGACTCAGTATAAAATATGATAGTTAAAGGAGGTGATAATTGCCTTTATTGGCTATATTTAATCTATATGTGTATGTATGCACATATGTATGTGTCTATCAAAGCATCACATTGAACCCTGTAGATCTATATGCTTTTGATTTGTCAATCAAAAATAATCAATAATAAAAATTTTGAAGAGAGAAATAAAAATGACTAGAGTCTTTAAATCCTAGGTAAAGAAAAGACGATGGTAGGTTTCAACAGCATGCACCATAGTCATTTTATAAACTGTACGAAACACACACATGGCAAATTCTATATTGAAGACCAAAGATTCAAAGAAAGAAAGAGGGGAGAACTAGGAACATCAAATGTGTCAAAAATAAATGAATTTTTACTAAATCATTTGGAAGAATGATAAAATGAAATGACATATATTAAAACCTAAATATAGAAAATGTAGTGCTGCATAAATGACAGATGGTAACCTACTTTCCCCCCAAATTTCAATCCTCTAGTACCAATTTTCATGAGTAAATGCCAAACTATTAAAACTAAGGCTAGGCAAAACTAGTGATGTTGTGTAAGTACCCAGATCATTTTTTCAAATGTTTTGGGTTTGGCAAAACCTTCTAAAACATTTCCTCTTAATTTCCTTTCCAAGACATTTTCCTGTTAATTTTTAAATCCTCATCTATTTCAGAGGAAATATAATACGTATGTTTCTGATTCATCTACATTTAACTCATCAAAACTTCATTTGGTAACAGTTATCTATGGCCAAAGTGTTCTCCCATTCTGAGGTAGTCATGGGTCACTGAGATCCAAGGGCATTGAAAGGGCATGCTCTGGCTTACCTCTAACATTCAGGAAGACAAGCTTTAACTTACAAAGACCAAACAACTACTGGTTAATCTTCACGGGCTCCAGTATGAGGAAAAGTACAAGTGAGTCATGGCCTTGTCTGAACCTATGACCTGTGGTGTAGTCTCCTGGTAGTTACATAAGAATAAAGAGAGTAGTTCAAAAAGGAAGAAGATAAAAGGGAGCTTTTATTTGTATCAATGCATACTAAAATACAGTCAGTATAAGCTATCTAGAGTGTGCAAAATCAAACCCTTGGGCAACAAACTAGCAATTTACTTCACCTTCCTAAATTTGCTCACACAGGACATGTATTATCCCTATACTTAGATATTCAATGCCATGTCAGGTGCTAAGAATTCAGAGTATTAGGATTTAGATAAGGCAGTTGTGTAAGAAAAACAATGAACACATTTGGTTCTTTGTTTGTTTTAATCCCAAATTGGCATTTCAGAATTCATTTTTGTGACGTGTTAAAAATTAGTTCCCATGGATGGAAAGACTCAAACAAGGAATGTGGCAAGGGATGGAGAAAGGTTGGACAAAAACAAAGGATGCATGAGAAGGTATACAGAAATCTATAATCTGGAAACCAAAGTAAAAATTATAATCCAAAGGATAAGAGTTCACAGGTGAAAGAACAGAAGTGAATACTATGGGTTAAGGTGAGCATGGGCAGGGTGATACAAGAGAGCAGAGACAAGGAGGCTGGTTGTTCAAAACTGAAAATTTCTCAGAAAGTCTTAGAGAAATCCACTAGTTTGTAAGCTAATTAAAAAGTATATATAAATGAGTATGAACAAAAGTATCCTTTATGAGTGGATAGTATTGCTCTCAAGATAACAGGTACTAAATGAAAAATTCAGGACCACATATTGGATACAACCCTACCAGTTGTCATTGAAGGCCTGAAGGCTTTTGCCACTGCTCTTGTTTGTCCACTGTAACCAGATGGTAAGACCCTACTGCTACAGACAACACTCAGCTTAAAACTAAGCAGACACTCTTGCCACTGACTAGCTTACATGGTGCTAGAATGTACATTATAAAGCAGAATAATAGGTTTCATAAATATGGACTTAGGATATTTGCCAATTCAAAATTGTAGCATTGTTCATATGCATATAACCATAGATTATGTTCTAGTCCACATAGCAATCATTGTCTGTGAAGTCTACTGTGTGATCGTCTCAGTAGCATTTCATCTATGCCATGAAATCATACAGTTTTCTTCTGGAAATTCTGTCTCCTGTTGCTTCTTTGTAATTTGGCCACTCCTCTGTAACTTCTGTTGGCCACTCCCTCTGACTGCTTTCTATTTGGTGTGTTATCCATTTTTCTGCCCTATTAATACTTGAATTCACTTTCAAGATGATCTTAGCTATTACTACAAATTCTACAAATAGTTGAATTATTTCTAATTTTTAGACCTCTAGTTTTCCTTCTTTCTTATCATGTAGATTGAAATCCCAACTACTAAAATTTTATTTCTAGATTTTCTAAAAATACCTGTTTAATTTTTTTCTGATATTTTTGTTTGTACCTTTCCCTAAAGCCTGCCAACTCTTGCCTGCCTTCTTTCTTTTCCTTCAACCTCCCTCTCTTCATCTCTCCCTCCCTCCCTCCATTACTTCCTTTCTTTTTTCTTAAATTGATTATTTTCATTCTTCTTTCATATTTTTCCCTCTTTCCTTTCCTCCTTCCTTCTCTCTTTGCTTGTCTCCATTTTTCTTTCTTTCTGCCTTCTATAACTTAAAAATAAAGGAATATCTTAAAAGAAAAGCATAGACAATGCACATTAACATGTGGAGGCAGAGGCAACAATTCTTATCAGTTGCTTAGATATTTAGCCACATTCTGTGTAAATGGGTATGTGTGTGTGTTTGAAAAGAGAGAGAGAGAGAGGAGAGAGAGAGAGAGAGAGAAAGGGAGGGAGAGAGAGAGGAAGAGAGAGAGAGTTTGGCACAAATGAAAAATTGTCTATAACATTGTACATCTTACAATTTCTCATTTAATATAGTTTGGAAGTTAATCATTCACAAAAGAAAACTGACTCATTGCAACTTGTATAAATGTGTGCACTACATGTATACCATGTGAATACAGGTTCCCACAGGTGCCCCCCGAAATAAAATAAATACATACATTTGAAACATTTTCAGTATTTTTTAATACAATAAAATAAATATCCCTAAATAACTGTTATAATGTTCACTATATCCATTTATATTTCCAATGTGTAGAAGCAAAATAATTCAGTCAAAGATATAAGCTTATAAAATTTAATAGATACTACTTAGTTATTTCTAACTTGCAACTATATCCTCACCAAATATTATCAATAATTATGTTTACATGTTGACTAGAGGAAATAATGTTCATGACACTTTTAGCTTAGCTTTCACATCTTACAAACTGTCTGTGACGATTTATTATAGCATATAATTTCAAATGTCTACTTGTTTTCCTCTTTGTTAGATTTCTGTTTCCATATTTGAATAACTTTTCATTACTATATTCACTAACTGTGATATTGGAATACTTTTTTAAAAACACATTTTTCAGTTTTTCTTTTTCTTTTCCCCAGAAATAATGGTAACTCAATGTCTGGGCACAACAGCTAGAATCCTAATCTTGTAAGCCATATTATATCGAATTCCTCTGGTGGTGAATCCTGGCAGATCCATCATGAAACTGGGAGACACTAGCAGCTACATCTTGCCCTTTCGCTATCCCGGATCCAAAAGCCCCTAAGCCTCTCCTGCTTCCTCTCTCACTCTGTCCAACTCAGAAATGCCTCCTACTCATCCAGTGGTTGATCCCTTCATTCATTCATGGAGGTTACAAATGTCACCTGAGCATGTGACTCACTCCTCATTCCAGACATCCCCTCCTGGGAGAGCGGAATTAACAACAAAATGCAGGCAGCACAGAGCCATCCACATTTCCCCCTTTCTGTTCACTTAAAAGACTCTTTTATTTCAGATATAAATTGAACAAAACTATTACCATTTTGTAATTTATAAACTACAAGAGAGACCTAACACCCAGTCCACCATTTCTGTCAATAAAATAGAACACTGTCTCCATCCTAACTTAAAAGACTTACAATTCTACACCTGATTTATGTTCTGGCTTTAGACTGTATGCTATCTGAAAACCATCCTCTCAAATCTTTGGCTGTGAGGCTATAAGTAGTCTTTCAACCCCATCAGAAATCTGAGAATGACCTACATTAACTAAAAATATATAGGAAGCCTAACACAGGTTCCAGAACTGAGACAAATTGCAGAGAGGTTGCCTACCCATGCAGCCCCGGTAAATCCGGAAGTTGGAGCACCTGTCTTCAGCCTTCTGGTTCAGGATCATCTGACAGACCTTTGAGAAACAGGAATAGTAAGGACTAGCCTATTCTGTCTCTGTAGAACTAAGCTGTCCTAACCTGTAAATTGTGTCCTTTTAAGAACAGTACAGGTCTGCAGGAGAGATTGGAAATGTTCTGCCCAGTGGTGACTTAGCCACAATGTACAAGCTCACCTGGAGGTAAGATGCTCAGCTGCTTCTCTGAATCCACGAATGGGAAGCTGTTAGGAGCAGATTTGTCTCAACAACAAATGAATAAATAACATTAAATGTCACATTCTGTGGATTTCTAAAGTTTTTGAAAACCAACTGTCTATGTAAAGTAATCTGAACAGTTCTCCATTAACTACTCTCAGCTATTTCTAATTAAATATCTAAAAACACCCTAATAGTAAAATCATGAATTTGCTATTTGGCCCTTAACTCACAGGTTTAAACATCTCAAATCAGTTATAATGACATTTATAGAAGAACTCAGTCCAAGCCTTGTACTTATAAAATTTTGTATCAATAGAAGAAATTTATACCAATGAAACCTTGATTCTGTATCAAAATAAATTCTGTACCAAAATAAGAAATTATGACTTCAACTTAGTAACAATTATAAATATTTCTACCAAATGAGATTATGGCTATACAATCAATTCTAGCTATTTCCTCCCTGTTCCAATTATGACCATTTCTAAATTCCCTACAAAGACAACCTTAGAATAACCACTTCCAGCTCCAAATCCCAGGGAACTGCAGCAATAATTTTTTATAACTTCTTCAAGCTGAATATGGGTACTGAGATATTTTTGAGGAGGGAGTAGGTAAAATAGGGGAGTTGGTTGGCCCTAAGAACACCACAACAATTGTATTAGTCTCTGATGACTGTGTCCTGACTGGATCCGGCTGAAAATCCAAGACATCAGTTCAAGCAGGTCAGTTCAGCATGTCTGATAGTGAGACTTACCAAGGTTGTATATTCTGTAATATACAAATCTCAAAACAATATTTTAGTATCATCAAGATAACTTTTTTGTTTGATTCTCTGGGATCTAGTTCTCTGGGGTCTCCCTCTATCAAATTTGATCCATATTACCTTGGAAGAGTGTTATATAGACACTAATCACCTTTTCTAAAAACACAAAAACAAAATCTTTCTTCCAAATCATATATCCTTGAGCCAGTAACCAGAAAAGCCTTTATATTGACCTCTCTGCCAGAGGAATAATACAATCACAAAACTCAAAAATCACACCCATTTTGAAAATTAAAACAATCCAAAAACAAATGAAGTAAACTAAAATACTGTATGTGCCTATTCTTAGGCCTTATCTATCTTGCCAAGCAGGATAAAAACCCAAGATTCCCATGGAGCCCACGTTAGACAGAATTTGAATATCCTGTAAAATGTATTAAAGCAAACAATCTTCATACCATCTTACTGTTCGGCTCTCTGCCTAGAGCAGCCATCTTGTTATACCATCTATCTGTTTAGCTCTCTGCCTGGAGCCACAGACATTAATTTTATTAACACCTGTTACAATATCTATCTGTTGAGCTCTCTACCGGGAACTACAGACACTTATTAATTAATACCTGTTATAGCAAGTAATTATCACTGTCCTCTCTACTTGGAGTCAGTGACTAATTTTGCCTATTCTAGTTCTGAACCATGGGAGAAAATCCCCACGTGATTTGGACAAAATCTGTATATAAATCTTTCCTAAAAGCAAATAATCTCAATTTTGTAAGTTTACAGTTCAATCCATCTCTTCCCTAAGAAGTAGGCAACTTCCCTCTTCCTCCTGACTCAGATCAGTCATCTTACTCTTCCCACAGCAGGGGACCTGGAGCCTGCTTTCCTTGTTTCAATTCCCCACACTTGAATCCACATGACTTGTCTCAGTACTACCCAGCTGCTCACTTAAAAAAATAAAACTCTTAACTCTCTGGCTAATAATCTTAAAGTTCTAGTGGATTCTTGCTTAACATGTTGGTTTGCCACCTGTTGTGGGAAATATTAAAAAGATCGCCATGTTCCCAGCACCGGCAGGCCACATGGCACGAGCAGGGTGTTCTTGTCTCTGCAGACTCTTTGACCAGGTGGTTCTCAAAACATCTCCACCCAACTTACTAAGTTTGCACTGGCAGGTTGCTACCACGCCAGTCGCATACTTCATAACCCCCACAGTCTTTGTAGTGTACACCAGGAAAACTCATGCTTTGCTGCTGTATCTTTCTGGAACCCAGTTGAGTTGATGTGGGGAGAAGAAAAACACCACACAAACTTAGTTTAGAAACAATGGTAACTTAATCTCTGGATACAAGAACTAGTATCCTAATCTTGTAAACCATATTAAATCTAATTCCTCTGGTGATGAATCCTGGTGGATCCTCCATGAACCTAGGAGACACTAGCAGCTACATCTTGCCCTTTTGCTATCCCAGATCCAAAAGCCCCTAATTCTCTCCTGTTTCCTTTCTCCCCCCAGTTTATCTTTTATAATAACATTCTGTGTTTTTATTGTTGAATACTTAAAATTTCGTTAAATATAGTTAAGTTTTCTTTACTTAAATATCTTTAGTACCAATGTTGTTTAGAGATTTTGGAGGAATATGACAGATTTTCTATTTTGCAACATTCAGAATGAGAGTAAATAAATTGAGTTATCTATTTTGAAACTTTGATAGGGCCTAATTGTTTTATCCTTTGAGTCCAGTATTTTCAGAGGCAATGAATTATTAAATATTTTTCTCTACTATTTGTATAATTAAATTTTCTAGCTCTTTTTGGGTAGAGTTGAAAGAGAATTTTCACTATAATTCAACATTTCAAAATTATTTGTATATTCTGAACAAGCCAGTATTGTCAATGTCTCTGAATACTTGTGGATTTGTGGACCAGCAATTGCAATCCTTTCTTCTGCTATATAATACATATAATACAAATTATTTAAATAACTACATTCTTTCTTTAAGGGCTTACATTTGTGTGTGTGTCTGTCTGTCTGTATTTATCTGAATTTGTATGTCTCTGTCTGTGAATGTTGGCCAAGGTGGTGATTGGAGGATGTGATAGTTTTAATGAGAATGGCCCTCATAAGCTCATATATTTGAATGTCTGGTCTGCAGTTAACTGTTTGGGAAGAAAATATTAGGTGATATGTCTTTATTGAAGTAGGTGTGTTGCTAGGGTGGGCTTTGTGGTTTTAAAAACTCACTCCAGTCTCTCTGTCTCTCTCTGTGTCTCTCTGTGTCTCTCTCTGTGTCTCTCTGTGTCTCTCTGTCTCTCTCTTTGTGTCTCTCTCTCTTGTGTCTCTCTCTCTGTCTCTCTCTCTGTTTCTCTCTCTTTGTCTCTCTCTCTCTGTCTTTCTCTGTCTCTCTCTGTCTCTCTCTGTTGTCTCTCTCTCTCTCTGTCTCTCTCTCTGTCTCTCTCTCTGTCTTTCTCTGTCTCTCTCTCTGTCTCTCTCTGTCTGTCTGTCTCTCTCTGTCTCTTTCTCTGTCTTTCTCTGTCTCTCTCTCTGTCTCTCTCTCTGTTTCTCTCTCTGTTTCTCTCTCTTTGTCTCTCTCTTCTCTCTCTCTCTCCTCTCTCTCCTCTCCTCTCTCTCTCTCTCTCTCTTTCTCTTCCTCCCTGCTATGGAACAGGATATAAAGTCCTCTGTTATTGTTATAGCACCATGCTTGTCTGCTTCCCACTTTGATGAGATGGGACTAACCCTTTAAAATTGTAAGCAAGCTCATAATTAAATAATTTCTCATATAAAAGAGTTGGCCTTGGTCCTGGTGTCTCTTCGCAATAGAACATAACTAAGACAGGGGTGATGGAACAACCTATAGGAATTGATTCTCTCCTTCCACCATGTGGAAACCAGGAATCAAACTGAGATTATCATACTTGTTAGCAAGCATCTTTTCCTGTGGAGCCATCTATCTGACCTATGAATTTACTCAGTGCTGGGGTCACACCCCAAAAATTAATACCCAGGGAAGATAGTAAAGGTGGCATCAGTGATCAGAGGATAAAAGCTGGTGACTTTTGAAATTTAACTATTGCTGATAGCAGCAGGGGACTAAGAAGAGAAGTTTAGTTAAGTGGTCTCTTTTCTCTTTGGCTCAGGAGCCCCTTGCAGATAAGGCCTGATCAGGTGAGAGCCTCAGAGTTTATTAATTCTTTGTGAGTCAGAGAGAACAGAAAAGAGAGAAAGTCAAGCACACAGACATGCACACTGGATGAAGCAGAAAAGGGCTACACTGCCACTTTATTGTTGTTCTTAGTTTTTATACCTTCTTAGGATAATTGACCACATGGTTTTCTAAGCAATTTCACATTCCATAATTCATAGTAAGTTTAAATTAATAGTTCATGTGATAGATCTATAAGACTTAATGAGTTACAGCAGACTTGCTCACATGTCTTTCCATTAAAGCAAGTATCTTACTAAACATTTATTATCCTTTTTTTCTAACTCCATTAGTTTATTATAAGTTTAAAGCAATAGTTTTTATCTCACAAGTTACCTCATTTTTTTGTCAAGGCCCAAATATCTGCCTTGTGTCTTATTATTTCGATGTCTTTTATAAATAAACCAGTTCATCATTTATTTTCTGTACTTGCACCTACAATAAATTGCCAATTCACAGTTTATGACTATTAGTTACAAGATAGTGGCCTCGTTACTAACCTAGAATGAATATTTTTCTAGATTGTAAACGTGTTCCAAGTTTCTTTTCTTTTTTTTTTTTATGTAATTAGCCTGTGACACATAAAAGTTTCCAGAGCTCTATTTGCAAGTTTTATTCTATAGGAGTGTGAGATTACTTTTATTAGTTTAGGAGTTCTATAAAATTATTATCAAGAACCATGAAATTATCAATTTGTTTACAAATCATTGCTACATGAAAGTGCATTGTGATAGTGATTCTGCAGGAGATCTGCCCAATATAGTAACCTGATGCTCAGTAATCATCAGGTTATGTAATAATGACAGCAAAGACATATCAGCCATGAGAAGAAATCCTAGGATGATGTCTCTGTGGACTTTACCTCCATAGTGTACCCATCACAGCCATGTAAAATGATGAGCCATCTGTAGAAAACTCATTTGCTTGCCATAATCTTTTCTATATTGTTTCTGACAAGTCAAGTTCTCACACTGGCATTTTACACACACACACACACACACACACACACACATCAGTGTGTGCTTGTATATTGATGAGTCTCAGAGTAGCTGAGTCTCTGAGAAATATCTAGACCTTGAAATTTTGGCTTATATTATTATGTTTCAAGACAAATATTGCTGAATTGTAAAACCCTTGGACCAAGATATAGAAATAGCTTTGGAGAGGACAATAACAAAAGTATATTTCATCAAGAGAGAAGAGAGCACATTGTGTATGGCTCTGAAAAGGGAGGATGATATGACTAGTAGTATTGTGAATAGTGGTAGTAGATGCTCTGAGTGTTTACATATTCATACAAGACAGGAATATGTAAACTGAAGCCACCAGTAAAGAACTGGGCACACAGACACTTTGCAGTGACTGTATTTGCCTCTCTGTTTCATTGCTTTGTACCCTGAACTATAAACTTGGGTAGTTTTTTTCTGAGTTCATAGTGGACCAAAAAGCTGGAAAATTTTTGAAGTGTCCAGGTAACTGTCTAAAAGTAGCTCAGCTTAATTAGCTAGGCCTTACTTACTTACAGTAAACTAGCAAGGCTATATTCCATCACAACTGTAATAAATGAAATCTAATGAACAAACACAGTTGCAGTTATAAATAAATAAGTAAACCTACCTTTAGTACACCTGACCTTTTGGAGTTATTAAGTTTATACTCACATCACCCTCCTGTAGGGCCACATATTTTGGAGAAGAAGAAACCATCATTTTCCATTCTCAACTGTATAGATCTTTGACTATTTCTTGTTAGAAAAGTTGAAATTAGCCTAGAAATGTTCCTTCTTTCTACTTTCAATTTCATGAAGTGTCACTATTTTATCTCAAAAATATTTTCTAAATTTTCTGTTTTCAAGGCCTCTATCATCTTCCCCATCTCCATATTACCTATCATGAAAATAGATTCAACTTTATTTTATTATTTCAAATCCATTTTATTATCATTTCTTTTTGTTTTTAAACAGCACAATCCAGTTTCTCACCAACCACATATGAAGTCCCAAGTCAGTATGACATTCCAGGGCCATCACCACTTGCTCTGTGGAAGTTTATCACAACAATGCCCTATACCTGAACAGCAAGTTTGTTATTTTCCCCTGACTATATCTATTTTCATGGCAACAGTACTCTAAGTCTTCTGGGGTTTTTTTTGTTTTGTTTTTTTTTATGAAATGTTGTCTGAACCATTTCTTATATTTGTTTAACAGCCAGGGCCACAGACTTACCAGAGACCTGAAGCAACTGAGGGACAAAAGAGGCAGCTCCAGACGTCACCCAGACCAGCCAACACCAGGGGTAACCAGATGACAAGAGGCAAGAGCAAGACCATAAGCAACAGAAGCCAATATACATGAGCTTCATTAGAACTCAGTTTTCCCACCACAACAAGCCACCTAAAAATGAGGAAGCTGACCTAAAATCCTATCTCATGAAGATAATAGAGTCCTTTAAGGAGGGTAAAAAATAACTCACTGACAAAATACAGGAAAATACAGGTAAACAGGTAGAAGCCCTTAAAGAGGAAACAAATAAATCCCTTAAAGAAAAATAAGAGGTACTTTTGGCTAGGGCAGACACCTAGCTGATCTGCTCCAGTGAAGGCATCCATATACGAGCCATCCTAGAGGAACCATGCACTCAGAGCAGTGGAGGAACCAGTACACTCAGAGCAGCAGAAATTCAGAATCCCAGAGGCAGCCTGAGTCCCAAGAGCTCTTCCAACCAGGAGTTTAGGATCACAAGATACAGAGACAGCTGGACTCTGAAGAGTTCTGACATAAGCAAGAATAACTGGAAAGACAGGCTCCAGTCAGAGACAGTGAGTGCAGATAATACTAGAGATAACCAGATGGTGATAGGCAAGCATAAGAAGATAAGCAACAGAAATCAAAGTTACCTGGCATCATCAGAACCAATTCTCCCACAAGAGCAATTCATAGACAACCCATAACACCAGAAATCAAGATTCAGATGTGAAATCACTTCTCATGATGATGATAGAGGACTTTAAGAAGGAGATAAATAACTCCCTTAAAGAAATACAGGAGAACACTGGTAAACAGGTAGAAGCTTTAAAGAGGAAACACAAAAGTCACTTAAAAATTTGAAGAAAACACAACCAAACAGGTGAAGGAATTAAACAAAACCATCCAGGATATAAAAATGGAAGTAGAAACAATAAAGAAATCTCAAATGGAGACTACCCTGGAGATAGAAAATTGCAAAGTTCTGTAAAGCAAAGGACACTATTTAATGGGTCAAAACAGCAACCAATAGATTGGGGAAAGATCTTTACCAATACTACATCTGATAGAGGGCTAATATCCAATATATACAAAGAAATCAAGAAATTAGACTCAGTGTACCAAATTACCCTATTAAAAAATGGGCTACAGAGCTAAACAAAGATTTCTCATCTGAGGAAACGCGAATAGCCGAGAAGCATCTAAAGAAATGTTGAACATCCTTAGTTAACAGGGAAATGCAAGTCAAAACAACCCTGAGATTCCATCTCACACTAGTCAGAATGGGTAAGATCAAAAACTCAGGTGATCACAGATGCTGGCCAGGATGTGGAAAAAGAGGAACACTCCACAATGTTGTTGGGATTGCAAGCTGGTACAACCACTCTGGAAATCAGGTAGTTCCTCAGAAAATTGGACATGGCATTACCTGAGGACCCAGCTATACAACTCCTAGGCATATATCCAGAAGATACTACAACATATAAGAAAGACACATACTCCATTATGTTCATAGCAGCCTTATTTATAATATCCAGAAGCTGGAAAGAACCCAGATGTCCTTCAACAGAGGAATGGATACAGAAAATGTGGTGCATTTACACAAGGGAGTATTACTCAGCTATTAAAAACAATGAATTCATGAAATTCTTAGGCAAATGTATAGAACTAGAAAATATCATCCTTAGTGAGTTAACACAATTATAAAGCTACTGGTATGCTCACTGATAATTGGATGTTAGCCAAAAGTTGCAATACCAAGATACACTGACAGGCCACATGAATTCAGGAGAAGGAAGACCAAAGTGTTGGTGCTTCATTCCTTCTTAGAAGGAATAACAAAATACTCATGGAATCAAATATGGAGACAAAGTGTGGGACAGAAACTGAAGGAGGGGCCATCCAGAGACTGCTCCACCTGGGTATCCATCCATGTGCAGTCACCAAAGGCAGATGCTGATATGGATGCCAGAAAGTGCATGCTGAAGAAGCCTGATATAACTGTCTTCTTAGAGGTCTGCCAAATACAGAATAGATATTAGAGCTGACAAATCAGAGTTGGATGCCACAGCTCACCACTGAACTGATCATGGGTTCCCAATGGAGGAGTGAGAGAGAAGACTGAAAGAGCTAAAAGGGTTTGTGGCCCATGGGGAGATCAACAATACCAAACATACAAAGCTCCCAGGGTCTAAACCACCAGCATGGGAGCACATAGAGAGGGACTCATAGCTCCAGCTGTACATGTATGGGAGGATGGCCTTGTCCGGCATAGGTGGGAGAGGAGGTCCTTGGTCCCCTAAGGGTGGATGCCCCAGTGTGGGGAAATGGAAGGCCGGGAGGTGGGAGTTGATGGGTTGATGGGGGTACACTCTCATAGAAGCAGGAGGAGGGGCTATGGGATAGGGAGTTATTGGTATAAGGGGAAATGGAGAAATGCGGATAACATCTGAAATGTAGATAAAATATCCAACAAACAATATATTTTAAAAAAAAGAAAAACAGGATAACACAACCAAAAATTTGAAGGAACTGAATAAAGCAGTCCAAGACCTAAAAGTGGAAGTAGAAACAATAAAGAATACACAAATGGTGGCAAACCTGGAAATGGAAAACCTAGGAAAGAGTCAGGAATTACAGATGTAAGTATCCCAACAGAATACAAGAGATAAAAGAGAAAATCTCTGGTGTAGAAAATCCATATATAGAAGAGATTGACACAACTCTCAAAGAAAATTCAAAACTTAAAAAAACTCCTAACCCAAAGCATCCAGGAAGTCAGGACACAATGAAAAGACCAAATCTAAGAATAATTGGAATAGAGGAAGAAGAAAGATTCTCAACTCAAAGGACCTGAAAATGTCTTCAGCAAAATCATAGAAGAAATAGTTACAAGAAGCCTGTAGAACACCAAATAAATGGGACCAGAAAAGAAAATCCTCTCCTTACATCAAAACACTAAACACACAGAATGAACAAAGAATATTAAAATCTGCAAGGGAAAAGGGCCAAGTAATACACATGTAGACCTATCAGAATTACACCAGACTTTTCAACAGAGACTACGAAAGCCAGAACAGCCTGGTCAGAGGTCATGCAGACTCTGTGAGAACACAAATGCCAGCCAGGATAATATATCCAGCAAAATTCTGAATCAACATAGATGGAGAAACCAAAATATTCCAGGACACAACCAAATTCAACAATATCTATCTTCCAATCCAGCCCTACAATGGATCCTATTAGGAAAACTCCAACAAAATGAGGGTGCCTACACTAAAGAAACGAAAAGATATTAAGTATCTCACAAAAAGCCAAAAGGAGAGAACCACAGCACATAAAGCCACCTACAAAAACAAATATATCAGGAACCAACAGTCATCTATCTTTAATATCTCTCAATATTAATGGGCTCAACTCGCCTATAAAAATGACATAAGCTAACAGACTGGATATGCAAACAAGATCTGGTATTTTTGTTGCATACAAGAAACATATCTCGCTGGCCAGTGGTGGCACACTGCTACAGTCCCATGCTCTGGAGTCCGAGGTGGCCATCTGTCTCTCATGACCAAGTTCAAGTCCTGCCTGTTCTTGCTCACTGCAGCCCAGAAAAAGAAAAAAAAAAAAAAAAAAAGAAACATACTTCAATAACAAAGACAGACAATAAATCAGAGTAAAAGGATGAAAAAAGTTCTTCCAAGCAAATGGTCCTAGGAAACAAGCTGGAGTTGCCACACTAATATCCAATAAAATAGACTTTCAACCAAAAGTTATCAAGTGTGATGAGGAAGGACACTTCATATTCATCAAAGAGAAAATCCACCAAGAGAAAGTCTCAATTCTGAACATCTATGCTCTAAATGCAAAGTCAACCACATTCATAAAAGAAACTTTACTAAAGCTCAAAACACAATAATAATAGTGGGAGACTTCAGCAACCCACTTTCACCAATGGATAGGTCATTGAAACAGAAACTAGGTTGGGATTTAGCTCATGGTAGAGGCTGCCTAGGAAGTGCAAGGCCTGGGTTCGGTCTCAGTCTGGAAAAAAAAAAGAAAAAAAAAGTTCAAAAAAAAAAAAGAAAGAACAGAACTAACAGAGACCAGTGAACTAACAGAGTTATGAACCAAATGGATTTAACAGATATCTACAGACCATTTCATCCTAAAACAAAAGAATATACCTTCAAAGACATGGAAAGAGCAATTATCAAATTCATCTGGAAAGACAAAAAGCCCAGAATAGCAAAAAGAATTCTTAAAAATAAAAGAATGGCTGGGGGAATCACCATCCCTGACCTCAAATTTTACTACAGAGCAATATGATAAAAACTGCATGGTATTGGTACAGAAATAGACACATTGATCAATGGAATAAAATTGAAGACTAGAAATAAAACTGAACACTTATGGACACTTGATCATTGACAAAGATTCCAAAAATATGCAAAAAAGAAAAAGGAAAGCATCTTCAACAAATGTTGCTGGTCTAACTGGGCTGTCTGTATGTAGAAAAATGAAAATAGACCCGTATTTGTCACCTTGCACAAAGCTCAAGTCCATGTGGATCAAGACCTCAACATAAAACCAGATACACTGAATCTAATAGAAGAGAAAGTGGGAAAGAGCCTTGAACTCATTGTCACAGGGGGAAATTTCCTAAACAGAATCCAATGGCTCATGCTCTAAGATCAAGAATTGATAAATGGGACCTTGTGAAACTGGAAAGCTTCTGTAAGGCAAAGGACCTAGTCAATAGGGCAAATCAGCAACCTACAGATTGGGAAAAAAATCTTCACTAACCCTAATCCGATAGAGGGCTAGTATCCAAAATACACAAAGAACTCAAGAAGCTAACCACTAAAAAAACCAAACAACCCTATCAGAAAATAGGGTATAGAAATAACTGAAAATTCACAACAGAGGAATCTCGAATGACTGAGAAGCACCTAAAGAAATGTTCAAAGTCCTTAGTGATCAGAGAAATGGAAGTCAAAACAACTGTGAGATTCTACTTCAGAGTGGCTAAGATCAAAACCTCAGGTAACAGCACATGTTGGGGAGGATATGGAGAAAGGAACACTCCTCCATTGCTGGTGGGGTTGCAAACTGGTACAAACATTCTGGAAATCAATCTGGAGGTTCCTCATGAAACTGGAAATAGATCTACCTGCAGACCCAGCAATACCACTCTTGGGAATATACCCAAACGATGCCCCACCATGTCACATGGGCACATGTTCCACTATGTTCATAGTGGCCTTGTTTGTGATAGCCAGAAGCTGGAAATAACCCAGATATCCAACCACAGAAGAAATGATACAGAAAATCTGCTTCACTTACACAATGGAATACTATGCAGATATTAAGAATGAGGACATCCTGATTTTTGCAGGCAAACGATGGAACTAGAAAATATCATCCTGAGTGAGGTAACTCAGACCCAAAAGGACATGCATGGTATGTACTTACTAGTAAGTGGCTATTAGCTGACAAACAAACAAACAAATAAATAAATAAATAGTACAGAATACCCAAGATACAGTCACAGAACTTAAAAAGGTCAACAAGCTGAAGGGCCCAAGTGAGGATGCCTCAGTTCTACTTGGGAGGGAGAAGAAACAATCACAAGTAGGAAGAGAGGGACCTAAGAGGGAAAGTGGGTGGGGAGAGGGGAGAGGTGAACCTGATCTGGTATTGGATGAGGGGAAAGGACTGAAGCCCTGAGGGCCAGCAGAAAGAATGGAAACAGGCAACCTCGGGAGTAGGAGGTTGGGGGGACCCTCCAGAATGCACCAGAGACCTGGGAGGTGAGAAACTCTTAAGACTCAAAGGGACCTTAAATGAAATGCCTGACAGTAAGGAGAGGGAACTTATGGAGCCACCTCTAGCAGGAAGACAGAGCATCAAGTGAGGGAGGAGGTTGCCATTCCACAGTCAAAACTCTGACCCATAATTGTTCCTGTCTGAAAGAACTGCAGGGTTGGAAATGGAGAGGAACTTGAGGAAAAGAAGGTCTAGCGACAGGCCCAAAGTATGATCCAGCTCCAAGGGAGGTCCCAAGGCCGGACACTATTACAGAGGCTATGGAGTGCTCACAAATAAGGATCTAACGTGACTGCACTACGGAAGACTCAACAAGCAGCTTAGAGTCAGATGCAGATATTTGCACCCAACCAGTTGACAGAAGCTTCTGACTGCTGTGGTTGAATTCGGGAAAGGCTGAAAGAAGCTGAGTATGAAGGCGACCCTGTAGGAGGACCCACAGTCTCAATTGACCTGAATCCCCAAGATCTCTCAAACACTGAATCACCAACTAGGCAGCATACACCAGGTGATATGAGGCCCTGAACACAGATACAGCAGAGGACTGCTGGGTCTAGGTTCAGTCAGAGAAGATGCACCTAATCCTCAGGAGACTGGAGGCTCCAGGGAGTTTAGAGGTCTGATTGGGTGGGGGGTGAGCGGTGGAGGGTGGGGTCACCCTCGTGGAGACAGGGTTTGGGGAGGAGGTATGGAATGTGGAAGAGTCAGAGGATGGTTAGGGGGCTGGGTATAAAATCTGGAGTGTAAAAAATAACTAACTAAATAAAAGACAACAACAACAACAAAAGACATACAAAGAAATCCACCAGCGTAGTGGATTCAGAATGAGGCAATGGAACCCCTACTCCCATCCTCTACGCCTTAGGAATGAAATCGCAGCTGAACTCCTGCTCAGTATGCTTGCCTGCCTGATTTACCATGGCTTACACTTTTCTATGGATGTAAAATATTCTATTGTGCCAAAATAGTTTTGATTCTCTGGTGGTTCTCCTGAGACCTAGACCAAATCTTAGGTTTCAGAGGCATACTTTGGGAATTCTTGCATTTAATTTAAAGTTTGTTATTATATTATTATATTTAACAGAGAATTTTCTGAGTATAAAATTTTAGGATGAAACCATTTTGCTCAAAAATTGAAGCATCTTTGCATTGCTTCATAAGCTTGAGAGTAGACTTTGAAGAAATTTTTCTGAAATGATCTCAGTCTATATTCGTCCCAATGTTTAAAAAAATTCAGTATAGTATCATGTAATGTTGATTTAAAAAAGTATTTACTTGACCCTTTTATGTTGAAGATCCATGTTCTTGAGTCTTTAACATTTCTTATAACTCCTCATCATGTGCATTCAGCTTCCTCTTTCTTACACTCCATTATTTGCTGATAGTCTCCTATTGGTTATACTCTGATCTAAAAACACTGTATGCTTTTCCATTATTTTATAAATTACTTTTATTTATAGACTATTTTAAACTTTTCATGTTTTGTGGATTATTTCTGGATATTTTTATTTTCTATTTGTAGTTCCTATAGTATATATTTTAGATATTTATACTTGTTTTGTTCTTAATTAATACAAATATATTTACAGGCCTATTATTTATTTTCACTTTTATTCCATTTTGTTGCTACATGGTGATATCTTTTTGAGAATATTAATTATAATATCAGGAGGATTTTTTAATTTTTATTTACATTTTTATTCCAATTTCTGTTTTGTGTGAATGTTTCCCAAAATATTCCATTTTGAAGGCTTTCCTTAAGTGTTTCAAAGCATTGGCTACTTGCTCCCTTTTTAGTGAAAGTACTAAAGTTATGTTAAGAAGCATTCCCTAGTGGCATTTCCCCATGGTGACAGCCTAATGGCAAGGCAGTTTCTCTACCACAATCCTGATGCTACATGACTCCAGCTAGCCAGAATCCCTGAAGGTTAAACAACCAAACTAGTGGAGTTTTTTTTCCACTTTCTAAAATTCTCTGTTAAAAGTATAAATATTTCAGTGAACATTTAACTATTTCAATTCCCAATTAACACAATCACATTTGTTTGATGGTAAGAACTTCCTGCAATACTTTTTAATATTCAAAACAACCTAAAAGGTGTCAATTCTACAGATAAAGAAAAGGAAGCTTATGTATTTAGTTAGTTGTTTTCCTATTAAGTCCTAGATTAAATTCAGTTGATGTCAATCTAAAATAAATGTCTTTATGCTTGATTATATTAGCTATTACTTCCATCCATGTCTTTCCTCCTGTCTCCATACCTCCTAGTCACCCTGTCTCCTTTCCTCCCTTTCTCATTACTTTTCTTCTTTTCCTATTTCCTTCATAGATGTTGAAACTAGGACATTGAATTCCATTGAAGTCCCAGTGTTTGGTTGTAGGAAGTAGTCAATAGAGAAGAAAAAAATCTAATGTTGAGGAGATGGCACAGTTAGTATACTTAGTATGAAAAAAAAAAAAAACTGGCTGTGCAAGTATGAAAAACTCAGTTTTATTGTCAGTATTCAGATAAGAAAGCCAGGTATAGTGGTGCACACTTGTGACTCCAGCAGTAGAATGAGGAGACAGGAGTGTGATGAGGCATGTTGGCCAATCAGCCTCACTTCATTGTAAATTCCATGTCAGTGGGACATCAACCATATCTCAAAAGCAAGGTGAATAACACCTGGAAATAACTGAGTCTGATGCTTGGTTTCTACATGTACATGCACATATTATACACATAAACAAGTATCTGAGCATGTGTACATGCACATATGTATGCATACAAATGAGTAGGTGAGCACATGTATATGCACACATGTATATAGACACAGATAAGCACATGTACATGGACACATTCATGCACACAAATGAGTAGCTGAGTACATGCATAAAGATGGAATAAGAAAATGCTTATGGTTTAAATTTTATGGTGTTGAGGGTTTTTAAAAAATCTACCTAGAACAGTTTTGTGAGGGATTGAAATTTTATTTAATATGACTTAATAATAAAAACATTTATTCATGTGTTTTTAAGTGAAACTATTTTACTTCAACTATGGTTGAACAAAGACTTCAGAAAGACTAGACAGCTGTATCCAATTCATAAGAAATGCAATGTCAGCCTTTGTTTCTACTGGATAGATCAATTTAAACAAGAATATGCTATTTCTACCAGAATGTTTTCTGAGTTTGTTAAAAATGAGAAATACACAAAGATTCATGAACACTAAAAACATCTATAAAAACATTTTCTAAATCAAGATTCTGATCCCAATAGAAACCTTCAGTGTTCACATGAAATAAAATAACAGACCACTATATACGATGACTTGATTATTTTAAAAATATTCATGAAGTTTATGAGTCATCTTTCATTATCGCTTGACTTCATAATGCCAGATGGAAATTCCCTTTCAAAGAGCTATGGATTTTGGTCATCTATGAATTCTGGAGATATTAGTCATATTTATTTATTTATTTGTTCTTTTTTATACAATACATCCAACTGCAGCCTCCCCTCTCCCAAGTCCTCCCACTGTTCCTCTGTTTCCCTTCAGAAAAAAGTAGTCCTTCCATTGATAGTCATATTGTTATGTTAGAATCTTAGCATTTGTTTTGCCCATCACTCTGTGGCTTTCCATCACTGCAACAAAATACCTAGCACAAAAAATCTCCTAGGAAGGAAAGGTTCATTTTGGCTTGCAATCTGCAGTACTTAACTCCATTGTTTTGGAGATATTACTTCATAGTGGGAATGATAGTAAAGGATGCCATGGTCAGAGAGAAAAGGGGGAAGAGAGAGGGAGGGAGAGGGACAGGGAAAGAGACAGGGAGAGAAAATGAGCTGATATTTTCCTTTGCTGAAGTCTAATTCATCAGGAGCGTAGACTTGGGCATGGGATGGTCCAGACCACCCAGGACAGCTCCCTTCCTCTTCCTCATCCTAGTCCTAACCCCTTCACCTTGCTCATTCTCCTTCCCTATTTCTTTCTGAAATCCATAAAAGATAAACTTGGAAGTGAAATTTACTCAATTGCTCAGGACACCCCAATTCAATAAAGTTGACAGTCATGATTAACTATCACAGAAACTTTATTTTAGTTTTCTTATGTTTCAAGCATATTTCTTCTGTCCCTTCATTTATTTTCAAAACTTACTCTAGCGTCTATGTAAGAGAGCTCTAATTCCTAGGTGAATTCTGAAATTTCTTTATTTCAACCATACTAGGTAGCATCAACTTTTCAAAGTGGATTCAGTTCTTTGTCACACTTCCTTCAACCCAGTATAATTAACAATATAATCACATTATAGCCCATCCTCTTGCCTCCAGTGAGATTATAAGATTCAGAGACCCGAACTATCAACTAACCTGTAAGCATAACAAATACATTAATTTAAACATTACATACCCAAAATAAGAAGGATAAGAAAATACAGCTAGAATTTAAATTGGCCTGCAGACTGGCAAAGCATCAGCTAAAGTTAGATAATGTAGTATTTTCACATCTTGATTCAAACATAGTTAAAAAAGATACATAATGAAATCTAATTTTCTAGATTTAGATAAATACCCAGGCCTCTATCCTTTTTTAGGATAAGAGAAGAGAGTTAATCCCCCCTCTACCTTCCATGTGTGTGTGTGTGTGTGGTGTGTGTGTGTGTGTGTGTGTGTGTGTGTGTTGGCTGAGCCCTGCTTGGAAGGGATGGTGTGATCTGGTTTCATGCCCCTGAAACATAGGTTGATAATTGCTAGGTGGTGTAAGGCTTCTTTGTATACTTTACGTTAGTCCTCCTTTGGGGGAATGTCCTCTCTGGCAAGGTTAATGACTCCATGATAATCAGAGACAGGACAAGTCTAGGAGGTGAGGGTGTGTCTAATGACTCAGGAAAATGCTAAATTCTAAGACCTTCAGGAAAGCACTTAAGGCTGTGGGAAGAACTCTGAAAACATGAAATCAAAAACATATAACTTGTCAACTATGCAAAATGAATTATATGAGGAGCTTCATGGATGTAAAAGAACAAAGGCAACTGCACTGTAAGCGCAGACCTAAAGATTCAGAAATATGCATAAGGCTGCAAATTCAGAGTTTCAATGAGTAGAAAAGAAGTAAATTGCATGTCATTTAATGATTCAGGTAAGATCATAGCTGCTAATTTCATGCGCTTAGATGGCAGGTAGGTCTCTGAATATATTTTAAATGTTAAAAAAAAATACTTGCTGTCTTTTTAGAGTCAAGGGCTAAAGTCATAGAATGTAATTCGTGGATAATCAAAGGATCTGAAGTAAATACTAATTTATCTGTAAATAAGACTGGCTTTTGTTCTGCATTGACTATGAACTAGAGAGAATCAACTAGCAGGTGATTCTCCTCTGAGATCATTTTCTGACATGCTTGATTTAAATTAGCTCTGTCCAGGTGGAGATCTCTGAAGAGCAAACAGCTCTATTAGAATTTTTTCTAACAGGATTTCTGATTTTGGTACAAAATTCATGGAGAGTAAACAAAGCTCTTTTAGAACTTTTTCTGAAACTAATAAAGAGGAGGTGGGGAAGACCCTTGAATACCTAGGCACAAGGGAAAAGTTCCTGAACAGAACACCAAGGCTTATGCTCTAAGATCAAAAATTGACAAATGGGATGTAATAAAATCGCAAAAGTTCTGTAAGGCAAAGGACACTGTCAATAAGACAAAACGGCAACCAACACACTTGGAAAAGATCATTACCAACCCCACATCCGATAGAGGACTAATATGCAATATATAAAAGAACTCAAGAAATTAGACTCCAGACAACCAAATAACCTATTTAAAAAGGGGATATAGAGTTAAACAAAGAATTCTCAACTGAGGAAACTCGAATGGCAGAGAAGCATCTAAGGAAATGTTGAACATCCTTAGTTATCAGGGAAATGCAAATCAAAACAACCCTGAGATTCTACCTCATACCAGTCAGAATGGCTAAGATCAAAAACTCAGGGGATAGTAGATGCTGACAAGGATGTGGAGAAAGAGGAACACTCCTCCATTGTTGGTGGGATTGCAAGATGGTGCAATCACTCTGGAAATCAGTCTGGCAGTTCCTCAGAATATTGGACATATCATTACCTGAGGACCCAGCTATACCACTCCTGGCATACACCCAGAAGATGCTCTAACATATAACAAGGATATATGCTCCACTATGTTCATAGCAGCCTTATTTGTAATAGCCAGAAGCTGGAAAGAACCAAGATATCTTTCAACAGAGGAGTGGATACAAAAAAGTGGTACATTTACACAATGGAATATTACTCAGCTATTAAAAACAATGAATTTGAGAAATTCTTAGGTAAATGGATGGAACTAGAAAATATCATCCCGAGTGAGGTAACCCAACAAAAAGAACACACATGGTATTCACTCACTGATTATTGGATATTAGCCCAGAAGCTTGAAATACCCAAGATACAACTCACAGACCACATAAAGCTCATGAAGAATGACGACCAAGTGGGGGCGCTTTGGTCCTTCTTAGAAGGAGTAACAAAATACTCAAGGGAGCAAATATGGAGACAAAGTGTGGGACAGAAACTGAAGGAGGGGCCATCTGGAGACCCTTCCACCTGGGTATCCATTCCATGTGCAGTCACCAAAGTTAGACGCTGATGTGGATGACAGGAAGTACATACTGACAGGAGCCTGATATAGCTGTCTCCTTAGAGGTCTGCAGAGCCTGACATATACAGAGGCAGATGCTCACAGCTATCCATTGAGCTGATCATGGGGTTCCCAATGGAGGAGTTAGAGGGAAGACTGAAGGAGCTGAAAGAGTTTACGACCCCATGAGGAGAGCAACAATACCAAACAACCAGAGACCCCAGGTTCTAAATCACCCACCTGGGGCACTTAGGGAGGGACTCATGGCTCCAGCTGTATATGTAAGGGAGGATGGTCCTGTCAGGTATAGATGAGAAAGGAGATCCTTGAACCCATGAAGGCTGGAGCAATGTGTGTGTGAATTCGAGGGTGGGGAGGTGGGAGTGGGCAGGTAGGTGGGGCACATCCTCATAGAAGCAGAAGGAGGGGGGATGGGATACTGGGCTCCTGGGCGGGAGGAGGGGGAAATGGGGTAAGGGAAACATCTGAAATGTAAAATAAAATATCCAATTAAAAAAGAATTTAAAAAAAAGCTTCAAAAGGAAAACCACAAGTTATACATAAAGGAAAACCCATCATAAAAGCATATGATTTCTAAATGGAAACTTTAAAAGCTATCAGAGATTGGAGCAATGTATGCCAAGTTCTAAAAGACTACAAGTCAACCTAGATGACAGTACCAAGCAAAACTATCTACCATAGTTGAAGGAGAAAGATAAAGTATCCATGCTACAAAACAGCATAAAGGAACTCATGTCCATGAGACCATTCATACAGAGAATACTAGAAGGAATACTAAAGGCTCAAGAGGTATATAAATGTGGACAAGAAACGATAGACAGAAAACAAATGAAGTGATAATTGCTGAAGCACAAAGAATGACTAAGAATGCAAACAGTAAAAATACAACACAGTGACTGAACTCAATACATATCTTTTAATAATAACCCAGACCTAGAAAGACAAATGTCTCATGTTCTCTCTTTTTCTTGTTCTTAGCACAGATGTGAGTTACAAACTGAAGTAACTACACATACTCAGCAAAGTAAAAAGGGACCAAGTGAGAGGAGCTCCAGAAAGGGGAATAGCAGGAAATAAAGGATATGAAGGAGGAGATGGAAAAGAGGAGGAGGGAGATTTAACTGGAGAAGGAAAGAGTCATGAATACAGAAGCAGAGGGAGAAACAGAATAAATTATGTTTGATAAAGTCTCAAAAAAAAGAAAATAAGAATATCTCAATAAAATGATTCTGGGAAATTTTTCCATCTTTTCTCCATCTTGGACTTTAAATCCAAAATTGCACAGATGGAAATAATTTTAATTGACTCACTTCTCCAGATTTACTACACATACACAGTCTTTTCTTTATTCTAGTCGTTTGGGAAACACTGACTACTGAAAGAAAGTTTTCACAGAAGTCCAACAGAGCAGGAGAAGTTACAGAAAGGTCTCAGGGATGACTGAGCTATGAGTTCCAGCCTAGTGATTTCAAAGAGAAGCTCCAACTCCACTTAGTAAAATGTTTTTCATTTATGACGGAACCAAGGAAGCTGAAGACTGAAGTATTCACAGCTGTGGAATCAGAGAATGTTACACTATCCTCAGCCCTCATCCTGACCCCAGGAAGCTTCTGAGACTAAGACACACACCAGCTCCAGCGAATCCTACTGCTGTCCTGGATAACCAAGCCAAGCCAAGGAGTAAACTAGCTAGAAGCAAACTAGTAATGTGATGTCACTGGGATAGCTGGGTGACTAAAATTATCGTAGGACAATTCAGTGTTCTGTAAGCCAAAGGTTTTTATTTGTTTGTTTTGTTACATTACATTTTTTTTTCTATTTGAATTTATTTCCTTTTCTAATTTTACTGATAAAAGTCATTTGTAAACTGCTAGCTTACCTGGAAATAAAGAGACATTTAGTGTTTTTTCTTTTTATTGAATTAAAAAATTATACAGTGTGGTGAAATATAAACAATGTAGTGATTTGTTTGACTTCTCCCACACTGGTGGGGCCCTAGAACTTTCTTGAGGTAAATATGTCATACACAAGTTATTTTGGAAAGGAATGACAACTCTCCCCCCACACACACACCGAGGAATTGGTTTCCCTTATGTTTCCCCCTTGTTTGTGGGTAAAAGACAAATATATTCTCAGAGTACCGTGCTTACAAGGTAACTTCACAACTATGTAAGTCCAATTTTCTTACTATATCCCTACATATTCTACTCTGAGGATACACTTTTTTAACATAAAATGTGTATTTTTAGTATTAGTCACACCTTTATGTACCACATGTATTTAAATAAGACTAAAATAGAGGAGAATATTTATTTCTCTATCAATAGGTATTATAGAATTCTTTGAGGATTTTTTTTTCATTTTGTTTTGTTTTATGCTCATGCTTTGGTGTGATTGTGATCACACACACATGTGCCATGTGCGATGCAAACACACACACACACACACCACAACACACAAAACATATATAGTCACTTATAAGGATCTTGAAAGCACCAATATAAAAACAAAACAAACAAACAAAAACCAAAAAAAAACAAAGCAAACCACACCACCTCCAATTTAAAACATCTCAACTGCCTTTTAATATAGACCATGTGCTCTTTCCTTCTTTAGCTGTGCCACAGTTGTGTTTTTCCATTCACAGGCCTTGTAATTAGGTAGCTAGCCTTGGTTTTTACAAAAGTGCCCAGCCAAAATGTGCTGAGCAAGTTGTTTGTTTCTAAACCCAGAGGAATGAAAAGTAGCCTGTAACTGTAGTATGATGACATTTTAATTATGACTGCATGCACAGCTTGTTTTGCTTTTGATCTCTGAATCACGTTATGATTCTGAAGGTTAAGCTTGCGAGTGTGGGGGATAATTATTTAACTAAAGAGTAATGCGGACTCTATGTTTATATATAAATAAAATTATATGAACTTGTCTTCCACATTTTTAAAATTGCAATTTACATTTTTACTGTGCCCTGGATTTCATGCATATAATTTTATCTGTTTACTAAATAGCAGTGATACTACCAAAGTAAACTGCTCCTCCCCTTGGCCCCTTCTCCTGCTTGATTTGTTTGTTTATTTGTTTTTTATAAATAATGAAACTGAAGGAAAAAAATGGGAAATGGAGTCCTACAGTCATACAAGAGGGATAGGTGGTTAGGTCTGACCTAAAGCTGAGCCACGGAGTCCTCTCCCTACTTGGCCTGTTACCAGTGTACAGTTGTGTTTAGACTTAGGAATGGAGACAAAAAGCATAATGACTCTTTCCTAAGAGTCATTCCTAAGAGTCATTATTAACCAGAAAAATACCTGAGGATGGGCTGCAGAAAAGATGGTGACCTAGAATGTGGAGCCCCGGAGAATTTGTTCTTTATAGTTCATCTCCACAAGTGCCTACTGAGTGAGCATGGGGCCAGCTGGATACTGCATGCTCAGGAGAGAGGACTGCGAAGTGACCCTGAACTTAAGGAACACATATCTACGGTCTTCATTACAGTGTCTGTAGCAAAGTATGCTAACCTCTTTGGATCTGATAATCTCTCTGAGGCCTTATAATTAAAAGAGATCCAGTTCACACAGTTCAATATGAGTGTAGGAATGTCAGAAGTAAAAAACTTCAAGAAAGTGCTTTAAGAAACAATGACAAGAACTATAAATATACAGCTAGGTGCAAGGTCTCCAAAGGCACTGTACAAAGAGCAGTCTCTGCAATTTAATCTTCTTTAGCTTCACCATGGTCTTGTCAATAGAAGCAGAGTACTGGAGGAGATACTTGAGCAGTTGCCATCCAGAGGCAAGTGTGCTTGATAGAGAGTGTTGGTAATTGTACCACTTTAGAGGCTGTCGCAGACAGCAGTTACATGGTATGCACTCACTGATTATTGAATATTAGCCCCAAAGCTCGCAATACCCAAGATGCAACTCACAGACCACATGAAGCTCATGAAGAATGAAGACCAAAGTGTGGGTACTTTGGTCCTTCTCAGAAGGAGGAACAAATACTCATGGGAACAAATATGGAGACAAAGTGTGGGACAGAAACTGATGGAGGGGTCGTCTGGAGACTGTTCCACCTGGGTATCCATCCCTTGTGCAGTCACCAAGGTAGACACTGATGTGGATGCCAGGAAGTTCATGCTGACAGGAGCATGATATAGCTGTCTCCTTAGAGATCTGCCAGAGCCTGACATATACAGAGGCGGATGTTCACAGCTAACCATTGAAGAGATCATGAGTTTTCCAATGGATGAGTTATAGAGAAGACTGAAGGAGCTGAAAGGGTTTGTGGCCCCATGAGGAGAGCAACAATACCAACCAACCAGAGCTCCCAGAGGTGTAAACCACCAGCCTGGGAGCACATAGAGAGGAACACATGGCTCCAGCTGTATATGTAGGGGAGGATGGCCTTGTTGGGCCTAGGTGGGAGAGGAGGTCCTTGGTCCCCTGAAGGGTGGATGCCCTAGTGTGGGGGAATTCGAGGGCAGGGAGGTGGGAGTGGGTGGGGAGACACCATCATAGAAGCAGGAGGGGGGGGATGGAATAGGGGGTTCCTGAGTTGGGGAAATGGGGAAGGAGGATTACATCTGAAATGTAAATAAAATATCCAATAAAAAAAGTCTCAAGAAGAAAAATAAATGAATCCCTTATAGAAAGAGCCCAGTGACAATATAAAGTAGTATTTCCTCCCACAGAAATTATTCTCTAATATTTTTAAAGTGGTGAATCCTGAACAATTACAATTATTTTCTAGGGTTTTGTTACTTTGTGAGAGTATCTGCACACTCCTAGTGATTTGTATGTTAATGCCTAATCTTCAGTACCATGGCATTCAGAGGCGGATCCTTAGAAAATGACAGTATGGAGGCATCATGAGTGGATTAGGGCACTCATAAAAGAAGTAAAGAGGAGCGAGGTTGCTCTTTTCACCATGTATGAACACAGGAAAGGCACCACCTATAACAAACAGAGCATCCTTACATATTGAATCTTCTGGATTTGTGATCTGGGACCTCTGTCTGAAGAGCTATGAGGAAGCAATTATGCTGTTTGTGCATAAATTAACCAGTCTAAAATAACTTGTCACAGTACTCTGAGCTTATTAAGGCTCCCTGGACTGCAAAACATATTTTGAAGAGTGGAATCCTCACAGAGATTGGTCACTAAGATGTGAACTTAAAGTAAATGTGGGTGGAAATGAGATTTTGTGTCCTGTGTATCAAGGCTTTTACTGAAAAAAAAAAAAAATTGTGATGAATGCCTCCCAATGTGTGTATCGTACAAGGCCAGTATGTGACCCAGCACCTGTGAGCTAGGTCACATCTACAACTGAGAAAGCACAGAATGTTCTAATGTTTCCCTTTGTAAATGAGTCATTAGCTGACTCGTTTGGTAAACATATTCATTGAGTGTTTCTTTTATGACAGGTGTGATTTCAAGCATGAAAGGAACAAGACTGAAGAAAATAAAATGAGACCTTCCATTTCCCGGAGCTTCTGTAGCTGAGAGAAAACTCATCATCATAGTTCCGTCAGAGTCTGCCGAAAAGAAAAGACAAGAAAGAGAGAATGAGCAGGAGGGTGGGTGTTGAACCATTGCAGTGCAGGAAGGGGAAATTTCATAAGAATCAGATGAGGTTCTCACATGAACTCCACGAGGACAGATTCCAGCCAGTGCCACATGCACTATGATTATGAAACCTTGAGAAGGGCCACTAACCATTAGTTGTCATAGCAATTGATTTATGCATTAACAATTATGGATGTACAAATAATAGACTTATAGTGTTGAATGTAACTCATTAATAAATGTTTATTGTATATTTGATTCAGTTTCTGAATAATTGATTTATTTTGATAAGTTCTCTCATTATGTTTAATGTAGTCTCTGACATCGAGTAAAATAATCCTTAAAACCCGGTAGTCTGTCTCAAACTTTGTTTTATTCAGTGCTATTTTAACAATAGAGTCTATTTCAGGCATTGAGATTCCTTGTGTAACACAGACAGGAACTGGGTTCAGCAACTATGCTCTTTGAGATGTATGTAAGTCTATTTTGAGCCTTCCCATCCATATCCTTCTGGGAGCTTGATCTCCAGAAGGCTTCGTATCTACTCAGCTTGTAATCTTTTCCAAGTCAATTGGTTCTCTACCTTCTTGGGTTCCCTGTAGTCAGTTCTCAATAGTGTGTTACTACACACTGTTAGCCCTTTTGATTTCCCAAGGCCACAGGTCGTTTCCAGTTGTTCCTTAAACTTGATTTCCACAGGTAACACTCGTGGTAGGAATTTCTGTGTGCAAAAGACTATATCCACTGTTGGGACAATAAGGTTACCTTCTATTGCTTCCCAGAACTACAGAATTATCACTCAGTGGGAATGTCCTAGCACCAAAATTTCTCAGTAGTCTCTGGACACCAACTGTATTCTTAGTCTTTCTGCCTTCTATCATACCCAAATTCTTTTTTCTTTACTGTTATTTACTCCTGTCTGTCTATATATTTCTTTGTATTGAGAAATTTAGTTTTCTCTTTGTTTCACTCTTGGAAAATTATTCCTGTTTTTCTTTGCAACTATATATGTGACAATAAAATCAGTTTTGAAGTTAGAAGGTATATTTCCTCTCTGTCTTGCCTATGACAACTCTGGAAATACATTATTTCTTTTCTAGAGAATGAATTTATAAGTTAGGTGATATATTTTGCTGGAGGTCACACAATAGATTCTATGTTTATTTATTCCCAAATTCTATGCCCCAGATGAATTTACAGGCTGTACAGGAAAGCTATGACCAAGCACGCCAGGCAGGGTCTTATTATAATCTTAGGAGAGAATATGTTCTTGTTATTATGTTATTGAAATATTTTGAATAAACCATGGATGCCATAAAAATAGAGTCATTTTTGGAAAAGTGTTAAAATACTAGTAAATCAAAACAAATTCCTCATGCATGAGAAGATAGAATTATAAAATTAGAATCCTTGAGCAAAAAGAATGTAAGTGGACAGAAATAGAATCAAATTATAAAATTAAAAAATTTGATATGTTCTCTCATTATGTTTAATGTAGTCTCTGACATCGAGTAAAATAATCCTTAAAACCTAGATAGTCTGTCTCAAATTTTGTTTTACTCAGTGCTATTTTAAAAATAGAGTCTATTTCAGACATTGAGAATCCTTGCATAACACAGACAGGATTTATGATTTAATAAAATTGTAAATCCTTTGAAATGAATTAATATCAACATTTTCTAAATAGTCACATATGTTTTATATATGGAAATTGGAATAAAATAAGATAGTGTTATTTCTGTCCAATTTAAGGAATTCTATGTGGTAATTAATAGTTACTGATAAAACTGGTAGTTTTTTTTTTAAACAACAAACAAAGCCTTTAATGGCATTTTTTTTAACTGTTAAAATAAATTTTATTAAGGTCTGACATTATTAACTATAGCCTGATTCTTCCAAGCTTCATTTCTGGAGATTTACTGATCCAATCAATAATTTTCCATACTTTCACATATCCTATCAAGTGTGACGAGTTATTCTATAAACGAAAATCTCAGTTTCATGGCTATTTTGGTGCAGGAAGCATTTCTATGATGGCAACTGAGCAAAGAGAGAGTTATCCATTTTATATAACACATGCTGATACTGACTGGATTTAATTCAGATGTGAAGATGCATAAAGATATACAACAAGGCACTCTGTCCAAATGTCAGAAGTCCATTGTAAGCAAATGGCCAGGATCCTGTGTACTAGCAGGAGATGATTCAGTAAGGATGTGAGAGTTGGGAGACTGGACATTCAGGGTCATTCTAAGGTATCACCACAGAGAC
Source organism: Mastomys natalensis (assembly GCA_021653895.1). NCBI lineage: Eukaryota > Metazoa > Chordata > Mammalia > Rodentia > Muridae > Mastomys > Mastomys natalensis. The sequence continues at coordinate 360,695 of JAJTUV010001524.1, read as the reverse complement.
AGTGAAAGACAATATATAGTCTGTGAATAGTGCTATTCAACGATGCCTTATCATTTCAACAGTATTGGGAGTACATTAAGAGGAAACTCTTATTCTTACATGTTGTATGTATTCCAAGGTACATACAACATGAATTAATCTATTTGCCCATTCAACTACCTGGCTAATCAATCCCTGCACCTTTGCCACTGAATCTTTAACTATCTTCCTCCCCCCCGGTGGTCTCTAGTATGTGTTTTCCAATATTCCATACCCTTATGTAGCACAGAATAAGTAGTTGCACTCACACACACTCTGATGGGCCTGCTGCTGGCTTCTGTCATCTCAGGGGCGCACATATGTGGGAGTTTCTTGCAGGACACTTCTCAACTTCGGGTGTCTGAACCCTAAGCCCCACCCTCTAAGGCTGCTTCTGCGACATGGTTTAGATTCAAAAGTCTCTCATTCCAGACATTCGGGTAATCCCCGCCTGTGTCTCTAGGGTGGGGATATTCCAGGAGTCAAGGCCTGCGCTAACTTACAGAGATCAAAGACAAAGTCTGGCCACCAGGCACAAGGCAAGTGTTCCACTGTAGTAGACCAAGCCACATCCCAGTAGCTGAGAGTACTTGCCAAGTCATTTTGGTAGGGTTGTGGGGTGTTGAGGCTCAGTGTGGGAAGGAAGATACACTATAGCCATCTAATGGTTCCCCGGCCTTGCAGAACAGCAGGTAATCTTGAGCTTGAGGGAGTTGCTCAGGTGTCTGATTGCTCTCCAGTTGGCATCAAGTGCAGGTGCTGGTGTGACATGGATTACATGAACCCAGGCAGTTACTCCATCCACTTTAATGGAGGTCGGGATGTTCAACACCAGGAATGGCCCTTTCCACTTTGCTTCCTTGTGTGGAACCTCGGGGGTATCTGCATTATACAGGGCACTAAGTGTAGGCCACAATTCCTGGTGGCTGATCTGGAAAGCTTACAGTTGAGCCATAAGATCTTTATCAGCCTGAAAAGTAACTTTTGGGGGGGGGGGTGTCCCATGCAGGAGGGGTGTTCTGGGCTCAGAACAGAGCCAGGGGAAGAAGCATCACCCAGTCAGCTCCAATTTCCAAAGACAATTTAGTTAAGGTCTCTTTTTAGGGTTCTGTTCATTCTCTCTACCTGCCCTGAGCTCTGGGGACAATACCACAATGGAGCTTCCAATTAGTCCCTAGTATCTCTGCCAGTCCCTAATTTACTTTAGAAACAAAAGCAAGACTGTTATCTGATCCAATTACCTTGGGCACTTTAAACCTTGGGGGAAGATTTCTTCTAATATCTTCTTGGCTACCACGGTAGCTGTTCCCTGCTTGGTGGGAAAAGTCTCATCCAGAGAAAGTATTTACAAACACTAGAGGGTATTTGTAACCATATTTTCCTGGCTTAACTTCTGTAAAATTGACCTCCCGATATACTTCAGGCTGTTCTCCCTAGATCTCTTGCCCTATTTACTCTTGGTCACATAAGCATTCATTTGCTGGCATACCTTACACTGTTCTACTGTATCTCTGGCTAAAACCCTGAGGCCCAATATACATACACATACGCACAGGCATACCACACACACACACATACACACACACACACACACACACACACACACATATATATATATCTTAGATTTCCTTGACTGTTTCAATGAGCTTATCCCTAAATGAGTCCATCTGTGCATTTGGCCTAATAAGTCTTTTGCTTGCTTTCTAGCGAGTATAGTTCTCCCTTCTTGTGGGCACCATTGTCCTTTCTTCTCTAGGTAATAGTAGGTAGGGTGGCTGGCAATCTGAGTCTTTTCTTCTTCCATGTGTTTTAAGTGAGGCCATCCCATAATCCAGTACGATTCCCCAGTGGGTGTCTCTTGCAGGCCCATAGCCAGGATAGGCTCCTGTATAGCCACTTCCTGTACCACTTGATCTGTCTGGTTATTGCCTCAGGCAAATGAGTCTCTTCCCTTCTAGTGTCCTGGGCAATGAATAGTATTCTCAGTTGCTGGCTTCATCAGGGCAACCAAGAGATCCAAGATTTCCTCTGATGTGAGCAGTCCTCTCTCTTGGTATGTAGCCCTGTTGACATGGACTGTGACAAAGGCATACCTGCTATCTGTGTAGATGTAAACTTTCTTGCCAGTCCCACGTTCCAAGGCCACTTTCTGTGCTGACATGCCTAGGGGGGGGGGGGTAGAGGTTCAGCCCAGATTGTCTTTTGTACCATTTACCATATCAACACCTTCTTGCTTCTGATCAGCATGGAGAAAACTGCTCCTGTCTGTAGCAGGTAGCCTCAACTCCCAGTGAGGTCAGAGAGGTCTTTCCTCCACTCATGGGTTCTCCTTTTGGGCCAGTTAGTTGTGGCCATTGGGCAGGAAGTATACTTGGGCCCCCATCTTGTTATGTCTTGCCCCAACAGAGGGTAGGGACAGTATTTACCATAAATGAATGGGATACCTGGCCTATCCCTAGGTCTACTGTTCTTCGGGTAGTACATGAATACATTTTGTTGCCAGTGGCTCCTTAGACCCAAGATCTTGGACATGGCTTGGAGGAGGACAAAGTGTTGAGCCCCTCTGTTCACCAAGAATTAAGTGGGTTTCTCCTCCACTTTCAAGGTTACCCTGGGCTTGCGGAGGGGTCCAAACATCATCCTTCCTGGTCGCTGTCTTTACCTAGGGCTAACACCTTCACTGTTTGAGGGTACTTTTCCAAAGGTCTGGGATTTCCCCGCACCCAGCTTCCATTTGTTAGGGTACTCTTGGGCCCAGTGGCTCCTTTCCTTGCAATGTGTGCACTGGTCCTCTTCAAGGAGTTTTCTGTCTCCCTTTATTGGAGTCTCCCTTCTCTGATTTCCCTAACTACTGTAGCTAAGATTCTCTCTAAATTTCTTTCCTGTTGACTTTCTTTTTCTCATCTCCCTTTCATCTTCTTCCTTTTTCTTTCTCTTCTCTTTGTCTTTCTCTTTCTCCCTGTTATGGTGGACTTCCTCAGCAACCTACACTAAACCCTTTAATGACTTATCTTGTAGTTCCTCTAGCTTCTGAAACTTTTTCCTGATATGGCCTGGTCTATAAAGGCCATAGTGTGTACTGACAGAATGCCTCCATGAGCCACTCTAAAAGGCTGTGGGCGACTCATCTGATCCCTGCTTAACTCAGGTGGCTTGGTCAAAATTGGTAGGGCCTTCTGTGACCTCCCTGGAAACCTGCCAATGGAGTCTGGCAGTAGGCTTTTAGGTGCCCCTTACCTTCTGCTGCACTAAAGTACAGTCAGATCTAGTCAGAAGAAACCAGCTATCTACAACAGCTTGATCAGTTGATGGTGCCCCGTGTCTGAGGGGACATTTATTTTCTGGCTTCCTGCATTATCCTCTCTCCCACTTTGGTCCTGAAGAGCACTCTCATGAGTTGTAGGATATCTTCACAGGTGAGCTGATAAGTAAATAAAACAGTCTCAAAGAGATTAGTCAACCCCTTGGAGTTATCTAAAAGGGTGGTGTTAGGCCCTCAGTAGTACAAGTCAGCCAAAGAGAAAGGCCAGTATTGTCTAGCCTGACTGCCCTTATCTAGAGGCCCATATGCCCTCAGTGGGACAGACACTGTAGTATCAGGGGAGATGCCTCTCAGACTTCAGGTCCCATGGCGAGACCGAGAAGTTGGGGGGTCTTCTCCCACTCCTCCCTCAGGTAAAGAGGGATACAGTGGCCCTGGTTCCTTATGGATTGAGGATCCCAGTGCTGGTGCTGGTATGGCCATGGGGGAAAGAGTAGGGGGATATGGAGGAGGAGGGTCTTGGAGGATCAACTTCTTCTTAGGTCCGGATCCCTCCTCCAGTGTTTCCTTTTTCCTGAAGGCCAGAACCTACAAGGAGGGTCTTGTGGAAGAAAGGCTTTTATTTGTGGGGGTTGGGTTGTTCTTCCACTAGATTCAGTCAAGTAACTATATAGGGCACTTGATCTGGGTGCCTAAGGAATCCTGGCCTAAAGACTCTTTCTCTACTCTCTGATCACTTGAAAGTCAAAGGTTCCTATAGGTGGCCACCCTACTCTTAAGGTGGGCCATTCAGCAAAGCAGAGAGTAACTAAATTGTCCTTCTTTACAAGTACTAACAAGTTTTCTCCTCCTTCCATAACTTCTCTCCAGTAGTTAACTAGGATGTTTAACTGGGTAGATTCAGTCCAAAAATAATGTCAGTCCAAGTCCAAGAACACAGAGAAAGAAAATCAGCACACAGACAGTTCTAGCCCCTGCCATGGGCTAGTCAAGACATAATACACAAAGAGACAAACCACCCCTATGAAGAGCAGAAGAACCCAGTAACCAGGTGATTTGGCTGGCTTACACCAGGGCTGAATCTAACAGGTTCAGATGATTCAGCCAACTTATGCAGAGACTGAATCTAAACAGATTCAAAAGGAGTGGGGTCCTCATGACCCGTTTCAGGGGATCAGGAGCATCCTTCAGGACCCCCATGGTTGTGACATTAAGGCACATCTGCTCTTGACCACCATGGGCTCGCCAATCTCCCAGATGCTTGCAAAAAAACTGAAAGTTCAGACATGCTTACAGACTCAGACTTTGATAAACAGTGAGACAATGAAACCATGGTACCTGCTCAGGACCTCTGATTCATCAATTCATCGCTCTCTAGTATGTCCCCAGAGGAGGTTGGATTCCTGGCCAATGCACCAAATGTAAGACTCTTGCGAGCCTTAGCTTACTGGGGACCCCCTGAGTGAACCACATGGAGCCAGAAATCAATGCAAAAAGTAAGAAGAATTTATTGTTCAAACATGTTGGGGTCATCCTGTACCCGAAGGAGAGGCGGTGACCCTGGGCAGCCCATTTGTCCAGTTTTTATACAGTTTTCAGGAGTAGAATAGAGAAACAACAACTAGGCACAATATGATTGGCAGAACAGTGTGACTTTCAAACTGATTGGTCTTTAGGGAATGAGGTGACAAGGACTTCCCTTGTCTGTTGGTGGCCAATGGTCTGTCCTGTGGAATGTGTCCCCATCTGCAAGTCTGCCCCCCCTTTCCCCATCGTCTGAGGAATGTTAATTAGCCTCTCCCTTCCAAAGGAGCAAGTGTCCCATGACCTTTCCAAAGTTTCTGAACTGACTTCTTCATTTTCACCTTTATTTCATTAATGGCTCCAAAGAAAAAGTGGTGGTTTTAGCAATTCAGATACTCCATAGTGGAGCCATACTGTGTCTTCTTCAACTCTCACTGTAATCTCATAGCAGGCACGATGTCCAGCACACTGGAATAAAATATTGTGAATGAGAAAGAGGGGCAACATTCACAGTCTACTACCATACTTGTTTTATTCTATTGTCAATTTGTCAATGTGTCTAATTTATAATTTATATCATCTGCTGTTATAAGGACCTGCTGAGATTCGTAGAGAAAGGAAGTAGTGTAATTCTGGGATAGAAATGACCTACCAGGTGAACTCTGAAAGATATTTTACTACTTTAAATTAACTCTTGTAGTCATATCATTTGCTGTTCTTATTGTTGCTTCATCCTAAAAGTTTGTTTCATTTCTTTATTAATATCATTTCTCAATCCTTAAAAATGATTTCTTACCTCACAGTAATATTAAAAGCAAATATTAGAAGTTAAATTATTTTAATTTTAAACCTGTAATACTACATATATGGTAAGATCCAGAATATTATAAAACTTAAAGCAACAAATTCTGGAAATCATTTTTCACCTGTGATGGTAGCAAATCTCTAGGCATACTTAGGCTCTCTTCTGATGCTGCACACTGATGTGTATTTTAAAATGCAGAAGAGTGACCTTTAAAATGATATTTGAGGGATGAAATACAATTTAACCACTGTGTGGTCACAAGCAGTAACTCAGACCCAGTGGTTTACTCCCACACACTCACACAGGAGACAAACAAGGCTTTACCTGCTCTGCCTTTGGTCACCCTGGGGACAAATTCTATTAACAGATTTGCCTTCAGCATGAAGTTGGCTTGTGAGTACTAAAGGAAGATTTGTCCCTATAAATGGTTTTAGCATGTCAACATTTTAATTAACATCCACATGTAAGGGGCCTGTTGTTGTTGGCTGATCTGCCTGTGTAATCCTAACAAACCATTCAATTGAAAAGCCCTATTGATGTAGTGTATAGCAGCCTGTGGCTTTTTTGGGGAAAGGGAATATTAAAGCTGGATCCAGATTACAAATGTTTAACCTGGCAAGTAACACCATGACCTCTCAAGCAAATATTGTGTCATTAATATAGCAATATCCACACATGGGGTTGGCAATCTGAAGTGTGCTGTCTGTAAACATTTCAAATTATATTCAAGATCCTTAATTAACCCCATTAGGCTTACAGATTGAAGTCAGTACCCAAATAACATTGAATGAAAACAGAAATATAGTTATTTTTTGTATTTTTGTACATAGTTATTTTTGTGTACTATGTGACTCTAAACCAATCTAATGAGACTTTAAATTCACTTTTTCCTTAAGGATCAAATTTTAACAAGTAGGAAAAATATGAATTTAGTAGTCATCAAACCTATTCAATGGATACCTTGTTTAAAATTTGAAGGTTACCTTAAATTCTAAGTGTGTAACTTCAACTTAATGAAATGGAGATGTTAAGCGTGTAAGTTACTAACATACACATGTTGATATGAAGATGAACTATTATTGTATTATTATTATTATTATGTCTAATAAGTTACTTTCATATACATTAAAGTTTTAAAATTGAGAACTGTAAAATAAAAGGATCCAAAATTTCATGCCAGCAACATTATGAGCTGATAGTAGTTTTCATAAGTCCATTCTTGCCTGTAGATGTACACCCCCATCACATTGGTATGACTCCACATTGTAAATTCTCTATTATTTCTTTATGCATCAAGTGATGGTCACTTGTCTTTTTTCTGAGCCTGATGTAGTGTTTGATCACTTTCTTTGTACTACTTACAATACTTTCCTTGCCATGAAAATAGTCTTTTAACTTTTTTCTTTTCAGTGCTGGGGTTGAACTCAGGGTCTCCCATGTGCTAAGCAGACACTAGACTGAACTAGGTGCCAGTCTCCTGTCCTCAGATTTGCTGTCCCAGTTATCCATTTGCTTACTCTGGCATAATTTTCTGCTCTTTTTATCTACTGGCCTAGCCAGTCTTATTATGTTCAGCAACCAGTAATTGTGTCTCCCACTACTGTTTCCTAGATAACTTCTCCTCAGTCTAACATGTCAAAAATGCTTTAGTTTGTCTTCTATCTTTCCTACATTTCATGATCCACCTCATTTCTCAGTAGCTTTAGATGATTCCTGGTTGCTATTATCATAAATGACTAAGTGAGTAGAATTTTGCTATAGTGGCTTTGCTCCAACAATGTGTAATATATCATACTGTAAATTCTCCTCACTACCAATTAATTACTTTTGATTCGAAACCAAAGCAAATATTAATGAGAACCTCCTCATTTTGATAGAAGTCTACTATGGCCTAAATATCACAGAATTTTAGTCATGTCTGGAAGCTGGAGAGCACCACTAAATAATCCTGTAGGATTCGTGTTTTTAAAGTTTCAACCTTAGAGTGCTCATAAGGGAAATCTATTTTTAGAATTTTAGAAACATTCATACTTATTTGCATAGTGGCTGGAATATTTTGCATTTCTACCAACATGTGTGTGCACACACATATACACAATTCATACATATATACATTCGTACATGATACATACAAATATTTATATGTGTGTATATATATGAATATATATTCTCTCTGTCTCTCTGTTTCTCTATGTCTCATTTTTTATGTCCCTTGTATAACTTACTCAGACCTACGTATATATGAAAAATATTTGCATTCTTACATCTTTTTGAACATTTCTTCTCCTGGTTACTATTTTTTCTTTTTAAATAGCACTGACATAATAGCACCAATAAATATATCTATCATCTTATCTAAAGAAATATATATAGTATAATTTAATAAATTATGGTTACATATATTGTTAAACTGAGGCTTTGTAAGTACTCAAGCATACCCCATAGAAAGCACTAGATATCCCATCTTATGCATTGTACAGTCAGGATACTGTACAATCTGCCATACACATGATTTTGATCTGGATGAATGAAAGTAGTAGACAAAAGCAGATAAACACCAAAGCATCCTCCAACTGGTGTTTATAGCATCCAGCAGGAGTCAGGGGAGGAAGACACATTACAGCTGTAACACTGGAGGAAATGTTTGGGAGAGTTTAAGCCAAGTCTTCTCTGTCTTCTCCCAGTCACCGTTTCCATAGCCAGGAACTTTATGTCATGAGATAAATACCAGCAACTGGAAAGACTTTAGTTTTCAGCTGTCCTCAGGGGGCATAGTGTATTCACACAAAAAGTATAAGCCACCGTGACCCCTAGAATGGGAGTTTGGGTTAAACATTTTTAGACTCTAACTGTAAGTCACTTACACATAAAAAGATATGAGGTTTTTTTTTTAAGGGCCTATATGGGTCAAATGAATGGTGGCTAGTTACCATCTTTCTCATCAGGGCACCCCTTGGTTATCCCTTGGCCTTTCTTTCCATGAGGAAAGGAGCAATTTTTCTGACTCAGTAGATCCTCAAATCTATGTCCTTTCCCCTATTGTAACCACTAGGAAAGATGAGGTCTAGAATGCAATCTTCCCAAGCATTCAGAATTGTGACATTGATGTTATTTTCACATTCTGCCTGGTTAAGCTTTCCCGCCTTTGCAGGAACAAAAGTGGAAAAGCAATCTCTGAAGTACATATAGACCTTCATGTGTCAGGGAACTTAGCCAGTTTCTAACAGTTTTATTAATCATGGCAGTCTAGATTTCTTGTGGATTAGAACTCTATTTTTCTTAGATATGTTTTTTGACTCCCATGACCTTTATTAAATTTATTATATATCAGTCTGTATTTCATTTCTCAATTGAGACAGGAAGTAAGCTTGATTAGGAATCTTTGCATTATGTACATGTAACTTAGTTTCATGTCTCTCATTCATAGTAGTCTCATTCATAAAGACTACTGAACACAGTAAATAACAACATCAAGACACCTAAAAAAGACTCCTAAAGGGATGATATCTGTGTCATGTTTTTCTCTAGAACATCTGTTTCACTGCACCTGAACTATGAAAATAAAAGCAAAGTACAACATGGCAGCAGAATCTAGATCAGAGGAAAGAACATGTATAGAGCAGAAAACAGTACATGTACTCTAGGCATATGTGCCTGAAACAACAAAGCAAGGGCAAATAAGAGGAAGCAATTCCATGGTCTGTACACACGGGGTTCATGGGTCTTACCATCAATTTTAACTGGGTTCATCAAACCCAGTTGCTGGGAGAGGAGACATTGAAAGAAGCAGGAGTAGATAGGTGTGCCGAATGTCTATAGGTGGTACTATTGCTTTGAGAGCACATGAAGAAATGGAGGAGAAAGTAACCATTGGCATCATTTGTCCCACCCAAGTAGGACATGGGCTGAGATCACACAGACCTGTGACTCTCTCTATTTATCATAAATACTAACTCATTAAAAATAATTGATATTTATTTAAGACCTGAACAGCCTTTGTGAGTTTCACAGAGAAAAGTAATTGCAGTTTGGTCTTTCGGTCAGTCCCATCAAGGAATGTGCATGACACCAGATTTGGCACTGGGACCCCATTAATCTATCTATGTGGGCTCTTTTCAAAGTGCTCTCTCAGCATCTGCTGCTGTAGTGTATCTCCCTATCCAGGAATAATTTCAGTCAATGTCTCTTTTACATCTCTGCTTCTGGCCTCACAAGATTAGAGAGAAAGACTCTACAAATATCCAATTTCAAATTAATATGACTGGTTCCTAAACAAAAGGAAGTTTGAAGTAGAAAGAGAGAAATCAGGGATGGAGTAGATACTGCCTCCTTCCTGAAAGAAGATGGAACTAAAAAAGAGAATGTTGGTCACTCTCTTTCTGATTCCCTAGCCCAGAACTCATCAAGACTTTGTTGTCTTACAGAAAGTATATTTATTGTTAACATGAATACGACTGTGTGTGTTGTGTGTGTGTGTGTGTGTGTGTGTGTCTTTGGATACATGTGTTTCTATAAGTATGTTTGAGTATTAATTTATTTCTTTGACTTGCTATTGTAACATAACCATGTTATATGATGGTCATAACTGAAACTCATTGAATAAATCATGAATAAGATTAGCATTGTTCAATGGAGTAGCATTCCTCAATTGAGTTCTCCAGGACTGCTAACTGGATGGGGCAGTTCTGTCATCTCTTAGACCTGGGAAGTTACCTTAAACAATGGGCCTGTGGTTTCTTAATTGTAGTTATTCCCTATAGTGGTTCGGAAACTTTTGTGTCCACTTGGATGTTATAAATGCAACAAAGATAGGAAATGCCATGCAGAGGACACAGCCTCAGTCTACTGTGCATTTTAGAGGAGTGCATTCCTCTGAAGCCTTAACTATCCACTCATCATTTTCACATAGTCAACTGATTCATTGTTTATTATTATAAATACTAAATTATCATAAACAATTGGATTATTATAAATTCATTGGATTATCAATATTTAAGTGAAAAATTTAACTGTCATGTGCTTGGCCTGACTTATAAGCAATATTTTAAAAAAATGTCATGGCTCAAAGATGGCTCTGTGGTTAAAAGTGTTTATTGTTTCTGCAGAGGACTAGAGTTCAGTTCCTAGCACCACTTCCAGCAGTTCCAAAATGTTTATAACTCCAATTCCCAGTCAACTGACAACCCCTTTTGGCCTCCTTAAAAACTATACACACATAGCATACACATATATGCATAAATAAAATATTTTAAACAATTAGGGGAAAGAAATAAAAGCAAGAAATTAGAAAAAGGAAAGGGTGGGGTGGGTAGATGGCTAACTTCTTAAGAGTTACTCTTGCATAGTATTGTAGTTTCATTCCTAAAGTCCATGTCAGAAGTATTGCAACTATCTGTGCCTCCAGTTCCTTGAATGTAACCTTGAGCCTTCTTAAATTTGAGTATGTGGCGGGTGTACACATACACACACACACACACACATAAACTCATACATACACTTTCATGCATGCACACACTCACATACACCCTAGTACTCAGACATACTCACATAAACTCACATATGCATACACAACCTTATAGGAACACACACATACATTCACCAACACATTCAAAATTCAGAAAATATAGTGGGATTGTACACAACATTGCTAAATTTTAGTTAAGAATGTTCTTAAACCATTTTTAGTATATATTTGGGAAGAGAGATACTTTAAAACATCCTAAACATTAAATAAAAATTCCAAAGAAGGATAAATGGATTTCTACTTCTTTATGTTGTGACAGATTTTCTTCTTTCCATGGTCTTTCTTATGCAATAAACATTTTCTTGAACATTGTCATATTTTTCACTGTGCATAACTATGGAAAGTATGTATTTGTTGATACTGGAGGAGGCAAAGAGGCTTAAAACTGATCAGAACCGGCATGGAAATAAAAATATGTTTTTAAAAATTCTCATTATGGTGCTGAACATATCATTTCAGAATATTAAGACCAATATGTAGAAGTGGATTTTTCACAAGATAAGATGCATTCATTCTTGCACATACATCATTATCCATTTCAAAAATTAACATTTTCCAGAATTTCTTGAAATTAAATATTTTTAGTTTTGATATTATCATAGTTTACCTTAGATATATGTTGGGAGCCAAACCCAGGAAACCACATGCTGTTCCAAGAGAACCTCAGGAGATTACCTGCCTTTCTGGAAGGATTAGTCAGTGCAAGGTTAAGAAAGGACTTTCTCGGGTCTCAGGTCCCAGGAACATCTGGCGTTTCCTGGGAGCTGGTTACGACAGTAAGATGGCCTAGGGCAATAACCGACTCTCTTGGGAGAACCTGACCTTCAGCTAAGAAAGGATTTCCTGTTCATAAAGAACCGTTGCCCGGGACATTCGGGACAAGCTGCAGAGTCCTCCACTGGATCGAGAGTTGAGAGAATCCCCACCCCGTTCCTTGTTCCCCTTCTGCCCTTGCCTAGAATATATATTGTAAACTGCTTCTGCATTAAAGTGAGGCCTTGACAAGACTGCCTGTTGCTTGGCCTCCGTTCTCTCTCTCGCCCATGTTCCTTTTCAGGAACAAAACAAGTCAAGCTGTTGTATCTGTGTCTTGAGGATGGCTAGCAATTGTATCCATTCAACTAGAATCAACCAAAATATCAGGTCACTATTATTCTCACATCTCTTTAAAAATTGGCAAAAGCCAAGGCCCTGTGAATTCATAGTGCCCCTGCCTATTAGTGATGTTTACTTTGGCACTGACCATGGATGAGTACTTTAAACCTAGATAGTTTTACTTTTATTTTTTAAATAATAAACACTCTCTACAGCCACTGCTTCCTTCTTGCAGTGAGGGAATATGCTGTCTAGACCCTTAGTCGCAATTTGTGATTTTATTATGGAGGTCATATACTAGAGTGTGGCAGTTGGGTTAAATTTGGCAACAATAATCAGTTTCTCAGCACACATGAACCAAAAATTCATTCAAAAATTAAATGTGTAGTCATGAGATGTTTGGCGGAGCATTTGCCGGTGGTCTATCACGTTTGTTCACTGCAGCCTAAGTTCTGAGGACATAATATTTGTACTTTGCAAGCACTTGAACTGTGTAATACCAGCAAACACTCCCCTAAACCTTCAGCACAGATGCAGGACTGCAATGTGTTCTGAATTAACTGTTACTGTCCACACACACTTCTGCACTGAGAGAAACAATTTCAGTAGCTGTCAACATTTCTTTACATGAAACTAAGGTAACAGCTGTTGTGCTGTACATCAATGCTCTGTTAATACTTAGAGGTTTTAGTGTTGACATTAGTAGCTAAGGGTTTATAAATATAAATTGGTATGTCAAGGTTATCTACAGAAAATGTAAGACTGAAATCTTAATACGATAAAGATAAAACTTAATCTAAAAGAAACATTGAATTTTCATATAATTGACAGTTACTATCCCATTTATGGGGAGAGAATGGGCCACAGTAAAAAAATATCAGATCATGTCACATATATATCTTTCAAGTACTTTGTTAGAATTCTTCACTGGTGAAAATCCATATGGCTTAGATCTTTTCTTTTTTATAAAAGTGAAAATCTTATGCATGGCTTTTATTTATGATAATGTTTAAGCATGCAATTACTACATGAAATAAAGAAAAGTTGTGGTCATAAATTAATAGAAGTATTTACTTTTAATGATGCTCCTTGGTAAATTAGTTCCATTTTAACTCAGATTTGTCCTGCCATGGCAACATCAGCTCTTTCATATTCAAATTACATGTATTACTAATTGATTTGTACTACAACAGTGATTAGGAACATTTTCAAGCTTTGTTGATTATTGGCTCATTTTGAGGAATGGGGAGGGCAGGAAATAGTTTGGTAAAAGGACTGTAAGTGACTGCTAAATGATTGATTTTATTGATGATTAATATATCACAACAATTTTAATTTGACCATTTAATGATTAATAATTGACCTGACACCTTCCTTATAATACTGAGGAGAAATAAAATGACACATCTTTTAAATATTAAATTGCATGTTACAAAATTGAGATTATCAGTTCATTAAGAAAAAAAAAATGCTGATTTGCGCTCACAGATTGAAGGCTTCCATCCATGGTTTGCAAAAAAAGAAAACCTACTCATCTCATAGTGAGGAAGCAAAATAAAGATGAGATAATCTTCAGTTTTTATACTGACTTCAGGCCAGCCACAGTGACGGGGCACCTCCCATGATTCCCTAAATGAAGTTAGAATCACTTTTCAATGACTCCCAAAGCTTTTACCGATGAGTTACCCAAGCAATTACAAGTTGAAACAAAGAAAAAATGTTATAATCATCTATCTATTATGGAACTGTTGTCCATATCTGTAATTCCAGAATATGAGAGGAAGAAACAAGAGAATCAGAAGTTCAAAGCCAGCCATAGCTACAAAATCAGTCTGGATTCCATGACACCCCTGTCTCAAACAAATAAATGGCAAACAAAACAAGCAATCAAAGACTATCTAAAATGAGTTTGGAAATCTCTGATAGTCATGTCAGGGAAAATTTTATCAATAATAATAATAAATAAATAAATGCTTTAAATATGATGTTTAACAGAACAGACTGGTTCCCATTATGTGACATATTTAACTGGCAATAATATGAGCTGTTTCATTTGGAGGTTTTATTAATAAACTTTTATGAAATAGCCACATTTCCCCTCTGACAATTTAATATTTCATTCACATAAAGTGAAATCCTAAGTCATTGTTTCATTAGTTATATTTCAATTCTATTTCAGTTACAACAAAATTAGAATGTTACAATAAATTGACATTTTACTAAAATATCTATGGAAGCCTCCACTTGATTACTAAACATATACCAATTCAACACTGTATCAAGGTTATCATTCCTGTAAAATTGTCTATCATGTTTCATTTATCTGTCAAATATCAATTCAGTACCTTAATCTTATTAAAAATTCTGAACATCATACTTTTAAAAAGTCTCTAGAAGAGCACATATCATTTATTAATCAATGCTGATAAACTTATCATATCTGCCTAAAATAATCCACTGAAAAATTCAAGTCAGTGAAAAAAATCTTTGAGAAACTTATTGATAAATCAATAATATTTTTCATTACAAACAAATTAAATGCATATCATTACAAATCTAGAAGAAATGTGAATTTTCAAGCAAAAACATTTTGGTTCATTATTATTGCACATTTGAATTTCTCTGTTTACTTTTTACTAAGCCAAACTCTAATGTAATATCAAATATTGAACAAAATGCTATCAAAATGATTGGAAATTTCATCAACATTTCAACATTGTTTTGTGACTGGTCTTATAGTCATGCTATTATTTTTCTGCATTAATGTGTAATTTAATATAATTTGCAATCTTTCTTATTCTTTACCTATCATCTGGAACTTTATTATATTAGTAAAATATTTTTAGAATGCATTAGTAAACTTATAATTCTCAAGCTTTCCCTTAAAGTCATAAAAGTAGGGTGTGCTTTCCTATCTCGCTTCCCCTATGTTCAGCTATAGAACTTTCATTTCATTTTGGCCGACTACCTTGCTTCACTGACAGTAATATTTACAGTTTGAAATAGGTGCCCCCCCCCCGGCAGTCTATTCGATATTATAATTAACCACATCTCTATATGTGACATTTGGAAATAATGATTGTATTAAAGTACAAAAAAAGTCATATTACTTTGCAGTTATGTTTCTTTTGGTTAACTGTGTTTATTTATTTGTTTGTTTATTTATTTATTTTGGAAGAACAGGATCACAAAGAGTGTTCAGGGTCTTAAGCCTATGACCAAGTTGCGTAAGTCAACTGGTAAGAACTGATATCTTCACACTTGGAAAGAAGGAGTCGATTTGGATACAGAAATTTTTTGGATGCCCACTTTGAATAAAATCTTCATTGTTGTCTAGTACCTTTGACCACTGTTCCAATGCCAGGCAGAGTAGTTTTTCCTTCTTCTATCTAATTAAACCATGAAATGAAATACTTCCAAGCCACAAACCTCAACAATTTCAAACATGATCCTGTAGAGAGCACTGGGGCGCTGACTATTTCTCATGACGGCAGGGGAGGGGGGTTTAGGTGGTGGTAGGGCAAGGTAAGACAAACGGCTTTTACAGAACTTTTTTTAGATGTTCTTCACTCACCTGACACACAGGTGCCTTTTTTCTTCTCTTTGATATTTTAAGGCTTTCACCTATGGTTCCCATGGTTTTAGCACACAGTGCACTCCCAGTTGGTGAAGGACATTACTTCTTTGCAGACAGAATCTTCAACACAATAGTTTCTTCTCCGCAGCAGCCTGGCAAGGTATTCTGCAGGATACCTGCACCCATAGGAACACGATCATATCCATTCTGCACAATACACGTTCATCTAACTTTTAGGAAACTAACATGATTTTACAGCTAAGTTCTGTGAAAAAAATTAAAATTCCAAATCAGTGGTTTGTGAATTCGTTTGAGCCACAGGCCATTTCCCTGGGCTCTAATCAGTCCTGTGTAACAATAAGCAAAATAAAATAGTCAAAAGCTCAGGAGAAAGTGCACTTTACTTTCTCATAAAGAATCGGAAAAAAAATCACTATATTTGAGCAGATTCCTTTAATACACACAGTGCTTCCAGCCATATCAAATACCATCTGAATTGTAATTATCTGAAAGCACAGTAGTCTGGCAATCCTCTCATGTGTTCCCAGGCTAGAAAAGCCTCGCCCCTTACTAAAAGCAAGAAAATACATGTCCAGCTACCAAAGACTCAGATTGGGGGCTTGGTTACTTCATGGGATTCTATTGCAAATAATTAATAGTACAGTTAGATTTTTGATTGTTTAAACCTGAATGTACACCAAAGAGTCACATTACCTTTTCTTTTTAATATGGATCTACCAGAAGAGGGAGCAGTCCATCTAGTCTGTGGGTACTTGATCTGTCTCTCCTGCTTCATCAATCCTTAGAACACTGACTAGGGTTTTAAGTATGTGTGCTTTGGCATCTTCAAGTTTTATGTTGTGTTTGTTAAAATAAAGACATAAAGGAAAGTAATAATTCTAACTTACACTAATTCATGGGCAATGGGAGTTTATGGAATGAGCTACCTTTAAATCTTTTTCCTGAAGAAATTAAATGAGCCTTTGAGTACTTGGAATGGAGCCCTGGGGGAAATAGAAATGTAATTAGGAGGTGAGGCTTCACATAGCAAGGATTAGCAACTGCTTTTCTCCAATTTGCCAAAACCATTTTGACCATTTACATATTAAAATATCAAGTGGTATTGTGAGATTTTTTTCATGTTTTATTTCTTGCTTTTACATTATCTTAATAGTATAATTTGCCAATGCCCAGTGTAAAATTATTTTAATGCACTCACTTGAATATTGAATAGGTATGCATTTTTACTATCATTTATAGTATACATTATATTGCCTTAACTGACCACCTCAAAAAAGTGTCAACATTTATTTTATAGCTTAAACAATAAGGAAACTATTTATTTCAATCTAGTTTGTGACGTGATTAGACTGTGCCTATGGATGATACTAGACAGAACAAGTGTTGTGGCAGCCTTTTCTGAGGAGACATTAGCAAATGTCTACTCACTGGAGATGGGACACCCATAAGAAAAATAGAAAACAAGCAAACAACAAAGACTTCCACCCAAGTGTGTTTTGGGTATAATTAATTAGGATTAATTACAATGGCATGAGCAACTAGTGGCTGATAACAATACTCAAAGAATAGAATCTATTTGGCTAAATAACTATTAATTAACAAGAAATCCTGGAATGAAGTGCTCTGTGCCCCTCTCCTGTCCATGGCAGAAAGTAAGGAGCCTAATTCTGTGTAGATCTTCTTCAAGTAATTACAGCTGAACAACTCAAGAGGGCCAGAACAATGCCTACAGTGTCACATTCTACACTATAATAATTGAGATTATTATACTTACCCATGTCTTTTAAGTAATACTTTCCCAGTTTAAATAGTAGACTGTGGGCATATATGAACTAAGAAACTGGAACCACACCACAGATGAACATGTGGTATACCTGTAAATATTAAACACAGAACTATATATTTTACCAGGGCTATGGTAAGGGAAGGTTTGTTAAGTCTGTATCATGAGAGCCCTCTGAACTTGATACCTGGGAACTAAGAAGAACTAGTATCTCTTTGTCGCCTGCCTCATCTCTCTTCAAGACTCACATAACTGAAAGCTCTGCTACATTGCTGGTGGCTGAATTATCTTTCTCAGTGTCTCTTAAGCCACACATAATTCTCAGCTAACTCAGTCTTGGAGAGAGGCTTGAACAGAGTGGAGATGAGCCAAGGCTGTTACTAGAATTAGGGATGCACAGGGCCAGGTCAATGTGAAGATGGTTGTGGTGTGGTTTGTCAGGTTGTGTGTGTGTGTGTATCTCTCTCTCTCTCTCTCTCTCTCTCTCTCTCTCTCTCTCTCTCTCTCTTTGTGTGTGTATCTCTCTCTCTCTCTCTCTCTCTCTCTCTCTCTCTCTCTCCTCCTCTCTCTCTCTCTCTTGTGTGTGTGTGTGTGTGTGTGTGTGTGTGTGTGTGTATACTGTGAAGCTCTCCCTATTTGAACTTCCAGTTCCTTCTTCCTAGTGGCCTAAATGGAAAGGGCAAGGAGAGCCGCATTTCACACTGAGGTCCACTCTCCACTGCAGCAGATGGGATGCCTAGTTAAGGTGAAATACATGCTGATTTGCTCCATGATGGTAACCCAGCATGCACAGACTGATTAAGCTGCTCCAGTCCCATACAGCCCATAGAGATACCTATTCATACTGATGTGGTATACAATATTATTTTGTGAATTACGTTTACTTCTCTCCTTCAGTGCAGTTCTAACAAAGTCAACCAGACATTTTTAACAACAGCATTAAAACACCTTCCTAAATACCCAATGACAGAAAGGTCTTCCCAAAGATAACAGAAACTATTTTTCATCACTGTTTATGATTATAAACATGAATGAAATGGCATTAGGATTTTAATTTCTTTAACAGTGAGAGTATTAACTTTGGCAAAGGGTGATGTTCTGCTCAGTAGTTTCCACTGGAGAATGACTTGAAATTCCCCAGTCGTCTTCCAGCTTTCAAGCTGGCTTGACAACTAAGTGTATTCCAAGGCCAGGAGGAAAGTATAGACTGCTGAAAGGACTACAGTTCCCTGTGCCTGAACCTTTCAGATGACTGACTTTGCCTTTTTCTCCATACATCTGGGCTGGTAAGAGGCACACTGAAAAGAAGCCTCCACAGATGGGCCAGTGATCACAGCCAAGAAGTGATGGAAAGCACACTAAGGGCCAATGATTTGCCTGATCCCTGCCCCAGACCTCAGGGAAAGCACTAGTAACATGTACATCTACACTTACGTTTCTTTTTACCATTTTAGGGGAAAAAATTAAAGACTATTCTTTTAAAACCTTTAAGAGTTTAACTCTTCCCATTTTGGTTCCTCTTCCATAACACATCGTCTCTTGTCCAATGATGTATAATCAGCCAGAGATTTCTAGGTCATGGGAGGTGAGTTAGGCTGTCATTCATTACTTAGAATGGGAGGAATGCATTTATATCATTTACATTTGTACTAGGTATAAATTATTGTTAACTGTTTATTTTAGATATAGCTTCTTTAATCAATCATACTAGAAGAAAAAAAATGAAATATTTTTCTATTGTATCTTAAAAACAGTTCAAATTATTGTCATATAAAAGAGGAAGAAATATTATTTATCCCAGGAATAAATGATCAAGGAATATGAAAGTGTTTCATACAGTAACCTAAGTTGAAATATATTTTATCATTTCTTAAAATCAGTTTAAGATCCACCTTGTACATCCTCCTTGTAGCTTGTCATCCCTGTACACAAAGGCTGGCACATGCTTCCCGTGAAGAACGGAGTTTATTGAGCTCACAGTTTTGGAAGATTCAAGAACATGTCATATGCAGCAATTCAGGTGTGGTGAGGGCCCATAGCAGATGGGATGTGGACAATGGTGGTAATGTTGTTCAGGGCAGGTGATTCTATCTTAAGCAAGGAAATAGAGCAAAAGAGAGAACAAGGTAAGGCTGATTTCTTCTTGACCTACTTTCCCAAGAGAACTCAAAGGGTTGTGTGGCAACTAAATCATGAAAGTATACACTAGAGGACCCAGGAGCTTTCTCTGGGCCCCCTCTCTTAAGAACTGAAACTTCCCAAAACACTAATCTGTGGAGCAAACATTTAACACATTACCTTGAGGTTAGAGTGTATTTGAAACATCTCACTGGAAACGTGTTTGTTGGGAACTTTGGTAAATGTCTCCATTTGACTTAACTTCTGGCTTCCTATCTGGACAATGAAGACATAATTATTAGGAGAGAAATAGGGGTTTCAGTGCTAATTAAAAAAATTATTTCCTGTTTTAAAAAATTGCAAGTAAGCTTGAATTGATACATGGCATTTCACAGCAAAAGCTTGTTAACACCTTTTTTTTTTTTAAATGGAGGACAATAAAGTAAGATGCAGAGAGCACATGATGTTTATGACATCCCTAAGGTCAGAACGCTGACAAATGACAGAACTTGGATTATACCTCAATTCACATTGTACACTCCTGTCTCTTGATACAACCAGCAGGAGGCCTTGCTAGAATATAATCTTGAACCACAATAGTCGGGTTGGAGGACTCCATCAATTGATGGCTTTGAGCAATCAATGAGGGTCTTGTGCTATCTCTTTCATTGTCTTTTCAAAGGAAAATGCCATTTCTTAACTTACTATGGATATCTTCAGCAGTACTACCAGGAAAGCTCAAAAGTTCTGAAGGCCAGGGGTAAAATGCCTGGAAACTTTTCATAAGGATTTTCCCCTCCCCCACACCCTCTCTTCTTTTTTTATTTCTCTGTCTCTTTCTCTGTTTCTCTCTCTTTTTCATCTCTTCTTTAAAGATATAATAGATGGCAATATCTTACAATGATATTCTGATACCACTCTATCAGTGTATGAACCTCATAACTTCTGTTTATAATGGTGTGTCCTCCCCATGTGTGTTCTCTATTTACCCACAAAAAATTCGGTCAATAATAGAATATACTTAAGTTCTTAGGATGGGAATCCACTTTTCTGCTCTTTCTATCAGAAATTAATATTATGAGTACCATCCTTAATTTTTTTAAAAACAAATACCACTCTTATTTGTTTTGAAACCTTAACATAATGAAAACAAGGTATATAATTCTAAGTCTTTAGATTATCATTTTTCCTTTTGTTTCTTTTAGCGTTCTTTTATGATTGAATCATTTGTGTTCTACTGAATGATTTTTGAAGTTGCTTGCTTATTCTGAGCACAAATCCATCAGTAATACAAAAGTTACAGCAAATATCTGTTTAAAACTGAACTTGCTATTTAACTTGATAGCATTTTCTTGTTATGCCTAATATGGTTAATCTTAATTTAAATCTTTTTTGAGAAATTTATATGTGAGGACTCTGCTTATTTCTACCCCTCCCTTTCTCCTTCTCCCATGTTACCACCCCTCCCAAACAGACTCCTCTCAAAATTACAAGCTCTATATCATAATCAAATATAAAAAATTTCCTTTTTGTGTTATGGTTATTCTATTTATGTGTGATGGCACATGCCTATAATCTCAAACTATGCCAGTTGAGACAGAATGATTTTAAGTTCAAAGGCCTGCGTGGTTTACACATGTGAACCTGTCTCTAAAAGACAAGACAACCAATTCTCTTTTATATAGTCTCACTTTAAGAGTCTTTCATGGAATCCTTATCATATTTATATTTTTTTATATTGAAGACAATTTCTTTTAAGACAGTTTTTGAATAGTCTAATGCAGGTTTTTCATACAAATTATCAGAATTGTTTCACACTGAACTTTCAAACACAAACACAGAGCATATACATACATATACTACACATACACATACACATACACACTCACACACACACATACATGGAAAGTACAAACAAGGAGTACAGCACACACACACACAGAGACAGAGAGACAGAGAGAGGAGACAGAGAAGAGCTAGAGGAGAGAGAAGAGAGAGAGAGAGAGAGAGAGAGAGAGAGAGAGAGAGAGAAGGAGAGAGAGAAGAGAAAGAAGGAGAAAGGCAGATTGCTGTTTGCTGGCTTTCAGTCCCTGAACCTGAAATAACGTTTTAGTGACAACCAGAGATTTTGTTTATGTAAGTTAGTGAAAGGGGCTGCACGGCAGCACACATAGATAGCAGCATTGGTTTCTGCTTCTTCCCACACTGAAGGAATTTGGTTGGTTTTGGTTTGATTAGGTAGGAGTTACCATGTGATGCTCTCTATAGTGAGGACATCAGCAATTAGCTTGGAGGTGACCTTGTGAACTTCGGTGCAAATATAATTCAACACATGAAAAATACTTGGGTGACCTAACATCTAATTGACATTGTGCTCTTTATAGATGAAACCTCTGAGAAAAGATGAGGGTGGAAGACTCATAACCCTGGAGAATCCAGTGGGTTTTCTTAGGAGGAGCTACTCTGCAAAACTTTGCCAGCTATGGTTCCAACAGTATCAAGGAACATAGCTTTTCCTAATATCTGGGAGATAAGAAACCTCTGCTTATGATTTGGCTTCTTTCTACTTTTTCTATAAAGTCAAAATCATGAAATCTTGTGCATTTTTATTTGGAATCATTTGGTCTTCCTGAGTTCTGTCCTAATCAATCCAACCAAAGAATTGGTACATAGATGGACTCTGTGTATATAGACAGACTTTCCCTTGCTTGGCCTTCTTAATGTAAAAGTTATAATTTTTATATTTGAAAAAATAAATTTTTATACATTATGATAATTTACTACCTCAATTTATTAAAAATAATTATGGTATATGTGGAAACCTTACCCCTACATAAAATAGTGGAGTGAGACTCACTGGTTCTAGGTTTATAATCAGGGTGCTCAACCATTCGCTCCATCAAAAGATGTGTTTTTCCCTGTACTATTCATTTCTACCTTGTTTGCTGTGAGCATCTGTGGTATGTAAGCCATCTGGTCTTGATAGCAAAGGAAAGGCTGCCACATTGTCAGGACATGCCTGAGACCCTCATCTGGAATAGCCCTAAGGAGTCATCTCAGATTTCATCCAAAGCAGTCAGTTTGTTGAAAGTCTTGTCAAGTGGAAGATTATTTGCCTAGACTTATAAACCCTGAACTTGAAGACACAACATGGTAAACACGGTACAATGTTCATAGGTTGGGTTTTATTTATAAACTTACCCTTCTATTTATAAAAAGAATAAATTGGAATAGCTTCAAAAACATAATAAAGACCATAGAAAATGACCAAGTATACTCAGTCTTTTGAATTAAGGTTCTAACGATTGAAATATAATTTTAGCAGACTTGAATCTAGAGGCAAAAGTAATTTCTTGTATTGCAAATATGGATCTAGCAATGAACTAAAATAAAATAGTATTGATGAAGTTAGAAAAATAGGTGAAAACAGCTTCTCAGAATATAGTATGAAGGTTGTGTCCCTAGAAGATACTATAGCCTTTGAATGTACCTTTTAATTAAGGCAATGTTATAATGAATTTTTAGGGTTTTGAGATATTATCTTTGTTGGTTTTACTTCAAAAGTAGATTGACCTTGGCTTTCATAATTTTTCATAGTCATAAAAATCATGATTTCTGCATTTCACCACAAACCAAGTCAAGCCAAATTTTGGCATTTTCTTGGCAAGAAATTGTTAACATTTGATTAGATTTTTGTGAGGTTGTCATGTTTATGCAGAGGATGGAGTTTAACTTCAGGTGCTTGTATAAACCACTTTATTATTTTTTGAGACTGGATGTCTCAATGAATTTCCAGCTTATCAAATTGATTAAGTTGAATGGCCAGGGAACCCATAGACCTTCTATTGCTGTCTCTCTAGCACTTGGTCTGCCTGGTTTTTTCCATGGATGTAATCTGAGCTTGGATTCTCATGCTTAGATGCAGTAGACATTTTACTGACTGACTTATCTCTCTAGCCCCACCTTTACCTAGTTTCAATTTTTCAATTAAATGGAAATTTGGCTTAGAGTAAATGTATGTACATAACAACTCAGAGAATGGTCATTTCTTTGTTTTATACTTGCCTTTTAGTAAAAAAAAAAAATTAATAAAGAGAATTTCTTTTCTTCATACTTTATGATCTATAATGATAGGGAGTAGTTCAGTTTTATAATCAGCTAAAGGTGTTTACCATGTTATTGTAACATGAATGACTAAGTGAAAGCTATGTAATGAGGAAGATAGATTTCCCAAGGGTTGCTATGAGCCTTCGTTGGTATTTTCGTGGTGTTGATTATCAATGGAAAGCACTGAATCCCAGGACTGAAACAGGAAGCCATGATCACTGAGTATTCATGAAATGCCAACACAGAGCTACTTCTAAATAAACCTTGGAACCTTGGAAGGTTCCAGAAACAGAGTGATGCCAGGTTTATGCCACAAACTGAAGATCAATTGCAACATATGTTTTACCAAATTAAATAGCTTTAGAGACATTTAGAAAACAGTTGAGACATATAAAGTTGCTAATGCTCAAAGTAGCACAGAGTGTCACAAAGAAAAAGTTGTCTTTGGAAAAAGACATAGGAAGAAAGGGGAAATAGTGGGTAAAATAGTAAAAACATGAGGAGAAAGAAAACGTGTCTGTATTTCTTTAGATGATTTTTCTGTTGGTTTGCATTCCTTTAATTCTATCCCTGTCCCTTGGATTAGCAAACTGAGCCAAGAGTCTACTTTAAACAAATCTTGAGACTCCAGAAATAGAACAGGAAATCTGGTTAGATAGAGCAAGGCAATTTGCTCAACATGTGGGAGCAATGTTCAGCTTTGTAATAGTTTGTGAGCTGAATTGTTACAAACAGAAAAGTTATTAATTTAAAGTAAAAATCAAATCCATCTTCTGGGATTTGATGAAGTAGATAATTTTTCTTACATGTTCCCTTTCAAATAATCTTTTTACAACTGCAGGCAGTCTTGATTTTTATATATTTAGAATATATAATAAAATCACAGATGCACCCCAACTTATTCTGTAAAATCTTGAATGAGCTGGAGAGAAGGTTGCCTTGGCAAGGGGAGACACGTGTCTTGAATGTTTCTGATTCCTTGCTCAGCCATTCTGTTGGCCATCTGGATCTCAGCCACTGTTCACGTCTCAAAACATACACCTACTACTTCCTTCCTGGCACAACCTTAACTTGACTCTGCAGAACATTGCCTCCTTTATATAATAAGGTTGAGGGCAGACAGTGTTTGTACTTCATTTTATTTTTCCATATCAAGAAATGTGTTTCACCTTGGATTTGACCCTGCATGCCTCCTGTCATTCAGGTTTTGTTTTAGTCAAATGAGTGTTCCTTTTTGCAGAACCAGCTCTTTTAAAAGTAAGAAATCCTATTTGGTTTTCTTCCCCAAAACAGTCTTTCTTTCAGGGTTATATTTTTCTTAAACGTCTCATTTATTAAAATATTATGTAACAGTAGAGTATGATTAACTAAATCATACATTTTTTAAATCTAGAAATCCGTTAGAAAAAGCAATTCAATTCTTCCAAGTAAAGAATCTCATAGAAAGGATAGCTGTGAAGCACAGCTTGATGCAATATTTTATTTCTTGCTTTTTAAAAAATTGAATCACCTTCATACAGTTATCCTTGTATGTATTTATTGTTTGGTTAAGAGACACTAACTGGATTATTGACAAGATTCATAGAAAAACAAAAACAAAACAAAAATCCTGCAACATTTCAAACAACAGGCCGCTAGTGAAGTGAGAAGTAAGCAAAGTGTTTAAACTTCAAAATAAAATGGTTAGTTCGGATGTCCTCTGTGAGCTTGCCACTGCCTCCCACCTCCAATGTCAGTTTTTCTGGTACAAAACTTGGACTTGCATGTCTAAAGAATTAGCAGTTAGTGGAGGAAGGTTTAGTTATGGGAGTTCTCTGGCAAGGACATTAATTTTAAGGAAAAGATGGGTCATTCAGTTCTAGTTACCTGATCTCTCTGAACCTCAACAACACTTGTTCTACATGATCAGTTCATTACATACAGTGTTAAGGACTCAGCAGGGCCTTTTCTCTAATGGTTCATGTGCACAATCCAACAGTAAAATTTCTGGAGCTTAGATTAATATTCAGGGTATTCGTGGATCTGGTAGGTGGACTGTGTGGGTTTTGGACAGACTGAATTCTGTTGCTGATAGTCTATTTCAGGCCTATCTTGAAAGAACAACTATAAACATGACATGCTGTTTCATGACAATAAGAAGGACTTCCAAGATAGCGGATTCAAGTTGCTATGTCTCCTCAGTGTTAGGGTGGGATCAATACTCTGTCATTTCCGCCAACATTCAATTGGGCAATAAAAGTCACAATGTCAAGCCCAAAGCCAATGCAAGAGAAAGATTTGTGGACAGAACTCAATCAATCACTACAGGAGGGATGTTTAGTTTACCATAGATACTCAAAGAAAGAAAGATGAAAATTTCCCATAGAATTCTTTTTTATCCAAATTACAGCAATTACATATTAAATTTAATTGTTCTTATTATGAGAAT
Source organism: Mastomys natalensis (assembly GCA_021653895.1). NCBI lineage: Eukaryota > Metazoa > Chordata > Mammalia > Rodentia > Muridae > Mastomys > Mastomys natalensis. The sequence continues at coordinate 334,433 of JAJTUV010001524.1, read as the reverse complement.
AGATTGCCACGTATTTATTTTAAGTAAAATAGATTATATTTGGGGCCTAGAGAGATGGATCAGTTATTATGTTCACTACACAAGCATGAGGACCTGAGTTTAGATCCCTGACACAAAGTCAAGTATTGTGACATATGCATGTAGTTGCAAATTGCAGCACTAGAGAAGACCCTTGGAGGGTCTAGCTGCCCAGACAGTCTAACTGAACTGATGAGTTCCAGACTTAGTAAAAAACAAACAAACACAAACAAAACAACATCAAAAACTGTTTCAAGCAATATAGTGACCTGGGCTGGTGGGATTTCTTGGTGATTAAGAGTACATATTGCCCTCACAGGCCTGAACTACCTGGACCTCAAGCTCCAGGGATGTCCAAGATCCCTGGTCTCTATAAATACGTGGATTCATGTGTACATACTTCCCCACCCCCTACACACTCTCATACAAACAAATGGTTTAAAAATTGCTAAAATAAAGCTTATAAAATAAGGTAAGTGTCAAGTGAGGATGACATCTGACATCAACTGCTGGTGTCTATATACAAACGCACATATGTGCATGGATACGCAAATACACTCACATGCATGTACAAGATATATTCCAAAGATTTTCAAATCTGGATCCCCGTTGTAATTAAATCTTACAAGTCTCTTTAAGTCTAAAAGAAATTATAGTTGTACTTGCCTTTCATTAACCATTTTAGGCTATATGCAGATTTTAAAATATAGGTAGAACATGTTTACAGTTAGACAACCCTGAAGAGTTTTTGGAAGAGTTAGGGTTTGGGGAAAAAGGAAAGAAGAGAGTTAAGAGATAACTGTAGTTGTTGTGATATAGTATAGTTTTTGAAAGAATTTGCACAAATGTTGCAAGGAAAGAAATATTTAGAAGCAGGAAGATACCAAAATTGGTACTGACAGTAAGATCACTAAAGAAAGCAAAGCAGATGCAGAAACAGGCATCTTCTGACAAAGATGCATTTTTAAAAATAATGATATTATGGATATTTCAGATATGTTTGCAAAAGCTGGTTAAATAAGCAAATAATTCAATATTTTCTATTTGTCCGTATGCTTGGCTTATTGCTTATAAAATCATTGGTTACCTAATATTTCATTTTATAGTAATTCTCCTCACTCTTTCTGTATGTATTTTCCCTTCTCTCACTCCTACTTGCTGTCTTCCTCCCTTTCTCCAAACTTCTCTCCTTGTGTTTGTGTATTATGTATTCATTCAGTATGTTTGTACTTATGTGCATGCATGCTGGTGGCTGATGTCATCTGTCTTGCTCATTAGTTCTTCACCTTAGTTTTTGAGACAGGGTCTCTCACTAAACTTTGAGCTTACTGAATTAACCAAGCTGTATGGAAAATGAGTTTCAAGGATCCACCTGTCCTTGCCTATCCAATTCTTGTGCTACCAGCACAGCTTTTACAAGGGCTCTGATCCAAACACACTTCCTTGTGCTCACAGGCCAAATGCATTATTGACAGATCCATCTCCCCAGTAATCATTTTTAGGTAGAAAGCATTGATAAGATCCATACTAATCTTTGGGATTATTTTCAGAAAAATAGTTACAGGCTATATATTACAAATAAAAGATTGTTTAAAATCCTCCCTATTTTCAGTGTTTTCTGTACAATTTGTCTAGTTACAATCAAATTTTCTTAATAACTCCCTTGTTAAGGATTCAAAAAACATTTAATCCTAAGATACTAAATACACACACACACACGTATACACATACAAAAACATACACTCACACATGTGCATTCTTAATTGTAGAGTTCATCTATATGTCAGGTACTAGAGTTTTTTTTCACTTTAATTAAGTATGATTCTATAAAATTGTCATTTAAAGTGGAATATAGGATTTAGTTAACTATTTCTTCATAGGCTAGCTTATGACAGCTGAGGAAGTTTTTATGTCTTTTAGGCTGGAATGAAAACTTGCTTCAGCCATTAATTCTACAGATGGAAGGGTAGAGACTTTCCCTGTGACAACGCTTCTCTTTCAGCAGTTCTTCCCAGTAATTCTGGAAGACTTCTACCCCAAACACTCTGTGGAGCACATCTGCAGATCTAGACAGAGGGTGGCTACCCCTGATTGTGCCCTACAACTTCTTTCATTTGAAAATACGTTTGGATTTCTCTATGTTGTGCTTTAAGGAAGTGAAAATATACTGCTCAGACCAGATGGATGGTTTTATGTCAGTGAATGTATCTTTTTATATCTTGGACGTGCTCTAGATTAAAAATCTGCTGATGCTGTAATATAGATTATATGGTGATATGTAGAAACATAATCCACTAATTGAGATAATGTTCATAACACAAATACAGCATTCTGAAATATGTGACATTTATACTGTTATAATACATTTTCTGCAGATCATATATGGAAAAGAATAAATGGCTTAGACGTGCAGTACATTTATTTATTTAAGAGAGAGTTTATACCCATAAATTTTGATTTAAATGAATGTCTTAGGACAGTATTCCTTAACTCAAAAATACTGAAAATCTATTAATGTTATTTAGTTTGGAGCTACTTCCTATAGTTGCTTTTTACTTTTAAAATAAATGCCCCCCTCTCTCCATAGCATGATTGTCTCCCACATACTTACTTCAGTCATAAATGTTTTGCCCCCAAGGAAATATCTTAGGTGACAATCATTTCAAGCATGATGAGCTTTGTTTATTCTGTAGATTCCAATTTGTCTGCTATGCACATCCTGGAGCACACATACCCTTAGGTTCAAATGTGTTTACACACTTGGTCCTTGGTTAGTGATATTGTATTTAGAGGTTGTACAGCCTTTGAGACATGAGGACTAGCTGGCATACGGAGGCCACTAGAGTTGGGCCTTAAGAGCCATTGCCTGACTTTCCTTCTGGTCAGAACTCTCTGCTTCCTGAACAAGCTCTCTACTTCTGGCTCTCATCTCTGACCAGCTATTTCCTGCTTAATCTGTTCTTCAGCCATACCTCCAGCAATGAAAGACTATATCCACTCTATACTGTAAACCTAAATAAACCCTTCCTTCTTTGTGCTTCTGTATAGCCTTTTGTTAAGGCAATAGGAAAAATCAACTAACATACTTTTTCAAGATCATGTTTTGCATTTCCAAAAAGTCTCATTCATCTGTGTATTTAATATACATTGTAAGAGATAAAAAATGCATATACACAACTTACTCTATAAAGAATTTTACCATTGTTGTGGAGTAGGGCAAGTATACAAGTAGCTTTCACTTGAGAAATTGGAAGAGGACAGGGAAGTCACAAAAGGGATAGCTGAACCACATAAACCTGTGGCAGGGGACAGTTTGAGTTTAGATAGACAGATTGAATGTTACAAATTTCTTAGGCAGATTAGGTAGACAAAGAAGCACCAGGAAATTACTGGATGTTTTATAAATGCATAGAGAGTGGTCCGGCTGTGAGCAAAGATAACTTAAAGAAGAACTCCTGAAGGTAGTGAATGAGGAGCACCCCGATTGCAAAGTAACAGCAAAGTGTCTAATTCAAATCTAAAAACAGGCTAATTCTTTTCCTATACCCCAAGACACACTCAAACATTTATCAACTTATAACAGGAATGTCGCTCTGAGCAGTTACAGTCTCTACCAACCCAACTGAAGCATCATAATAAAACTGGCCTCAACAATGGGATTTAGTTCTGTATCTTAGTTTTGAAATTTAAACGTTATGCTGACCAATTCATGAGAGTGACTCTAAATGAAGTGCCGCCTTCTATACATGAGAGCACAAATCCATCCCATATGGAACAACGACATGATTGGAAAATGGCTAACAGTACAATTAAAACATAACAGCAGTGTTTTCTTCATGCCTTTGGGATAGACAAGTATTTCTCCTCCAGGGTCCAGGGCTGATGCAATGGCTCAGGGATTAAGAACAGGTGCTGCTGTTGGAGAATCTGGGTTTGGCTCTCAACTCTGACTTGGTGGCTCACGACCTCCTACAACTCCTGCTCCAGAGCACTGGTAGCCATCTCTGGCTTACTTGGGGACAAGCCATCATATATATTGCATATATACACAAACATGCAGGCACTTATGCCATACATACATCAAAGGTTTCCCTTGGTACCAGGTATTATGTATTGTACATATACACATATATGCAGGCACTGACATGTACACAAAAGAGGAAGATAAAAAGTCTATAAATAAATGAATACATCCATACAAGTTCTATTTATCAAAGTACTAAACACAAAAAAATATATCATTACACATCACCAAGAAAAGAGATGTAACAATGTCCTGATAGATTGGACTTGAGGTTATGGCAGTTTGTAGTAACTGGCACCTCTACAACATGTACTTACTTGGAAATTCAGCAGTAGGCTAGCACACATTTTAAATTAATTTCTTACTCTCCACATACATGGATAATTACAGCATGGGGAATATAACACTAGCAAAAGAGACTCATCTTTGCAGAAACATGTGGATTGCAGTGCTTTAGGCTACAAGTAGCTAATACCCAAGCCAAGCCAGTGTGGCTTAAACATGCATTTCTTATCTCACATAACAAGAAAATGGAGTGATTGGTCAGGAGCAGAGAGGGACAGACACTATTTGTTCTCTTGTTCAACGGGTAAAGAGGTCATTCCTTTAGTTTGTCCCTTGTTTTTGCTCAATAGCACCTGTATTTTTCAAATCTCACAAATTAGCACTTAAAGATATATTTTCTTTTGATCACAAAAGAAAACCATTGCAACCCCTTTCCTCAACTCTAAATACAGCCCTGTCTTCCTTGAAGTATGAGCAAGTATTGCTGGAACTGTCTCTTACTACACTAATCACTGCTCCAGGGATCTATTTTGAAGACTTGCTTAGAATGAGCAACAGTTGTTTCCTAAGGTTGCTGCTGATGAGAAGGTGGGCACCCCTTATAAAACCAGAGGCTACAGACTTGGATGGAATAAAGAGACCCTGTGTTGGCCAAGTACACAACAGTGTCTGCCACAATAGAGTAGAAATGCTACAACCCACCATGGTTTTACAAAGGACTGCTTCACCCATAAACCACAATGCCATTTTGACATGCATTTTACATGGATAAGATGTTTTCTTCTACTGACAAGTAGGCTTTGCAAGAATATATACAAACACGAACTGTATCAGAAAAGCTTATATACTGAGTTGAAAGTACAAGATTATTGAAGGCTAATGCTTACTATGATGAATGTTTAGGTCATTCATTAAACTATGATAATTACCTCCAAATTTCTTATCATCTTTATTTAAATTCCTTTTCAAATATTTCAAATATATGCAATTACTTTTAACAGGTCTAACTCAACTCTCTCTATGATTTTCAATGACCTATAAAGTGTTCAGTGTAGACATGGTCTCCATCTTTAGTAATATCACCTGTCCTTTACCAGGAACTTGCCTGTTTCAGATGCAAAAGACCTGTTTCCTGAATGCCAGGGACAAGAATTATGAATTAATAATACCAAACTACAAATTTGGAGCCATTCTGTGTGTACAATGCTGAAGATAAAACTTATGAGTCGACACCTGAGAAGGTTTGGTGTGACCCACAACTTCCTCTTCCTGACAGACCTGTGTCCCCATCCTTTGCTGTTCCAGGCATCAAGGACTCCTGTCACCAGAGACTTCGGGTCTGGCTACAGAAGAGCAGCTGGATAGTGGAAAGAGGCAGGGAATGGTTGGAACAATCTGAGAATCCCTACCACAGGGTTTTTATTTGGTCTTGTGAGACATTCCAGATATAGAGACAGAACTTTTGAGATGCAGACTCTCAAAGGAGCAGATGCAAAGACAAGGCAATTAGATAAACCACTCCAAAACAAAGTATGCTTGTACAAACTGCACCACACTCAATAGGGCAGGCAATACTTTTTGAATTTAAAATTAGTAAATTCCTACTTTGGGATGCAACACAGGTATCTGTCCTGGGACTGAGATTTGAGATCCTGACAGTCTATCAATGATATATTGTTTAATGTACTCTTTTTTCATTTTCACAAAGGCCAAGTGCCGGTGATCCCTTTTGAGAAGCCAATGCTGCATGTTTCGTGACTAAAAGTACAGGTCTCAACTGTCAGGTAATATTCGCTTCAGTTGCCTTCTGAAACTCCTTCTCCATCTAGTTCTCATTAAGGTTTAGTAGCCCAAGAAAGACTTCTAGAAACTAGAGACCAATGGGGATCCATTAGAGAAAGTAAAAACCATTTCTCTCTTCATTCCACCCGCTAGAACTCCTTTTGTGTGTACAAGACTTGAAATTCTGAGCGTACTTCCATGCCCACCTACCTCAAGTTCTGGGGCTAGCTCCTTTGCAGCCAGACTGTAAGGAATTTCAGCATCACATCAGAGAGGAACTAGGGGGAGAGTGTCTGATCTGAGAGAGGCAGCAGAAGTTAGGGACTGTCTTCCCCCCAGGGTCCAGACCTTGCCTGTTTCCACTCACAGAGGCACAGAGCCCGCCCACGAAAGCTTCTGGCTTTCTGCGAGTCGACTCCCGGTGGGCCTCTGGCCAGGATTGGGTGGAGGTGGAGGTGGGGAGTGAGCAAGGAGGGCTCTGGCATCACGTGTCTGCACGGGAACCTCAATAAATGCCCTCTAGCTCTGAGGAGCGGCGGAAGTGCCTGGCGCCAGGGCTCTGCACTCTGAGAAGGCACCCTGCTGAAGCAGGAGGTCCCCGAGTTTTCCCTTTGTCCCACCTCATCCTGCAGCTCTGGAACACCGGGGAGCCCACTCTGCGAGCTGCTTTCCCGGGCCACACTGCTAACTTTGGAGTCCGTGTCCTCTGCATCTCTCGGGCTTGCGAAGAGTCGTGGAGGTAGGGAGGTAGGGGCTCTTGTCCCCAAGGGGTCAGCCAGCTCCTCAGTCAGACTCCCGCAGTGGCCGGGTTCTTCCCAATAGTCGCCTCTGGGAAGACTCAAGTCTGGGAGCAGCTGCAGAGACAAGTCGACCTGCTAAGCTCTGCTCTCTGGGAACATCACACTGGAGAGGTAAGGGGGATGCACAAGCTGCATCCAGTTTGGTCCAGCTGCCAGATTTTCCTAGTTCCCCATTTGGAAACAGGATCTAGGAAAAACACTGACTTGTTGAGAAAAGTCTGGCCCAGACTGGGTAAGTGGGTTGCAGGGCAGAAATCCTTGATTTCATCTTGTCCTAGGGGCGCCCCTCCCTGCAGGGTTCAGTGAATTGTGGGCTCCTGTTGTGTGTTAAGACATGCTCTGAAGTTCTCCAGGAGCGCTCTTGGTAGGGTATTCACATGTTGGGCACAAACTTTGCCGGAATATGGGAATATGATTGATTTCTCCATCTGCGCATGGGTGAAAAAAAAGTTGCTCCAGGGATCTAAGCCATTCATTTTGCCGTGTATCACGGGCCCTCTCCAGGTACCCAGGAACACAGGTATGAGTAGTGTGTGAACCAGAGACATTTGAAATGCTGGGATATTGTGCCTTAAAAATGAAATAAAACAAGGCAAAATAAATAAAAACTTTAAAGTTTCTACAGAAAATATAAGCCTTCAGACCAAAATAAAACACTATATAAGTAGTACTCATTGCAGGGTATGTCATTTAAAACCTTGTAATTCAGAGATTATTCTCAAGCTTTGAGCTTTCCCGGCTACTTTTGCCCTCCACTTTTGGCTGAGTGGGTAGCTTGGAAAAATATTTTGTACCAATGCATTGTAAAAGTTCTTTATGGGAAAATGGAGGTGTTAGAGAACAAATGATTTTCAAAATCAGAATACTTACGTGTTGGGGTTTGCTATCATAAAATAATTTCATCTGAATCATGTGATATGTCTTATAGCCAAAAAGAGTGGAAGAGCCTGTCTTGGATATTTTCCCGTGGAAACCCCGAGGCCATTCATTATGATGTGTAAGGCACGGGAGTGGCTCAGAGTGACCGCACTGCTATTCGTGGCTAGAGCAATTCCAGCTATGGTGGTTCCTAATGCCACTTTGTTGGAGAAACTTTTGGAAAAGTACATGGATGAAGATGGTGAATGGTGGACAGCTAAGCAAAGAGGGAAAAGAGCCATCACCGACAATGACATGCAGAGCATCTTGGATCTCCATAATAAACTGAGAAGTCAGGTGTACCCAACAGCTTCTAATATGGAATATATGGTAAGACATTATTCACGTGGTATATATCAAAGAAATGTTCTTGGTGCATAGAACAGCATAGGTAAATTCCTTCATGATGTTCTTTAATCTTTTCCCACTGATTTTTGCTTGAATTTTAAACATTTTCTTCAAGTATATCCTTATCTGCACACTCTTCTGTTAATGTTTCTGTTGTTAAGAACCCTTTCAATTTCTGTGTAAACTTAAGCACCTTCAGATCCACTGTTCCTAAGTATTCTAAACTCTGCTCTGATCAGAAGAAAGGTCACCCCGTTCCTAAATAGCTGCTGTATCGACTTTAAATGTCTCTTTTTACATTTAATTCCTTTGTCTAGTGGGTCACATGCTATGATGAAGGGGTGACAGTCAGAGGCCAATTTTCAGCAGTCAGTTCTCTCTTTCAGCACATGAACGAACTTAGGTCATCAAACCTTGATCCTCAGGCTTGGCATTTATCGGCTGAGCCATCTGGCCAGCTCCCATACTGACTTTCAATCTATTTAGTAGAAAGATTATGCTCAGGGCACCATAGGACCTTCCTGTAAATAGTGTATCTACACAACTCAGATTGAGACTTAGTGAAGAGTTCTGAATTGTTGGCACACATTGTTGGCACGCATATATGTCCCCAAGTAGACTTTTGTTTCTTGCAAATATGAAAATCACTTTGTAATTGTTTTGTGTTCACCTTCTTTAGCCAATTTATTGTTTATAAGCTTCAAAATAACCCTAGCTAAAGAATCACATTTTAAAGAATCATTTTATTCTTAATTATTTCATATAAATCAATAGGTTTGGGACACAAAATTAGTTCTTTAAATTATTTGCATACCTTACATATTTAAACAAGCTTTCAAACTGTATTGTATTATTCCCAGGAACTCAGAATGCATTGTGCTAGCCAAGCCAGCTAGCCAATACGTCAGTGACAGCAAAACTTATTTAATGAAGACATTCAAAGGCCACTTTAGGGAGATTGTGTGATGTCAGTAGTTTTAGGGCATTCCCATTATCCCTTTTCACCCTGTATTTACATCAGTTCTGCTGGTTATTCCTTTAGATAAATCAATATCTAACTTTGCATTACCCTTTACAAAATAGTACATTATTTTAACATTTACTTGAAAATGTTTTATGCTAAAGAAAGGTTGCATTCAAGACACCTCATCAGAAACTGAGATTTGGGGATTCATGTAGCAGGTAGAAATCTTGGTCTCATCACTCATTGGTTGTCTGAATGGCCACTTACTAATGTTTCTCTGCTGCATGCTCCTTAAGGCTATGCTGAGAAGGTTTGTGATAACTAACTGAACTAGCCTGTGGTTTAATTCTTGAAGATAAATATTACAAGGTGACAATATATCATGAAGAAATGTGGAATGGATTTTTAGGCTTCCTAGCACTATTTATATTTGGTATCTAAAGAGATTGTTCAGTTCTCAAAAACCATACAGGATGTGATGTCATAATATTGAATACAAAATAAATATGTTTCTTTTGGAGTGCTTAAAGGGAAAAACTCTCTAAGTTCCTTCAGTAGTGAGCTTTCAATAAGAGCAAATTATGGATCCTCTCTAAGCTGACCATTCTATGTTTATTTGACGATGGTAGGTCTTAAGTGGCTTCATGTATGTGTGTGTGCTTGTGTGTATGTGGTGTATATGTATGTAAATGTTCATGATGTGTGTGCATGCTGTGTTTGTAGGTGCATGTGTACATGTAAGGTGCATGCATGTGGAGGTCACCAGTGAAAATAATGTCTTCCTTGATCACTCGAGACCTTATTTTTGAGACAGGGTATCTCACTGAATTTGGGATTCCCCAGACCAGCCAGAGTAGATGGCCAATGAGAACCATATTTCTTCTTGTCTATGTTTCTCCAGTGTTAGCTTTATCAATTTATATCACCTTGCCTGGCTTAGGACATTGTGAGAGGGCTAAGATCTAAACCTATGTCCTAGTGTTTATGTGGTAAGTACTTTGTGGATTGAGCCATTTCTCTGGCTTCTTCATTGGATTTTTATTTAAAATAAAGAAGAAAGTAGGAGCTCAGTCCTACATAATGGATTGTGATGGTCTCTGTGTCTGATTTAATATTCAAATCATGAAAAATAAGTTTCATGATTCTCATGTCTACTTGTAAAAACAAACAAACAGTAACTGCAGAGTATGTAGAATGTCTAGTCTGGGATGTTTCTTTGATTTTCATTTTGATTCATTGGTTTCTTTCTATCCTTGAAATGTAGATTTAGAAACCAGCCAGGGTTTGCCCTTAGATATGACTAACATTGAACTATGGGCTGGCTTTAACCAGGCTGCAGATCTCTGTGCCCCATTGTAACAGTAAGGAACATTAATTTTAGAATACACACTGAAAGGGGTATTTAAAAATAATTATTAGTAATTTTATGACTTTATTACTTTCATAAGAAGGAAAGACTGATACTGATCAGTCTTTTAGAATACAGTTAGCTTGATTATTTAAAATGAATTTATTTTAAGGAATAAGGCTCAAATCTCAAAGTTGGCCAAAGAGCCGTTTTCTGTGTAACTTTCAATATCCTCTTATAGTCTATATGTCTTTTCAGATTAATTGTTGAAACAGCCAATCTCCATATTTGTAATTTGTATTTATTATAGTCCTACAACAGCCAAACCATACACTGACTTATTGATCACATCCTCATTCTTACTATTATCATCAATTTATGTGCAGAGTTAAATTTTACTATTGAAAGCCAGACATTTTCTTGAAGAGCTCATAGTTTGATTAAGGAAAAAGAATAGATATGCTTAAAATCTTAACATACATGGGGCAAAAAATTCTTTGATCTGAGGGTATTGAAATGTTCCTTCTTATGGGAGCTCCTCCAAACTACCTGTGAGGTGTGTCCTGTTTCATAAAGGTGATAAGCACCATTAAAGTTACGAAGAGAGGTTGTGGGTAAGAGGTGGAAAAGCAGACAAATGCAGATGCCAGGCATAGTCAGCCTGCTTTCGGAGAATCAGACTAGGTAGGTACAAGCCGAAAGTTGGAGGAGAATCTGGAACCACAGATATGATGATAGAAACTGGAAACCCTAGGGAGAGTTTGGTTTAAGGTTAAGAAATGAACCTTAGGGCATCAAATGAAGAGACAAGAGATTACCAAGTATAAACACTGCCAGCAGGCTCACATCGTGTCTCTGTTGTTTATTGGAATGTGAACTCCAATAGTCTGCTAGCCTTCTAGGCCCAGGCTATTCAGTGGTAAAACTAGTGGAAAAATACAAAGTCCAGAGGTAGCACTGAAGTGATTCTGTTGAACTAATGTGCTTTCTTCAAGCCTGCCTTACTGTGGATTTATGACTCTGAAGTATTGTGTGATCATCTATATCTTTCTTTTTTTCACCACTGGATAACATTTTCTTTCTTTCTTTCTTTTTTTTTTTTTTATTGGATAACATTTTCTTTGGGTTTTGCTTTATCAATTCAATTGAAATATCCCCAGTCTTCCATGGCTCTGTCTTCCATACTTCCATCTGACAATGCTCTCTGTACTGTCTTCATGTATTTCCTAGTATGCATGGGGTGACCTCCATGTAGACTCGTCCTACAATAACTTCAAAAGAAAGCCAAGCCTTATGATGTCTGTTCGGTCCTCTCCAAGAAACAGACAAATAGCTGTATTCAAGTCCACACATCTGATTTCCACACCACACACATGGATGTGCAACTCTAATCTAGTTCTAGCATCCACCTTACGGATGTTGTTGAGCCCCACCTCTTCTATTTCATTCACACCTTTGTTTCTCTACTGAAATCTGCATTGGCATCACATCTTCCCTTTTAGCAGACTGCACTAATTCATTCCTGTTTTACAGTCTAGTGCATACTCTTCATGCCTGGTAAAGCTGACCTTTCCCTCAGCTTGTCTGTGTGGGTCACTCAGTTGAACAACTCAGAATTAGAATTAACTCATGCAAGGAAACACATGTAGTCTGCACCATGGACCTCAGCTACCTATGTTCACACTAACACACTTGCTGTTCTGAATGAGGGACATACTTCTGGAGCTTCTCCATCCATTTGGTGTCTTCCACATTTACATGCCTGTGTTCCACCTCTTCTTATCAGACTCCTGTGTAACCCTCAAACTGAGCTCAGATGTCATCCTTCTTCCAAAGAATTTTCTAGTGGGCCCATTCATTGCCCCATTCTAAAATACCTTATTGTACCCTACTTATAATATTTAAGTTTCAGTGAAATACATGCATATCTTATTTCTTTTTTAGACTTTGAATTCAATTCTAAAATATATGTGTTAAATGAATATGTAAGAGAAATAATAAGTAAGACAATGTCTGAGACAATTCTGGAGAATAAGCATAAAAGATAAATTAAAATAAACAGGATAGCTTAATTTCTCAATAGTGTTTTAATTTTCCTTTAGTAGTTATTGCTTAGAAACATTAAAGTTATATTTTCAAAAGTATTTTTAGCTACAAAACTTAAAATTTATGGGACTTATATTTTTGTAAAAAAAATATCTGCACTCTAAAATTAATGTATTTTTGTCTCTGGAAGTTTTTGCCAATGATATCAATACTGGAGGAAGAAATAACACAAAAGCCTAGCTTTACTGAAGTTTGTATTCATGGAGTAACTTACTGGAATTCAGCATACCTTGGAAGGTTCCTTTTTATGAGGCAATATCTAGGGCTCAGCGGCAAATGCAAGCTCCAAACCCCCTACTCCCCCCTTGACTGTCTAGACTTACTATATTGTTCTGTGTGGCTGAGTGAGCCTGGGAAGTGGTAGAGAAAATGAAGACAGAGATTTAATTGGGAGGGACACTATAGTTCCCTTTAGTCAGTATATATAAACAAAAACATTTGAGCATTTGAATAGAGGAGAGCCTGATTTTAGGATTGCTCCAAGCACCACTGGTTTAAGCTTTAAGTGGTTGAAACTCAACTGTCTACAGCAATAAAATGGTGTTGTAGTGGTTGTCAAGTTGATAGTGACCAGGAGTGTGTGGCAGTATGAAAATGGTGAGAAGTGGTGGCCATATAAATATTACTTCCTTATAGTTCATTCATCCTGAAAAATTCAAAGAAGCCTTGTTTTAAGATACATAGAATTGACCTGGCCAGCAGGCAGCCAGGAGACAGAATTCCCTTTCCTCATGAAAGCCTGTCTATCCAAGTCATGATACAGAATTTTGAAGAGTAGTGGCAGTTTTCACTCTGGATTACATATGAATGGAAACATTATGTATCCTACAAGCTAGCAAAGACTCTTAGAATGTTGTGAAAATTGTAGAATGCTGATTATACGGCATTCAGTATAATCCCAGGAGATTAAAAGAGGGAGAATCCATACTCTTTCTTTCCCAAGACAGGGTAGCTAGTTGTTTCCTACCTGCTCTGACACCCTCTTTCCAAACCAAAATTTGTCTCATATTTTGTTTATAAGGAAATTTCCTCTATAAGGAAGATAGAAACTATAACATGATATGCAGAACAGCACAGGGGCCAATTTCTTCCCAGGTCATCATCACTGTGCTATCATGAGTGGATCATTTAAGCTCATTTTTGAAGTAGTATTGTTATGCTTTGCATGTGGCAAGTGGCTATGTGTTCTTGGGGAACTGGTTTTTTAGTGGAGACCAGAGCTCAGTGCTGGGCATTATGTAGATATCCACATGAATTTATTAAACTGTGGTTAGACAATCAGCAGTAGGATCCATGGTATCCAGTCTGCAGCATAAAGTTATGGTTCATGAGCATTCAGACAGTAAACTCAGGAGGACAGCAAAGATCCTCATAAACAGAAACGTCTAAGACATGAGTTCTTGTTGGGCTGTTGGGCATTGGTGGAGCATGCCTTTAATCCCAGCACTTGGGTCTCTGTGAATTCCAGGCCAGACTGGTCTATAGACTGAGTTCCTGGAAAGTCAGGGCTACATAGAGAAACCCTGTCTCAAAAAAACCAAACAAATAAAAAACTCAAAACCAAGCAAAACAACAACGAAAAGATGATCTCTTGATATTGTTTTATGACTAGAGGTGTGGATAAAGGGAAAGAACTACAAAGGAAATGGGGGGTTAGGAAGTGGGATGTAAGGGGTGAGAATGGGCTGGGCTGAATACAAAATGGAGGAAAGCGGAAAGGTAAGAAACGCTTGCAACTGCTTCTTTAAAATCTCAGAGCAAAAGAGATCAATGGTGTGTGGGAACCACTGAATGATGAGATGGCCCAAGGCTGGTTCAATGAAGATTGAGTAGAAGAAATTAGCATGGTTTGTATTTCATTCTCTTTCCAGACCAGCATCATTTTATATAGCCTGGTAATAGTCACAGTGCTAAATCTTTTCAAGACAAAACTTTTCAACTTCAGTTTATAAACTACATCACAAATTTAGTGACAGTTTAAAAGAAAATGCAATTTCTTTGCATATTCAGTTGTCTATATTGTGTACCTTCATGAGAAATTGAAAATATTTATATAATTATATAAATTATAAATATAATACATAAATACATGTATTTATATATTTATATAAATATACTCACAGTTAAGAACAATGTTACTTAATTCAGGACTCTATTGCTTTGCAAATTTTGTTTCTTCACACATCTCTCTTAGGAATTTATATAATAAAAACATTGCATAGGATTTCATTAGTACAGATATTATAACAAGTCAAAGTCAGGGGTTCTCAACTAATGTGATCCTTTAACCAGTTCTTCATGCTCTAGTGATCCCCAACTATAAAATTACCCTAATGATACTTCATAACTGTAATTTCTCTGCTGCTATTAACCATAATGTAGATCTGATATGCAGGATATCTGATATGTAATAATATGAGACTCAAAGGGATTGCAACACACAGGCTAAGAACCACTGACCTAAGTTTTCTGTCTCCCTTTTGTCTTTATAATTGTAAGAGTATGTTACAAAGCTATGATAATTCTGTAAACAATTTTTTGTGTCATAAAGTTTGAAATTTGTTATATTCAGTAGATATTGGCTGTACTTTCTTGCTTCAGACATTGTACTAGAGTGTCAGAAATGAATAAATGATTAAAAACTCAACGGGTTCACAAACATAAGCTGAGTGGGTAAAAAAAATGACAAAAAACTAACCTGTCATTATTATTACAGCTTGGTAATGCCTTTTAATTGCAACTGTATTACAATGCTTCAACTAATCACAGAAGCAGAGGCTATTGTACCAGACAGAAAGAAGACAATAAGAAAAATCTGTTACTCTAGAATAGAGTGGAATAAGATTGGAGGTTTACAGTCCAAAGTGACTGAATGTTCTCCAACTACTAGAGGTGTAAAAACTGATGTAGTTACGTAAGCATTGGCTAGAATCACTTTTTCTCTCAAGTGAAAAGAGAGCTGGATTGTTGTATTCTGAGTAAATGCAAAACTTAGTGCACAGTGTGTTTTACTTAAAGTGTTGTGAAATGTCACAAAATTACTCTGATTAGACAACCATGTGATAAAAGACAGAATTAAATTAGAAAGACCTCACTGTACTCTCAGGCAGATGCTTTGGACCAGCATGAGACTGGTAATGATGGGGTAGTTTCAGAATTTGTTTCATGGATATTGTTGACTCACTTCATGTAGACAGACAAAGAATAAGGATAAAATTGAGATTATGTTAAGAGTTCTCAGCTCCTTAATGATTAATTGAAGCATTTCCTGTGGCAGAAGGAGAAACAGGGCACAGTGAAGATGACATCACAGGATTTTTCTGGAGAAGACTGAGTTTGAAGGGCCACACTATCCTAAATTGCATTTAGTGTCCAATGAAGAGGTGGGGCTTGAGATAATAATAATGGGAGGGTTGTAGATATTGTCAAGAGTTATCCTAGCTGAGCTGGCACTGCCTGAATCAAAAAGAAGATTGTTATGGACTGAAGATTCAATGCTTTGGATTGGCCCAAAGTGTGATATGTGGATGTTAAATCAAAAGGAAAGGCCAAAAGACACAGAGTGCAAAATCTCAGCAAGGTTAGAGGAGCAGGTGACATAGACAGCTTCCTTGTAAGACAGGAGGAGAGATAACAAAGAGTTCAAAGTATTTCAATCTTCTTTAAAAGCTCACAAGATGAAGAAGACAAATGAACAGTGGTTTCATCAGTGTCGGATCCCTTGGTACCGTTCATTAAAAGAATGTAAATAGTTGATTTGTGCCCAGAAACCCTATTGAAGAGATAGGAAGAGTGAGGGGAGCAGGTGGCGATATCATCTTGACTCCCTGAGATGATCCTGGGGAGACAAGAGAAGTGAGGGCAACTAATGGGTAAGATCAGAACACGTTTGCTCTTCAGTTTAGGAGCAAATGTGTTAAGTTAATGAAGGACCTTACATGGTAAGGAGAAGGTATAGCCTCCATGATGTGATTTTGTTCATTTCAGCAGCAAATCTGAGCTACAAGTGTAGAAACCATAGGATTCAGTTGATAAAGAAAAGAGATTATATTTGTGTGAATGCTTTTGATTTTCCCAGTGATCTCTAGAGCAAAATCCATCAGATGAGTCTGAGCAGATAAAAATGAAGAGGGTCTGATGAGGGAATATTGTGAAACAGTGTCTGTGGCTCTTCTATGCAAGGGATCTTGGTGGAGTTGAGTGTAAGTGGGATATCCGTAACTGTAAGCTCTTGTTTCACAGTGCCCACAGTTCAGAAGTTGGAGGATACATGAGACAAGAGGTGAATTGGAACAGAGAATATACATGTAACTCATACATGTAAATCATCATAGTCCTTTTTATATCACCATTTATATTTTAATGTTCAGGGAAAATTATTCCTCAGTAGTCTTTAAAAGTCTCAGAAAATATTCTGCTTATCAAACTGATTTTAATTCTTCTAGAAACTAAGGGAAACTGGGTGTATAGAATTTATGTATCTCTCGCTGGCTGGAAAGATACAAGTGTTTCACTTTTATGGAATGATTATTAATATAGACAGCATAGGATGTAAATATATGCAATGTAAATAGCAATATAGAGAATCTAAGAGTACAATACAGCAGTTGTGTTGAAAGCATTTAAACTCGCATTTGTCTTTGGATTTACTGGAAGTTGTGGGGTAAATTGTGGCTTCAGTTTCTTTGTTTGCTTAAGATTTTTAAAACTAATTCATTCAATGAGTTTTTCATTTTTAATCTTTTAAAAAAATAACCTCGGATCTTTCACTCATAGTAAATAGTAAACAATTAGCTTTCCTTCACCTTGAAAAACCTAAGTTATTGCTATTTGTTACAGGTTGATTGTGCAATGCCACCCCAAATCTCACCTGTTTAATATTTGGTCACCAGTTATTGGTGCTGTTCTGGAAGGTTAGAAGAGTTTTGTCACATGGAGGCCAGCTGACAGAGAGAGGCCATTAAGGATGGGACTTGATGGCCATTCCCACTTCAGGTTGCCTTCTGTTGACTTCTCTCTAGTTGCTACCATGTAACAAGCTACTGCTTTCTCGTCACTCTGCCACAAACCAGCTGCTCTACAGTACCTGCCCAGTTATGGTGGACTATAATTCTCAGAAACCTGATCCAAAACAAATCTGTCCTTTTTGACATTGTTTCTGACAAGTTCTTTGGTCCCAGTGATGAGCAAAATAACTAATACCATATGTAGATAGACATTGTAGTTTATTGTGAGAATTTTTTGCATCATACATTTTCTAGGTTTGACTTTCTAAAACTTGTTGGAATATAAATACAACTAATGAAATTTATTTCTAAAATTTATTGGACTATAAATATACCTAATGAAAAATTTCATTGTCACAAATTGATCCCATATCCACTGATCAAGATGTAAAGGATGTAAAGGACCAATAAGTTATATTGTTATTTTTGGTCTGTTTATTTTGTATGTGTAACATTTGTGATTGTATATACATGTGTGTGGTGTTTGTGTGTGTATGTATGTGTGTGTGTGTTGCACCGCGCATGCATGTAGGGACTAGAGATCAACCTGGGTGTCTCTATCACTAAGCATCTTATTTTTGAGACAAAGTATCCCAGTTTATACTACTCCCATCTTAATAATACATCAGTAGAATAATGAAGGCATTGCTTGTAGTAATGTAATGAAGATAATGTAGTCTTCAGTTTACCAGAAAGTCTATTAAAAGGTAATAGACTCACAAAAAGAATTCAAGTTTGCAGAGCTTTATTTTTGCATAACACAGGCTCATTATGGTTACTCTACCACCTAACTCACCCAAGTATGTTGTTACCCACTGTTGGGGATCTGGTGAGATGAGAAGCAGAGAACAGACACACTCGGACAATCAGATCTCCTCTGAGGGAAATTATTAAGAGTCACAGAAGTCTCACAAGACATCACAACAGAATTCTGCTTTTAAAATTCTCATTTGGAAATTAAGATTCAGAACAATGGAGACAGAGCAAGAAGAAAATGTAACAACTAGTAAATTGTATGTTAAAAAGATTGAGAGAGTGGTATGGTAAAGATGTTGGTATGAACAGTTCTTCAGAGAATCTCTGGGTAATTTAGGAAAAAGAAGAACAAACAATCCTGTTGGACAGAGACTAATAAATTTAGCATCCAAGAAAGATGACTACAAAAGCGAGCCTTGCTGCCCTGTATTCTTACTGGTCTTGGCTCCAGGTGTTGGGCATCCCATAACTTCCACCTGTACAACTGAATCATAATTTGCATTTTAACAAGAAGCCCTTCAAAGTGTGGTAGTGAAAGCTCTCGTGGGCCAGCAAGGAGGAATGTTTGGCTATAAAGGCCTTGACAATTGAAGAGATGAGCAAGTACAAATTTTGTAGACAAATATAGGGATGGTGTCAGATTAATGTCTGCTGTAGCCCCTGAGGACAGGCTCACTAATGTCTATGATGTTGAAATAATATTCCTGGAAAATTAGACTACTGATACTGTCTTTTTAGTTTATCTGAATATTAAATTTCCATTTTAGAAATTAAATTTAATAAAATGAAATGACATTGTTCTAAATGGCTAGGTTGCTGCTTTCTGTATGACTGTAGAGGCTTCATTTGAAAGTAGATTTTTAATTTAGAGAAGCCCAACTCGTATCTCTGTGGTTTCTAGGAAACCTTAATAAACATCCATTGCCTCAGGGTAATGCTGCTTTCTCTGCAGCCTCGCAGCTCTGAGTCTTCTGAATGTTCCCTTCCACTACAGAGTCCTTCAGAACAAATGGGGCAGAGGAGTTACAACCTAAAGTCATTCCAAATCAAAGGAATGCGTTACAGCCCTTTCCCAAAGGAGGTGTGTGTGTGTGTGTGTGTGTGTTGTGTGTGGTCTGTCGTGTTGTGTGTTTATATGTAGTTCTCAGAAATAACTGTTATCTTTTTGACATACCTCATATATCCATTTTATGAAGAAATGGTAATTTTAGTATAGGTTGACTTCAAATTAGGGCCAAGTGAATAGTTCAGAGGAAGAAAAAAGCTTCTTAAGCCATCTTGATTTGATTTACAAACCAAAAATCAAATAGAAATCTGTTAACAGTCCAACCTCCTTTAAATAGTATGGGTATGAGTTATTGGCAGTCTAAAGTCCGAAATATCCTGTGTACTCAAATACATGTGTACTAAAAATTACGTATACGTATACCATGCAGTCATTAGGCTTTAGTAATAATTCTTCTATATTTTTAGAACTTTATTCTGAAAATTTAAACTAATTTTACATTGTTGGTCTTCACCTAAACACTTAGGCATAATTAAATTTGATAAAGGATCACATGAGAATTATTATTAATTAATATTTATTGAATATGGATTTAAAATTAAATCTATTTACATGATTTTCTGCTTTAGTCCTTATAAATATATTTACATATACATGTATTATAAATGATAAATTATAGATTCTGTTAACTTTCTTCTCTTGTTTTCAATGTGTTAAGCAGCAAAAATAGTTGTTGCTTTTTAAAAAAAATTCTTTTTTTGAGATTATAATATAATTAGATCATTTCCCCTTCACTTCCCTATCTCCAAGTGCTCCTCCCTGCTCCTTTTCAAATTCACAACCTCTGTTTTCATTAATTGTTGTTACATTATCTCTGTAGTATATGTTCACGAATGAATACATTTTAGTCCTTAAGACATCTTCCTGAGTTACCTTGTATTTTATTTGACTCATTTTATAGTTAAGGAATGTTAGCCAAACAGATTTGAGCATGTTTCACATTTCATTTCACTTTCTGTATAACAGATATAAACACTGTTTTGGAGAACAAAAATTTGTGAGTTTAGAAGCAGTTGTATATCTTCTCTCAAAAGTTCCAGTTTCTATGGAAAACCTCACAGGCCACAGTACATAGTCAAGTGCAAAGCAAGAAGAAACTGGCCTTCAGTACTCAGGCCTTTTCCATGGTCTCATCTGGGTGGTCCCTGGGAGTGGGTAGAGGGGGTGAGGCTTTCCTTTATTACTGGACTTGGGCCACTATCACCTGAGGGTCTGTACTCTCTTGTTCTCAAACTTGAGCCAAGAAAACTCATAGCTGCTGATCCCTCTGTGTGGTCTCTCCACAGTGTCCTTCCTGCCAATTTTCCCATGTGGTTGGCTGCATAATGTGTTGGCTCAAGTTAGGCAAGATGTATCTGAAAAGAGAACCAAATAGAAGCTCTGTTTCATAACCTAGTCCCCGAATTTTCCAAGCCTCACTGCATTTGTTAGCAGTAAGTCACTGGAGCTCTGACTGAAATGGAGAGACAAGAAATCTGCAACACCTTGTGTAAGATGAATATTTTAAAATCAACATAATAATCTCTAGGTATTTTAAATTTTAGCCATATAATTTCTATTTGTGGTTTTCCTCTTGTTTCTGGATGTTCCCTAGCGTGAGGTTGGCCTACTGGAAAACCTATGGATTAGTGTGGTTTTTCAATGTAACTTGAAGCACTGTAGGAAAGGCTGCAATCTTATGTTTCAACATGGGCAAATCTTTTTTTGTTGCTTCTTAAGGATGCTTTACTTTCCAGGTGACTGCCCTGAAACCTGATTATTTTCCAATTTTATAGATGCAAAAGCAATACAGCATTTTGCTCATCCTCTGGGATTTCATTCAAATTCAAATCTCTTGTGCAAATTTTTGTTGAAGAGATGACAGTCACTTGAGTGATATTTTGTATAATAAATTAAAATGTGTAATTTAGCTTAAATAAATAATGAAATTAATTAATAGCATACTTACATCAGCAAATAAAGTTCTTACCTGATTAATATTTATTGATAGCCTATACTTATGGTGTCTATGGTAATTTGGAATATTTGATATTAATTGAAAATAAAAAAGTTTTTAGTTGTAATCAAATATTGTGTACCACTTTTTAATTTTTAGTTGAATGTAGAGATGTTTCAGTACTTTAATAAATAATAAAGGTATACTATAACAAGAGTAACTTGATATAAACCTTTACTTTTTTATAGTGAAAATATTTTCCATATTTTATATTCACAACTCTGTAGAGATAAATAACTTCAGACAAATGATATAGAACAATGAGAGTAATAAAAATAAGTCTAGAATTATAAACTTGGAAAGAAGAAAAACAATGGGATAGTATTCTTTTTAAGCCAAGGAAAAATGCATCATAAAGGCTAAAAAGGGTAGAAATACTCTCATTATGAAAAATTATATGAATGAGCAAGAAAGAATCCCATACCTATATGTGTTTGTGAATGTACATGCATGTGTATGTGTATATATGAGGATGTGTGCATGCATGTACATGTGGATGTGCACCTGTGTGTGCATGCCAGCACATGTGTGTGAGTGCATGTGTGTTTGTGGGGGGGGGGGGGGGTGTGAGGGGTGGGTGTGCATGGGAAGGTTGAGTCTCCTTCATGCGATCTTTCAGAATGTGGTCGTATTACGGTTCTTTTGGTTTCTAAAATCAAGGAAGAGAAAACATGTCTTCTGGAACCCACTTTTACCTTTCTTTGGTTCTCCACCTCTCAGGCCTAAACTATCTGGAAAGTCACTATCGGTAACTTTGCTTTTTTACTTGCTTTCTAACCTTTGCGGCCAAATTTCTCCATCATTGACCTTGAATTGCTCTTACTCATCCATTGTTATTATCAGCCAGCCTCCTGTCTTGCTCTCTTCGCATCATTGAGAAGAAATCTCTTTGCTCTCACTATAGTTTAATTTGCCACAGCCTTTATGATGTATTTTTCTTGGGTTAAAAGGAATACTATCCCATTGTTTTTCTTCTTTCCAAGTTTAATAATTCTAGACTTATTTTTTATTACTCTCATTGTTCTATGTCATTTTTCTGAAGTTATTTATCTCTACATAGTTAACCAAAAATTTAAATCATCAGAACATATTTTTTCCTTTAGAATGCTTTTGCATGTTCTTACAGTCTATTGGCATGTACTTCAATGTCCTCTCAGTATGCACACTGCAACCTTCTGAAATTCCACCAAACAAATACACAGACATATGCTTGTTATTTCATTATCCCTTTGTGGCAACTGTATTACTCCATCATTTTTCCTCTTTGATAGTTTAAATTAAGTCACCTATCTAACCATAAGTATTTACATATCTATGTGTTATTTTGTCCTGTCTGCTCTTTTACAGAGTAAGTCTTAAGTTGTTCAGATGTTCTAATCCTGGGACTGTTTTTCTGTCCTCTTGAAATCCTGTTCTGAAAGTGCCTATGTACTCATTTATATGAAGTTTTGTCATTTTAATAATATGTTTCATGCACAGCCCATGTTTTGAATCAGTAAAAACTTGAATATTAAACATATAACTTGTAAAATTTCATTGTTATCAATTGCATTTTGATTTTATGTAACTTAGTTTTAAATGAGCCAGTCATCATCACTGAATTTTGTAAATAAGAATAGTGTATACTTTATTGTAGTCAAAATCAGCATTTATCATATATTCAACATGTTCTTATTTGTCACTATAACTATATAATGAACACAGGAAATAGGCCAAAGATACAAGCAGGAGTAAAACAACTACCTGCAGGCAACCCATACTCTCTTGGGAGAGGTAGATATGGACAGTAAACATTGCCATGCTTGGTAATAGTGCCGAACAAAGAATGTGACAAAGTTCTGAGAGCATTGTGGAAGGCGGAGCTTACTTTGGGGGGAGTTGAAAAGGTAACATATACACCACGTTAGATAATGTAGGACAGAAATCCAAGGATAGATTCCTGGTTGCCAAATCACCAAAGGATGCTTAGACCAGGATCAAGTCCTGAAATATTATAGGCTCTATAAGGAAACCTTGCTCTAGATACCTGTGGGGTTTTGTTGGCTATATTAAGGAAGAAGTGTCAGTAAATTCATTTCTTATCACTTTGGCAATTCTAAAAAAAAATTAGGCACACTAGAAGAGAAACAGGTGTAGTCAGGGAAGTTAAGAAGAAATCTGGTGAAGAAAACATTCTAGGTGATAGATGAAGGAAAATCAGACCAATGTATTCACTTAAGACAGAAGAGAGAAAACAAGAACCCATGATGTGCATTTGAAGAAATGTCCAATGTGATCGTTGTATGTCTGTGCTTTATTTCTGTGTACCCTGTAGACATGGGATGTGGAGCTGGAAAGATCTGCAGAATCCTGGGCTGAAATGTGTTTGTGGGAGCATGGACCCGAGAACCTGCTGCCCTCCATTGGACAGAATTTGGGAGCCCACTGGGGAAGGTAGTAGAAAACACAGCTTTTTATTTTTGGAAACACAAATGTCGTGAATGAAATGTTGATTAATCTATCACTGGCAGTTTCCTAATGCTTGTTGCCTAGGATTAAAAACTCAGACCACAAAACAAAGAAAACTCAAATATCCTATCAGGAGAGTCGCCGATTTCCTATTTTCTTTTTCTATCATTTGTATATTTAAGACTTGTAGCTTACACAGAAGGAGCTTTCTGTCAAGCTTTGTCAATCTACGTTAGTTTTATGTTTTCTCCCACTCTTCTTGTTACTTTTGATTTTTTTTTCTTTCTAACAGATACCGACCCCCAACCTTTCATGTACAAGCATGGTATGATGAAGTGAGAGACTTTAGCTACCCATATGAACATGAATGCAATCCTTACTGTCCTTTCAGATGCTCTGGTCCTGTTTGTACACACTACACTCAGGTATGCTTTGTATGAGCTACAGTTGGTTCCTTCAAATTCAGCTACTATAACTACCAGAGAACATATAAGCATGTGTCTCTTTCTTCTTTACTTAATGTGATTATTTAAGAAAATGTGTAGCATTGTTAATCCCTTGGAATAGGCTAAAAGATTTCTATAAGCAATAACACTATCACAGAAGACCAAACACTTCCCTTAATAGGTTATTTTAATGACTTCACACATAAAATAATTTACTATGGCCCCAGTAAATATTGTTAAGGAACAATTTGCTATCTTTGAAATAACTTGATGCCAAAAAAATAATTTATGTTTGAGTTACACTCTTTACATATGTGCAGAATTTATAATATGTATGGATATATTTTATGTTTCACATTCATCTTTAGAATTCCATGTATTCCTAATCTCTAAGTCAAACAAAGGAAGACAGGCTTGAGTAGACAAAGTTCACTGTTGCCCTGTTTCTAGAATGGGGGAGCTTCTGAGCATTGCCATGTTTACTTCTTACACAGACTTCTGTTACTTTAGTTAGTAAGCTTTTTTATAGAAATAGCCATAGCAAAAGATAGAGATGTAAATTTGAATTATTTAGTATGTTTGTATTTTGAAAATGCTGATGTTATATTGCAGGGAGAGCTCTTTGTTTGTAAGTGTTATTTATAAATTGCATAAAAAGCACAAACCAAATTACAGGCAAGTCAGATGTTGGGCACATCTCACTCTAGCATGAATGATCTGCCTGGGCATCTGTAGTTTGGTTTTTATCCATTTCCTTTGATGCACTACTGTCTCATTTCATCTTACCTCTCCCTGAGCCTCTTTTTTCTCTAACACAGCTGGTGTGGGCTACTAGTAGCAGAATAGGCTGCGCCATCAGTCTGTGCCACAACATGAACATCTGGGGGCAGATATGGCCCAAGGCCGTCTACTTGGTGTGCAATTACTCTCCCAAGTAAGTAACCAGGGCATGCGTTTCTAATAGAGAGTTTTCTTAATGTGAAAATAATTTTGTAAAATTGATTTTTCTAATTTTCAAGGTATATTCATAAAGCATATTGATTTAATTCAGTTATCTTCCATGGCAGTGATTATAGTTGCTGGAATGCATAAGTCAATGCATAAAAGGAATGGACTAAATCTATCCTGGGTGGGAGATGGGGAAAAGGGAAAACATCTGAAATGTAAATAAATAAAATATCGAATTAAAAAAAAGAATGGACTATTAAAATCTAAAGAAATAAACACATTGTTTATGTTTTAAGCTTCATTTGCTGTGCCATATATGTGTCCATATTTACTAATTTTGATGAGAGGTTTTCAGCTACACATATTTGAGAAATATGCTTTACATATGCAAAGAAGATATGAAAGATTATATTAAAAATCTCACACAACTATTCTGAGAATCAGATTTAATTATTAGGACGGATGAGATAGGTAAATGTTCTTCTGAGTTCAGTCTTGGGTAAATGTTTGATTTTTAAATTTTTAATAACATTTATGTCAAGTTACTTTGAAATTTTCAATATAAAGGAGGCATTTAACTAAATGTAAGTCTAGACCAAAAAGAACCCACACCAAATATATACAGAAATCTTTATCTTAAGATGCTTGCTTCATTACTCTGGAAATGTTTATGTAGTGGTAATGTTCAATGTCTTAGTAGTGCTGTAAGACAGTGTCTTAATGGAGTGGATCATCTCTTTAGGGGAAACTGGTGGGGCCACGCACCTTACAAACATGGAAGGCCTTGTTCTGCTTGCCCACCTAGTTTTGGAGGAGGCTGTAGAGAAAACTTGTGCTACAAAGGTCAGTGTTACATGGCTATAGTTGTCACTTTGAAACCTTGGTTTGTCAGCTCTGTAGCACTGTGCATGTTCTTGCAGGGTGTAGCAAAAGGCTAGGATTTGCCACATGTCTGTGAGGCCTCCAGTGGCATCCCCAGTGCCAAGAAATTAAAAGGGAGTCTAAACCTGAATTAGTTTCCAGATGAACTTTGAAAAGGTGTTTTCAATTATGAATAATTATTTCAACTTATTTTTTAAAGATTCATATAAGGAATCCAGTATGACAGGGGTCATGTACGTACAGAACAGTAGCAAGTTTTAAACAGCTGCTTCTAATACTTATTCCTACATCAGGAAAACAGCTTCTTAATGTGTTGTTGGGAGGTATCTCCTTAACTGTCATGTTTAAAGATTTAGTACTTTAAAGTAATTAATTTTTAATGCTTTGAAAGTTTGTACAAAAGTGTGTCTCTATGTGTTGTACTGACCCAGGCATAGTGAGTCAGACATATCTCTCTCTCTGTTCTCTGTTCTCTCTCTCCCCTCCCCCTCCCAATGCTCTCCCCCTTCCCCCCGCCCCCACCTTAGGCTATGTTTCTTACACGGAAACAAGTTTAAGAGTGTGATTATATTGTAGAACTTATAAAATTGGTGCTCTCAAATAGATTTGAAGTCTTAACAAGAAAATATGGAGCTCAGGTAGTAGAATGCTTGTTTAACAGGAAGTCCTGGACTGAATCACTAGCAGCAGGAGTCGTCAGACTCACCTTTACTCTCAACACTACTAAAGTGGAGACAGGAGAATCAGGAGTACAAACTCATGCTCAGCTGTATTGTAAGTTCAAGGCCAGCCTGAAATACCCGAAATCCTGTCTCAGAAGCATGTAATGTAAATATAATGCCCTGTTAATGATGCCTGAAGATATCATTTGTATAACAAGGTTTGGGGTAAAGCCATGATCTTGGGCATCCATGTGGCCATGTTTTACCTTATACTTTCTATTTTGGTGACAAAATGAAGGTTGATGTAGATCAGGTGTGCTAAAAAGTCTGGAATCACGTTCCCTCCCTGCTCAACGCTCATGGGAAGCCATGTGTTGTTTGCGTTTGTATCTGAATGTTCCTTGGAGGTAATAAGCAGATCAGAAGCACCCATTCTACCTCGCTATCATGTATCCCTATTTGGTTTCCTTGCCCACTTTGAAGCACAAACTCCTGTGATGGTCTTTGTACATACTCCTTCAAAGCTGTACCTTCTCTGCCCTTTACCGGTAATTAGTGCATCCTTCTTAAATCCAACACTCCTCTTTATCCACACCTTTCTTCTAGGTTCTGAGTTTAGGAACACAAGTGAAAATAAACACCTTTTTACAGCAGGACAGCAATAAGCTCTTCTTATAGGCCAACCCAGGGTGGGAGAGCACAGTGCCAAGCTTGAAACTATTCTCTATTTAAAATGAAAATCTTTGCATCTTGAGGTTTATTTTAAAAGTCAGAAAGTCCATAGGAATTGATGCTGGAACAGATAACAAGGGCATACCCAGCCTTTTGGGGATGTTTTCATTTAGAGGAGGGGAGACATAGAGATTTCCTAAGCCCCGGTGCTATTAGAGAACAGGGTCAGTTTCATGTGTCTTTAGGAAAACCAAACATTGATGCCATACTAGAACTAGGTTAGGGATGAGTCCTCTGGACATTAGCTAGGCCCAAATACACACACACACACACACACACACACACACACACACACACAGATCGAAGGCTGATGTGTGTATTTCACTTCAGTATGGTACATACAACCATGACCTTGTGCCACAACCTGTGCCGAAAAGAGTATTGAATGTGTAATTTTTATTAATAGGTATAGAAAAGCATTGGTCAATAATTTGTTCTCATGTAAGTAAAGTCCATATTTTTTAATCTTTTCCCTCTGGCAGAAGGGTCAGACAGGTATTATACCCCTCCAGAAGAAGAAACAAATGAAATTGAACGGCAGCAGTCTCAAGTCCATGATTCCCATGTTCGGACAAGATCAGACGATAGCAACAGAAATGAAGTCATCAACACTCAGCAGATGTGTAAGAGCTTAATCACATATCAGATGCTTAGACTTTGCAAGGATGATAACTGGCCTAGTCTTATTTGCACATTTTCAAACTATCAAAAACATGGTTTAGCTGAGCAGCACAGACTTCTTTTAATCCTAGCACTTGGGAGGCAGGGGTGGGTGGAATTCTTGAGTTTGAGTTCAGCCTGGTTTACAGAGAGAGATCTGGGAAAGCCAAGGCTGCAAAGAGAAACTCTTGTCTCAAAAGGAAAGAAAGAAAGAAAGAGAGAGAGAGAGAGAGAGGGAGAGAGAGAGAGAAGAGAAAGAAAGGAAAGGAAAAAAGAAGGAAAGAAGAAAGAAAGAAAGAAAGAAAGAAAGAGAAGAAAGAAAGAAAGAAAGAAAGAAAGAAAGAAAGAAAGAAAGAAAGAAAGAAAGAAAGAAAGAAAGGGAAAGGAAGAAAGAAAGAAGCAAAGAAGCAAAGAAGGAAGAAAATAGCATGTTTTAATAGTATGCAAAACCCATTTTAGAAGCATTGAAATTATTAAAACTATCTGGGTTTTGTTTGTTTCTTTTCCTTTTAGCTCAGATTGTTTCTTGTGAAGTAAGATTGCGAGACCAGTGTAAAGGGACCACCTGCAACAGGTGGGTGTCACTGTCAGTTCAAAGTCAGTTGACAAGATAAAAGAAATGTGTGCATGCTGTGCCGGTGTCCAGAGAAACTAAAGTTTCTTTCTCACGACTGTCACTTAGGTACGAGTGCCCTGCTGGCTGCTTGGACAGTAAAGCTAAAGTCATTGGGAGTGTACATTATGAAATGGTAAGTAGAAATGAAAATTATTCCAGGGTGCAAACTTTTCATACACTATCTATTTTTAATGTGAAAATTGTAACTTATATCAAGTATATCTTATGATATTTTTCCTCAGAAATGTTTGTTTAGGTTAAAGTTTATAAAGAGTCATTTGCTTCTTCATATAGAGCTTGAATTCTTTAATATCTTCTGTCTTTTCCTTCCCTGAAAGCAATCCAGTATCTGCAGAGCTGCCATCCATTATGGGATAATAGACAATGATGGTGGGTGGGTAGATGTCACGCGACAAGGGAGAAAGCATTACTTCATCAAATCCAACAGAAATGGCATTCAAACAATTGGGTAAGCGCTCAAACAATTTTTTCTTTGAGATGAAATGAAATTGAATTTATGGAAGGGAAGTTACCAACTTTTCAAAGTTCATTTTAGCTTATAATTCCCATACATAAAATGATGAGGATCTGTTTGCTTAGAGGCATGATGAAATTTTTAATTTTCAAGAGATTCAATAAGTATATGTAAATGTATAGTTAGTTTCTGGGCTGAAGAGATGACTCAGTGTTTAAAAGCACTGACTACCCTTTCAGAGAAGCAGTATGGCTCCCAGCACTCACACCGAAGGGCACAACTGTCTGTAATTCCAGTTTCAGGGGACCCAACTGCCTCTCACGGAATTGGCAGGCACCAGTCATGCACATGATGAATATAAATACATGTAGGACAAACTCTTACACGTATAAAATAAAAATGTTTTTAATAGCTAACTTTTAAAGTTAAGGAGTAAATTTTTCAGCTATGACAGAAAATAACCTTTAGAAGGCTAATTTATTGCATGTTATTTTATGCAATGAAATGATGTCTTTTTTCATGCAATGGTAATTTGACTACTAAGTAAGAGAAGATTTGGAAGAGTTTTCTAACCATGCAATTACTCTTGTCTTTTTTGTTTGTTTATTTAAGTGTAATTTAAACACAGGAAAAGCATTGATCACTTTCTGAGTGTTTCTCAAATTTAGTATGATGTGTCGCATTCTAAAAGGGAACATTTTCGTGTGTGCTTCAAAGTAGAGCAGTGTACTCTTGAAATGTCTTTGAGTAGTGCCATTTCCTTCTATGTAAAAGACAATCCTGAACCTCACAGAAGAAACTTTCCTTAGGGATTGGAGCATATAGTCTTTCCTTGTAAGTGTACAATTGCATGAACCTTCATAGATTACATTGGAATTCATTGCTGGGTATAGTGGTGCACTTCCTTAATCTCAGCATTTGGGAGGCAGAAGTAAGCACATCTCCGTGAGTTCAAGGCCAGCCAGTGAGTGCCAGGATAGTCAGAGCTCATGGTGAGACCCTGTCTTGAAAAAAAATGGAATTCATACTTATAAATATAATCCTTAGAATGTTCCTGGCAAATTGGTGTCCTGACGTTCTGTGTGTACAAATTGTGTGACTTTACTCATTAGCAATGTCTCTTCTTAGTACAATTTATTAGTTTATTCACTATGCAAAATTTATAAATAATCCTTAGTAAATTATAATCATTATTAAAGCAGAGACAGGTAATGATGTGCTAAGGGACAGTCTTTCTATCTTAAACTTCATTTTTGATTGTCTGTTACAGAGATGCTAATGAAATATGAAATGTGATACATCGTTTAGTTTCTTCATGGTGTGAAGAGAAAGATCTTAATTTGTAGGATCACATTAGAAGTGAGGAATATTACGCACTGAATGTGAAACTGGTAGAAATACACTATTAAGGTTTTACATATTTAATACTAGGCAAGTAACTTAATGGGTAACTTAAAGGATAGATCATGTTGAAATATCGCTTTCATATTAACCATAACTCAATAACAGATGATTTTCTTAAAATTTTAGTATACGTAAACCAGTTTAAAATTTTAATATATCATGCTATATCTAATCTTATATCCACTTTTTTACTGGATGATTCATACAAAAAGAAGAGGTTCGTTCATTTACTGTCGTCCTTTTTAACAAAAATGAATAATTGAATAAATAACCATTTAAAACTGTTGTCATTTTGCAATTTTTTTTTCTATATTGATTGTTTTAAAGGCTTCAACTGGCTCTGTGGAGAAGGGACATGAGTGTATAGATTTATTGTGAAAAAAATGATGTGTGCTTACAGTCCAGACATTTTAACAAACATTTTTAAAGATTTAAAACCCTTAACAGCACCGGGAGTTACATTATTGCTAATGCCCAAAATGATGGACTTTTTTTTTTTTTGTCTTCAGCAAATATCATTCTGCTAATTCTTTCACAGTCTCCAAAGTAACAGGTTAGTATTATTTTCTTACTTGTTGCCTTGCCTTGTATGGGATGTTTTGCAAAGGAATTCACTTGTTTTTGCTTTAATTAACTTCAGTTCAAGCTGTGACGTGTGAAAACTACAGTGGAACAACTTTGTCCATTTCATAAACCTGCTTCACATTGCCCAGGTAATCCTTTGCACAGTTTCTTATCCTTGTAATAAATATAGCGATTTATATATGTGTGCATGTATCTGCATAGTCACTTAATATGTAGCACTTTGGTCTGTGATATCTGTTTTTATAAAATTCTGGTTCTAAGGTATAGAATTGTTTATGGTCTAGACTTGCTTCCTAGACATTGCACATTACATGTGCCCAAGAACCCCTATTGTACCTTCTCTAAGTGTTGGCCATACCATGGTATAAGAATTTATGCATGTGATCACATGTTCATATACGCCAGACAGGGTTTGTACTAGTTCACATAAGCTATTATAATAAATGTCAGGTTTTATTTCTCATATTGCTGAAGATTGAAAGTCCAAGATCAAGGTGCCACTGACTTCGTCACTGATGTGACTTACTCTCTAGCTTGTAGTTCTTCTTACATGTGTTCTTCCATGATGTGAAGAGTTCTTTCCCATCTACCCTTTTTGCAGGGGCACTACTCCGATTGGATAAGGGTTCTTCTCTTTTGACATCATTTAGCCAAGTTCCCTTCATAAAGGCCCTGCCTATCTCCAGAGTAATGTGGGTTAAGACACATGTGAGACTGTCGATAGCATTCATTCTACAACAGGTTCTTCCAACAGAAATCAGTGCGATTCACATTTAGCATTGTTATGCGATTCCTAAATTAGAGGAATCAAATTGCAGCTGGTAACTGAAAATAAAGCCAATTAGATTGGAAAAGGATTCTTCCTTTTCTGTCTGTAGAAGGCTCACTTTCAGATGTGGTGTGAAAAACTGATCTTAAACACAGACATAGCTATCCTATATCCTTAAAGGAATTACCTCAAAAGGAATGTGAAGACCCACAATTTACTGTATTTTCATGTCCCCAGGGATTCTATAGCTGAAGTAAACTTTGAAGTAAATATTAAATACATAATAACTAATTATTCTTCTTCAGTGCCTCACTGTGAATAATTAGAACTTTAAATTCTTATTGAAAGACTAAATGAGTGATTAGCAATTTTATTCACAGCATAAAGCAAACGAGAATCAAGGACTGGCTATTAGATCACCCTTTCTCAGGAACCTAAGGAATAATAGTCAAAACAGCATAAACAAGTGCCCCACCCACCTTTCTTTATTTGAACGTGTTCAAGTAGAAAGAGGATCAAGTGTCAGCCGTTGATGCAGTCAGTCAGGAGTAAGGCAGTTTATACACACAGCATGAGCCTAGGGAAAGGGAGGTAGTTTGACAGCCATAGTAGGAAGATGAATTCTCAGTAGTTTTTACATTTAGTGAGATCATTTCTAGTCAGTGGGGATATATTTCAGTTTTCAGAACCTCTAGCTCTGTTCTTTATAATAATCCACCCTCCAGAGATTATTTATTATTTACCTTTAAGTGGTTCTGACATATATTTGACAAGGTATACACAGTATAGATTGTTATATGGTGTTACACAAATTTTAGAAGTAACAGTTAAAGCTATTTCCTAGGGAGGATATATCTAAATTGGTAAGGGTAAATTCAATTTAAGTGTTATTACTGTTATTATTATTATTATTATTATTATTACTGATATTATTAGAAAACACATGGACGTGATCATGCTCAAGCTATTTTCATATAGTTACAATGTTGAGTCTCATATACTATATAAAATAATGTTTTCAGTTTTAAGTGCCTATTTGTGTATGTGGAGGGGAAGAACTATACACAGACACACGGAGACACATCCAGACACACAGACACATAGAATATCAATTAAGAAGTAACATTGTTTTTTAAAAATATGAATTGATAGTTTCTTGAATTTTAAGAATGCATTTATTATGAACTGGATGCTTCAGTTTAAAAACAAGCTTTTGAAAACTTTTTAGCATAGCCAATCAGATATTACAATGGCAATAGGCTACCAAGAGAAAGAGCATTCCATGCAGAGAAGAGAAATGTAAAGGGCGTGAGGCATGAGCCCATAGCATATTTTGTATGTTAGAGGAATAACTTCCTTTGATCAGATCTTGGAAATAAGGTAGAAGAGCCATATATAAATTTACCAAATGCAGAAAATATTGTAAGGAGCTGTTCATTTATTTTCAATGAGGGAGAGAGCCTTTGGGATAATTGGAAGGGATAATGGCATGTTATGACTTCCATCTTTAGTTTAAATGTATGTAAATTGATTGAGGAGGATCAAGTCAAGCATGATCACAACTGAGGCTGCTGCTGTAAGTCACACACTATCTGATCTGTACTTACCATGGTTTAAGCTCACTGAGGGATCCCCTGAGCGTGGTTTCATTAAATACGAGTAGCAAGAATCACTGTCCAGTTGCATGTAAGGTACTAGATAATGAGGAACCTAGGTACAATAAAGGCCTTGTCTGAGATTCCTGCAATAATTCATTTACATTATGTTGTGATGGGAAGCGCACAGAAGAGCAGGACTTGATGGGAGATAAATTTTATTTTGTGCCAGATAAGTTTGAGATATTTATTAGATGTAAGAGGAAGTGCTGAGAAAGCAGCAGGCATTTGCAGTGGAAACAGAGACATTCCTGTCAGAGATGTGACCTGGAAATTAACTGTCGATGAAACTGAGACCGTGACCTTGAACAAGACACCTAAGTTGTGAACACAGAGAAGAAACATGCTATGAAGCATACAGTGAGTGACAGGCAGACACACTGATTTGCCTAAGTTACACCTTTACCAAATTCTGCCAACCCTGAGTTCCAAACTCAGTTTCATAGGTCTTTGTTTACACTTTTTTTTTTTGCTTTAAATTCCAAAGTGTGAGTAAACATAAGCAAACAAAAACCCAAAAAACAACAAAACCCAGACTTAAGTGAAAGGAGGCACTTTGTCAAGTGCTGGCTCGTGCCATTGATCTCTTGCAGGAGAGTTGAAGGGAAGAAGGCCCTGCAATGTTGACTTCATTTCTACATAGGATTCATTTGTAAGAAGTACTGAACATAGCAGCTTACTTCATGTGTTTGTTTTTCAGAGTGTACTGTCCTCACAACTGTATGCAGGCAAATCCACATTACGCTCGTGTAATCGGATCCAGAGTTTATTCTGATGTAAGTATGCTGATTTATGCAGCTCACAATATCTGCAAGAATCTAAATATATGTGTTCATTTATAAGTGCATATATGCCCTACACAGAGTCATGGGATTGTTTCTGAACTGCTATACATATTTTCAGAATAGCTAAGTATAAACTAATATTTACATAAAATATGCTTGTATAATTATTTATTTTCACTATTTTACTGCATGTCTTGCCTGTATATCAGAACCTTAACAAGAGGGCCTGGAGGTATTATTAGGAAGGAAAATTCAGTTTGTTTCTTCCTAATCTTTCTTTTGGTTCTTCTGTGTCTGAAATATGAACTAGATAATTGATAATTTTTGACATACATACATACATACATACATACACACATATGTACATACATATATTTATATGCTCATTGCCAAGGAGGCATTTGACAAATAATAAAGGGTCACAAACAGGTAATTTGTTAATGTACATACAAAAGGGAATTAACTGCCAGCACATTTTGGATAGTTGGAACAGGAACTCTAGTAGAGATGGCTTCAGAATGAATATACTCATTGCAAGGTGCCTTTTGGAGTATTGATTACTAGAGGGTTTTAGGAATATCAGTTCTAGCTAGAACTGTTAGTGAATGTAGATGCAACATACAACAAAGACAGTTTGCTGGGCTCTGTACACAAAAACTGCTGCCTATGGGAGAGAGGGCGTCAGAGCGAATGAGAGGAAAAAGGAATATGACTAGCCCATGGAGATAGAGACTCTATGTTTTCATGATGATGAATTCAGATTTTATGCAGTAGATATTTGGAAGGCATTGCAGATTTAAAAGGAGTTACAGAAACAAATATAGACAGTCTCTTGGTGATGTATAAAGTCAGTGAAATTTGGTTGCATACAGAAACCTGAATTATGTACTTCCTCTTACTTTTCTTATCACTCAGTTAAGTTCAAATCCTGTCCAGTTCAACTCCCCCTTTGATGTCTTTCCTAAGCCTCTGGCCCGGGTTTGGTTCAGGAATTCACTCATCCATGCATTTGGGTTCAAATTCTTAGACTTGAAATACATCTTTTTGAAAATTTCCTGTCATTGTCATGCTCTTTATTTCTCAAGTGTTATCACCTGCTTTGTGAGGTGCATAGTGAGCTAAGATACCAGCCTTCTTTTAACTCTGTTCTCACTTTGTTACCAAGCAATGTGACCTTTGTGATGATTAATTGTGAAATTCTTTGAAGGCAGCAGTTGGGCAATTCAGTTGCTCATTTTTTGTCTGCAGTGCAATGCAGAATCAGGACATAGAACACAAAAAGGAGTTATTTCTTAGAGGTTTTCCCTTTAATTTCCATAACTTCTCATTTTAGTCATGTCTGATGAAGTCTTTCAAAATCCTTTCCCCATTATTCTGTCTGTAAGGGATCTCTTGCTAATTAAAGCAAGATAATTTTTAGGTCCTATCTAAAGCTATAGACAATATGTGAACTGGAAGATTCTTATTGCACAGTAAACTGCAGAGCTGTAGACTAAGCCTTCCAAATGTTTTTGCTCCCACAAGATGTGTAGTGTCTCCAATTAAGATTGGTATGCAAAGATAGAGAGGAATCAACTAGCTTCTCTCCTGCTGCCTTCTCCTCCCCTGCGTGTTGCTCTCTTTCTACCTATAGAACTCAACATATGTTATGTATCCTGCTATTATGGACATCTTTTTGTAGCTTACTAAAGATTGTATTAATTCTGACTTTGTTCAAAATTCCTCTATATTCACAAATGAAATGTTTAATTTCCATAATATATTTTTCTAAAGTATGGGTAGGAAGAAACCTGATCTCTGAACTCAGGAGAATGCCTGTTGACTGCATGCTTAGATCATCACATGGAAGCATTTCCAGTGCCTTGAGGGGAGAATGCTGATTGCACTATTTTAATCAAACAAGAGGAATACTGAAATGTCCAAAAATTACATTTAATTTCATCTATTATGAGCATCCTGTATCCAATGACCAATGCAGTTTGGATTTAAACCTGCTATGTGAGATGCCTCCTCCTCTGAGGAAGGATGTGCAGTCTTTGACAGACTGCATTTTATAATAGAGCCAAACAGAAGAAGGATTAGACTTCAGGCTCCTGGAGCTAATAAATCCTGACTGATGCCCAGGGGTCAGTGCACTATGATAAAGCAAGGTCAGGCCAGACATGCACGCTTGTGTGAACATTAAAACCCTTAGGAAACCATCTGCATTGTGAACTGAGTAAAGAACCCAGTGGACACCTGCAGCAGGTTGGGAAAAGACTATCAGGAGGTGAAATGGATTGTGGGTTATTGAAACAAGCCAGATCCTTCCTGTCCAGCATTGCCTTGATAACCAGCTATTGATTCATTCCCATAGAATATTTTGATGGAAGCCAATGTTTGAATTGAGGGAAGATTTCCATGGTCCAAAAGAGAGGATTTGACTTTGGAAGACGGTAGTTTTAAGCATTGAAAATTTGGATCAGAAACATTAAATAAAGTTTCCCCTTCATAGATTTCCTGTTTAGCTTAGATTTTGTAGCTGAGTATGAAAGCATGGCATAGTAAAATGTCTGTGAATAGATTATAGTTTCATCAGCAGAAAAAAACTCCTCCATTTCATGTATGCCTGCATTCTGGCAAATGGATGTTAGACATATGAAGAGCTCTGGTTGAATTGCTTTAGGAAGGGAGCATCAGTTTCTCTTTATTGTGATTGTTCCATTGCATATGTCCCAATATCTACCAGTAAAGGCTGAGAATTATGAATGGTGTCAAATAGTGCCTGAAGAATTAAAAGGGATTAATTTGCTCTGTACTCCTTTGGTTTTAAAATTCTGCTGGGACAGAACAACATTGGTGGTAGTGTGGTTTCGCTATGCCAGCTATGTTTAGCTTATACATTCAAACTTGCTCAGAATTGGTTTGATGCATTACTTCCCAAATACCCCTTAATGAGTGGAATATTATGCAACAGCTGCTCACTGGCTGCACTCTAGAGCAGAAACTAGGCAAGTCTGGCATGGAATTTCTTCCTAATGGTGGCTATTGTCTTTACTTGCTCAGCTGTCTAGTATCTGCAGAGCAGCGGTGCATGCTGGGGTGGTTCGAAATCATGGTGGTTATGTGGATGTCATGCCTGTGGATAAAAGAAAGATGTACACTGCTTCTTTTCAGAATGGAATCTTCTCAGAAAGGTAA
This sequence comes from Mastomys natalensis, assembly GCA_021653895.1. NCBI lineage: Eukaryota > Metazoa > Chordata > Mammalia > Rodentia > Muridae > Mastomys > Mastomys natalensis. The sequence goes on along the minus strand of JAJTUV010001524.1, from coordinate 296,769 downwards.
AGTCCAACAAAACACATCTTATTTAAACTTGTTGCTGCTCTGCAGTTCTACTTAGAATGCTGAACTATGTGTTTCCTTTGAGCCCTTGCACGGCTGCTGTTCTTTCTGGGATGAGAGGAACTGTAGTACCAGACGTGGCTGTCTCCTGTAGGCTTATGAGAAAACAACATGGAAATCGGATTACCCAGAGAACCACTCTTTTGTTAATTGATCTTATAAAAAGGAAATTTCCTTCATCCTCTTTCATATTTTCTAGATTAGTTTTTATGTTTCTTTCTAGGTGTGCAAGGCACTGAGTATTTCTCTAATCCAGTTATTTGACAAAGTATTTGACCAACACAACGAGTCTTATTTTCCCTAGAAAGAATTTCTTTTTTGATTTGAAAGCGTATGCTTAGTGTGATGTAAATAAACTTTTTCAGGCTAGCTTATGTTGTTCAGCTCATTAGTGAGACATATTTTTATGACTTGGGAAATTTTATCAGTTTATAAACTATTAAAAAAGAAAAATAAACTTTTAATGAATTTTTAAAATCATCAATATTCCATTTATTTATGGAGATACCTAAATTTTAAATATTTCCTGAAACATATTTCAAAATTATAGCAGAAAGAAGTCGGGCTTCTAGTAGTTTCTAAAAACACAAAGACTAGATTGCCAGTCCCAATCAAGATTCACACACTGAGTGCCTTTTTTCCGCATGGGAATATATCAGGAAGCCATGGCTAAGAAGGAGACTTTTTCTGCATCTTAGCTCATGACCTTGAAATGACTTTAAAGTTAGTCTTCCACGTACATATACACCTGGCATGGCATGTCAGTGTGTCATGCATGCTTACTTTGGTCAGTACCCTTACTTTCTCTCTTTGAAATCCTTTCCCTACTTATCGTATGAGAATAAATATAGAAAGGAAGTTTATTTTGTTCATCAACTACAAAACAAAATTTTGTATAAAATACAAATAAGCCATGTGTTTAGAATAAAAATACATAGCTTGCATTACTTTCACTGTTTTCTTTAAAATAAAAATAACCCCAAACGGCATTGGGTGGAGAGAAAGATAATAAGCCAGTATTCTACAGTGTTGCTCAAGTATCGACCAGGCTCCAAGTTGTAAATAACTATAAATGAGATAAACCAATTGCAAAGTGCAGTCTCAGTATCCTTGCAACAAGGGTGAAAGAGCCACTGCCTAATTGCACTGTATTAGAACTTAAGGAGACAATTCATGGTAACGTGCTCCAGAGGCTCTGAAACTGTAGAGTGGCTACTGTCCTTCATGAGCTTCTCAAGTTACTTTAGTAATGTTCAGTCCAGCAGGCAACTGCGCGCTACCTAGAGGATTATGTCATCCTTACCAGAGCTTCAGCAGAACAGTAAATTTTAACAGTCTGAGACAGCTGGGCCATCTGGCTTTGTGGAGCTACTCACTTGAATGTCCTCACAGAGCATGACTTATTGGGAGGATTATATATACCGATGACCTTAATGTCACTTTTGTGCTCTTGCAGTTTACAGAACCCTACAGGAGGAAAGGCATTCCGGGTATTTGCTGTTGTTTGACTGGGAACACTTGGAAGGGGAACAGAAAGCCTGCTCCAAATGCCACGTTTCTGACGTCTGTATAAGACTGTAACATTACTGTACAGAAGAGAGCAAGTATTGCCAGCCGCCCACCTCCGGAGTACAAATGCGGGCCACTCTTGATAGACAAAGTGTATAAAATAAAACATGGGACATTAGCTTTGGGAAAAGTAATGAACATTTAATGGTTTTAGAAATCCTGTGTTAAATATTGCTATATTTTCTTAGCAGTTATTTCTACAGTTAATTATATAGTCATGATGTTCTACATTTCTTATATTATATGGTGCTTTGTATATGCCACTGATGAAGTGTATCTAAAGTGACTGTGAATGGCCCTTAGAGAATTCTCTGTGCATTGAGAAACAATCAGCCCTAAAACTAAACAAAACTTTTAAGTCACTTTTTTTTTTCCCAAACCAGTCCAGTACTGTGTTCTGACCTATTCTAAATCTCTATCTGCCTTACTCTAAGGACTGGGCAGTTTTTCTCTTGTATTAAGTTGCATTGTGTCGAATATTAAGTCCTGATGTTGCACTTTTTATTTTGAATTAAAATAATCTTTTAATTTCCAAGTGAAAATATTTGGTACCTTGGCAGGGGCCACACTGGCATGTGGGGAAAGCCCAAGCAGTTTTGTGAGAACACTCCTGGAACATGCCATAACTAGAGGGTGAGACAACAGACAGAGCTTGCTAGCGTTCTTAGAACTGAATTCACTTTTCTCGTTTGTATCCTGGCAAATACTCCTGCAGGCCAGGAAGTGTAATTTTAAAAAGATGAACTGGTGCATTACGTTATTATTACCACTGGTTTTTCATAATGGCAAACAGCTTTATGTGTAAACCTTTCCTTAGTGTGATAGTATGGCAGTGAGGTATTTGTTTCTATGAAAATATATTGTGCTTTGATACTTAAATTCTGTAAAATGTTAGGGTTTTTTTATTCCTGCTGGTGAACTTAATTGTTTCCCATAAGAATATTAAAATTAATCAGTTTCAAAATATAATTTTCACTTTTATATGCGTGCTTTGACTTAGAATCATTCAAAATAAATAACCAGAGTTGATTTTATTTTTCTAAATTTGACTTACTGACATCAATATAAATAAGTGCTTCCTAGTAGAAATGCACAAAGTCCACCTAATTATCAAGAGATTTGTTTTGTGGAAAAATAGTCATTTATTTAGGAACATTATAACAAGAAGGATGTTGACTAAGAGAAGCGCTATGAATTTTATAAAAGAGAAAAGAAGTATAAAGTAATGATTATAATTATGAAAGAGCAGAATAGAAAATAACTACTTCAAATATGTTTAAATGAGTAGGGATGTAGAAGCCAAAACAATGGAGATAATTTGCATGTAGGGATCAGGGAAAGCAATTAGGTAATTCAAAAGAAAAATGAAAAACAGATACTCAGAAATGATTTCAGAAAAGTAGTTTAAGAATAAGGCAAAATTGCACTGTCATTTGTTGAGGATTGGCAGACAGTTAAATTGTTCAAGAGTTATAAAGCATAGTTTTCTAGAATTATTTTTTCCCAAAATACACATTACAAATTTTTTCCATACTGGGATATTTTCATTGTATATAGAGCAATATTTCATGAGGACATTTTATACAAGTGTTTAATTGTAGCTTTCCTGTGTGTGTGTGCACATGCACACTTGTCTTTCACCTATTTGTGTTCTGGGACTGTTCTCCCCGGAGAATGTCCATCACTTTAGACAGGCTAAGGTCCTTCAGAGTGGTCTCTCATTCAGCTTCACTCTCTACCGTTGCAGTACCTCCATCTGACCTCACCCCTATATTCTGCTCCACTCCTTTCCAGGACATCGGCTAAACATCAGTAGAATTGATCCCTTCTTTGAGTTTCCAATGCCTAAGAAAACTAGTCCTATTTTTAAGGCACTTACTATCCTATAGTTTATGTTCTCTATAAAGAGTGTCTTTGGGTAGCCCACTTCACTCTTTAAACTTCCGTCTTATTGCCTGCAAAGTGGAACATGTAAAACCTTTTAGAGATTGAGATATCATATATGATGTGGCAAAAGACAACAATAGGCATGCAATATGCCATCAGCATATGTTAGTTTTTTATCTCAATTTTCTGTGGGAAAACTGTTCACCTATCATATAATACTGCTTCTACTGGTGAACATATTAAAAACTGATCACTTTCAAAACCTTACTTTCTCTAGCCCTTATTCACCATTCTTTTCACCTACGTTCATCCAACCTTTGATGAATGTCTCACTAAATATAAAATCTTGCAGAAATTTCCCTTCAGTTCTTCTGATATGAATTAAATACTGTCTACTATAACCCCCTTAATTTGTATATATCATTATAATATTGTCCTTATGTTATATATAGTTTTTTTTTAAATCTAATGGTTTTTTTCCTTGGCTGTTCAAGTATCAGCTGTGGGGCCACTGATACTATTCTTGTAAGGCTCAGGACACACTGTGCAAGAGGAAGTATGAAGTATTAAGCTGGAAGAGAGGGTACAGAGCTAAGAAACACTGTTCTTCAGACTTCTCCAATCAATGCAATCCTCAGCTCATGAAAACCGTAGTTACCTGCACGGGGCCCACACAAGAATGCATTATCAAAAATCAGTCAAGAAAGGAGGCACACTCATGACTCTAGATTTCTGTTAATGAGACCAAAAGAAACTTGGGAAGAAAAAGATTTCTTTGGTTTATGGGTTGTTGAAGAAAGCCAATTCAAGAACCTGAAGTAGAAATCATGGAAGTGAGCTGTTTACTAGCAGCTGTTACCACACACAGTGAAGTGGATTCTCCCACATCATTTGGTCACTAAGAAAGTGTCCCATAGAGTTGTATGCAAGCCAACTTAATGGAGGTAATTCTTCAACTGAGATTCCCTTTTCCCAGGTGACTCAAGTTTCTATCAAATTGAAAAAAAGGAAGCAGCACTGATGAATTCTAGGTGAAAGCGTCTCTGTCTTTAATTGTGTATCTACTACTGAGCTCACTAAGGTGTGGATAGCTGCAAACCATTTGTCATATAGATGGTCTTGATTAATTTCAATGGGTCAAAAAGAAAAGATAAATAGACTTGAACTTGAGATTTTGGCAGAGGGAGACGTAAGGGAGAGGATTGAGAGTTGTTGGTATATACAGAATATGTGTGAAAAATTGTAATTTAAGCTCTTTTTTTAAAAGAATAAACTCTTTGAGAATGGTAGATTCTGAGAATCTAGGATCTACCCAGCCTAGGACCCCGTTTTTCTGCCACGCAGTACAATTACACGACTGATTTTTTATTCAGATCAAAATTGCTTTCTACAAGTAACTGGTCAATATTGCTGAATGAACGCTAGTTGCTCCTTATTTTATTTATGATGACATAAATAAATGCTCCTTACACTATCATAATAGAAGCCAACTTGTTACAGTATAACAGCTACTAATATGACAGCTGCTCTGTATTCAGATTATTTTCAAAAGGCCAATGTTTATAGAACAGTATTAGTATCACTATTGGACCTTGTAAGCCTGAGTAGAACTCGTTACATACTGTATAGTTTTTCATCTATTGAACTAATTTGTGTATTTTAAACAAAAACTAATCATCCTGATTTTGTTAGGTAGTTTACACATGCCAATGGTCATTTTTTCTCTTAATGTTTTATTCTATGAAAAGTTCATATATGTTCATAGTTCATTTTGGTCATAGCCATCCGTCAATCCCTCCCTCCAACTCCCCTGAGGACAATTCCCCAATACAACTCCTTCCCAATTTCATATCTGTTTTATATAATCCACTAAATGCAGTTAGCACGTCTCATATATGAATAGGCATGGGGTGATGGGCATGGGCAGTCTACTAATCCTCCCAGCACCAAAAAGAGTGACTTTCCCTCCCTTAATAGTTATCACCTGCTAAAATGGGTTTTCTAATAGAATTGAGAAATTAAGAGCCCCTCCTGCATCCATGCTGGGACTTTTGACTAACTTGAACTCATGAAGGTATGTGCAGGTAACTACATCTGCTCTGAGGTCACATGTGCAACAAGAGGTCGCATCCAGAGGTCAGCATGTCACAGCACTCCTCCCCATCCTTTGGTTATTAAATTCTTTTCTTTCCCCCCTCTACAATGTGCCCTAAGCCTTGGTGGCTGTGCCAGTACAGAAAAACAGGTTTCATCTATCTACAGCTCAGCACTTTCAATCGCTTAAACCCAGCACCCTGCACTGTGGACAGTTACATCTTTGTGTTAACTGTTATCTACCTCAATGGGAAACTTCCCTGACCAAGGTTGAGAGCAGCACAAATCTATAAATGTAAACACAAATAGTTAGTAGGAAACACTTTGACAACAAAAATCACCAGAAAATCAACCCCAGTAGATTCACCCTTAGAACTGACAATTTCTGTAGCCGCGATGACCTGGCTGAATTCCTCCCTCTGGAACAGTCCTTCAGTTCAATCAGGAGAGCATTGGTTACTCCTGTAGAAATCCTTACCATGTTGTATTCTTGGGCATATTTTGCCTAGCATAGCTACATATTGTAGCATGCAAAGTTCAGAGCTGGGTAAGACCTCTGATGCCTTTTATCCCCAGCAAAAGTCTGCATAGCATGTTCCAGTACTGTAAAACCTAGTAGTGAGAGTCTCCTGGTCAGTTCTGGATTCATTTTCCTTTGTTCTGAGACCTAGATGCATGGTGTCTTCAGAAAAGGGTCTTACCCCTAGTTATAGTGGGCAATAAAGAACTATGATAACAACCTGCATTGTTTTGAGTGTCTCTGGGGTATACCTGACCAATAATTCAACCTGTGCGAGTCTGGTGTTTAGATTTTCATTTAACAATCTCTGTGTTCTGCTAGCAGCGTTTTTCTTCACCCATGCAGGTTGCAGTGTGTGTGTGTGTGTGTGTGTGTGTGTGTGTGTGTGTGTGTGTGTGTGTAACTTATGCAGTAGCAGTTCAATAGGCTTTCTTGTGCATGCTTAGTTCTGGTTAACCCATATCTCTATTTCTCTTTTCCCTTACCCTTGATTTCCATCTTGTATTCAATACAATTCAATGTAATTTTCAAATCTTTACTACTCATTAATATTTGTTAACATCTTGGAAAGCCATAATTTTTCCTACTAATACAGAGACCTAACCAAAGAAACAGTCTATCATTTTTGAATCTCCAAACTTCTTATTTGGAGTTTAAGACAATTTTTTTTGTACAAAAATTCTCTTGTTTAGTTGATATAAAGAATTATATGACGTGTGAGTCCTACCCTGGCAACATTAAATTCAGGAACTAAATAAATAGAGCACTAAAATGTTTCAGTAATTCAATAGCATTAAGATTGACTTGAATTTTAACAAGGCACTTGGAAGCTGTTTATAATTTGACAGTTAATGCTGAATAAGTCAGTTCTCTTTCTTCTCATCACCGCATCACAGGACCCAAAATAGTGACTAATTTTATCTAATTGAAACTATATTGGTTATCAACTATGGTTATAATTACAGTTAGGACGATAAAAAGCAGAGGACCCACATATATGTAATTCATAAGTTCAATTCAAAAGAAGCATGCAGAGAAGCTGTGGATATCACATGTTTGTATTCTAAATGCATTCATTGATTTATAATATAATTCAAAGGGAGAAAGCACAGATTGAGTCCTTATGTTAAAACAAATAATAATTTTAAAATGACACATATGAGAACAGCATGGCTAGGAACAATACAGTGTAAAACCAGTCAATAAACCATGTTGCCTTGCAGAGCATTCTAGCTTCATTTATTAGGAAACACTAAATTTTATTCAATCTTCTAGAGTCTCTATTAATTACTGTAGAAATTCTTAGAAACACACATGCTCTCCAAAAATAGATTCTTGTTAGCAAGATAGATATCATGTTTTAATCAAATGTGTGCTATTAGTGTGATGATTGTAGCACCATGTGCCTACAAAGGTATAACTACAGTAAAGACAAGTTTCTCAGTATTGATAGTAAATGCCGAGTACTTATGGATGTAGAGGCATGACAATGGAGATGAACAATTCCTGAATAAAAGCAAACAGAAGGTACAAGTTATTGCAGAGACATTCTAGACACAACAACTCTGTTAAAGACAATAGTTCACATACACCATGAGGGCAGATACAAAGAGATAGTATATCTTCTAATTCTGGAGTAGTAAGTGCTAGAACAGAGAAAACTCAGCGTTATCTCTTCCCTAGCTAGCCTCATACTCACCTAGGGATCAAACCCAATTGTGTTTACTAGACTACTGCTCGACCATTGAGTCCCATGCTCAACCCCTCAAAAGACCTTGTATTTCAGAATAGTGTTTCATTTTATACCCCAGACAAGCCTAGAGCTTGCTGTAGAATACAGTTGCTTTGAACTTATGGGCAATCCTATTCCCTCAACCCCAGAATACTGAGATTCCAAGTGTGAACCTCCATATCCAACTCTATAAGGTTAAATATACATTGCTAAATTTAAAGAGACACCACTATGACATAACACACAATATATTCACTGAGCTCTAGTCTTCAGAGTTTGACTGAAAAAAAATATATGTGCTTTATAATAACATCAATCTAGGGAATTTATATTACTTAATAGTGAGGTAGTTTGGCATTATTGGGATCCAATAAGTCTGCCAATTAATATAACTAGCATTTTTGTAAGCAATGCTTATACATGAGTATATTAGAGAGAAAGAATTACATGCATTGGGTGAAAGAGATGTCATTATAATCTTATACATCATTTTTTTCTAGTAAAAAACAAGAGATATGAGATTATATTCCTGCTCTTTGGTACTAGTCCACACTCTCAATATTGAGTAACATTGTTTAGGGACCAGAGTTTATAAATAATTCCCATCTCCATTTCTCTATATTTAAAATCTTTATCCCTGCTAGCTGATGATCTTTGTTAGACAATCCCATTCTGCATCATATAGATTATGACTTCACTGAGAAATAGACATTTTATTTTATAATGCTGAAAAATGTCGTGAATTTGCTGTGTGCAGGAAGATTGTAAATGAGGAATAGAGATTTTAATTTTCTTAAAATTGGTCCATAAAATAGATTAACAAGAAAATGGCTGAGATAGCACCAGAAAGGTAGGAGGCTAGTTGTCCTTATTACTTTCCTATTGCTGTGATAACACACCATGAGCAATGAAAATTATATAAAAAACAAAACAACAAAAAAAACCATGTTTAATTGGGCTTACAATTCCAGATGGCTGGAATCCTCTTGGCTGACTGAAGCCATGGCAGCAGGAATTGCTGAGAGTGCATATTTTGAACCACAAATAGGAGGCCAAGGGAATATTGGTAATAACAGGACTCTCTTAAACCTCAAAGCTCACCCCCACTGAAATACTCCACCTACACCTCTAATTCTTCCCAAACAGTTATATCAACTGAGAACCAAGTATTCTAACATGTGAGCCTTGGGAGGCACTCACACAAACAACCATAAAATTTGAATGAGTGGACTTCTTTTCCCAGAAAATAGAATGAGTTATTTTTCCTCCATCAATTCATAAAAGAACAGAATATAAAGTGAAATAAAAATACCATACTTGTAGAAGGATGGTTTCCTGCTGCTACATTGTTTGCAGTGGAGCTGATGTGGGAGGAGCGAAGAGAAAGAAGGGGAGGAAGTGGAGGAGATGAAGGTAGGAAGAAGAGGAGAGAAGATGGCTGGAGATGTCCACGTGTTTTTAGCAGTCTCAGATGGTTATTCATATCTAGGTTACTTAATTAGGTTAACAATTCTAATTGTGTGGGCAATTGTTAATTGAGCATAACCAAATATATCTACCAATTGGATAGCTATTAAGTATTATGGGTCTTCATTCTACCGAGTACAACGGGATGGTGGGTATTATCTGGGCTCAGCCAAGCAAAACTAGCCACCACAATGGCGTCTTGTGGGTTCAGTTGTGGCACACGTGGCCCCTGGCCGATTCTATTTGTGACACGAGTGGCCTCTGGCCGCTTCCAGCTGTGATATGCTTGGCTTCTGGCCATGGAACATGATGGCCTGAGCTAAGGAGAGCCACACCACCGCCAGGATAGTCGGCCTGAGTCGCGGCTTTTAAATTATTTACCCATAAAAGAATTTACCCACATACCCATAAAAGAATGGGTATCCTGAAAACATGGTAGCTACGCGATTTGATAATATACTTTCTACTTCCAGAATGTGTCTTCTTAGACATCATTCATTCTTCCTCAGACCCCTTCTGCTCTACAACCCTCAAATATGTTCAAGATGTTTAAGTGGAAGGGCTAATCAGACATAAGCACAAGTAGACAAATCTCATGTCACCTGACACCAAGTTGCATACATTACAATATCATATTTTAAAACATCAACTGCTTCAATGAGTGTTTATAAGAAATATGCTTGCCAAGCAAGAGCAGGCTACTATGGAAGTGAAAGAAAGTACCAGATTTGGAGGTTAGCTAAAACTCAGTGACTTGATTCCTGATTGTGAGAGAAAGAGATTGGCTCTGGAGGTCAAGTATGACCTAAAAGTAAGAATTTAATACCAGTATAGAAGAGGAATACATAACCAAAAATGTTGCCTTTGAAACTACAACAAAATGTGTATATTCATCCAACTTCATGATAATATTAAATTGTGATGGCATGTGAAATTCAGGGCAAATCATGACTGAACATGGAGATTTAGTGAAGACATTTTATGTTATCATATCAGTTTTGTTCCCTTGTTTTTGTTAGATACAATATAAGATTTACTAAACTTTTATTAAAGTTAATGTTATGGTCATAACTTTCTCACAATATATAAGAGGTTTAAATGGAAGAACCTGGTTAAAATTACCTAGTGCTTCCAAAATACCATGCAAATTATCATTACATGTGCATAAATATATGCAGAGTAAGATGATAGAGTTAAAATATTAAATTTTCTCATAACTTGCATTGATTTTATTTCAGATTTTCATGAACTATTCTCAATTATCTTCAAGAAAATGTATTTTAGTATGATTTAGATATAGAAAATGGGTACTCAAAGTTTTTTTGTTTCAATTAATTATTTTATAATTGTTGTAATTTGATTGATATTATTATTCTAGGCTTTTATGATTGAATACAAAAGGTCCATTCGTACTCATTTATTTAACTTTTTAGAGATCTAATTTGTGTACATTGTAGCATATGCATTATACTGAGTATACTATTTCCTAATGACTAGCAAATGCATAGCTAACTAGCAAACACCACTGTCTCCATCAGTGTAAAAGCTTCTTTGATGCTGGTTTGCTGACATTTTCTGTCACCATTCTAATCCTACAGTCACTGCCCTGTCTTCTGCCATAATGCATTAGCTCCTGTAGAATCTCAGACAGATGAAATTAATGTAACTTTTTGAATCTGGCTTATTTCATATGCGATAACAACTTTGACATCATGTTGTATGCTCACTTCGTTCCTTGCAGTGTTCTGTGATGTGAAGGTACCATGCTGTGTTTCATCATTACTAATTAAAGATGGTATAAATAAAGCTGTATAGAAAATGCCTGAAAAGTTATTGTATGGTTTGTATATACTTGGCCCAGGGAGTGGCACTATCAGAAGGTGTGGCTTTGTTGGAGTAGCTGTGTCAATGAGTGTGGGCTTTAAGACCCTCATCCTAGCTGCCTGGAAGTGAGTCTTCTCCTGGAGGGCTTCAAATCAAGACATAGGCCTCTCATCTCCTCACATGCCATACCTGTCTAGATGGTTCAATACTCTTTCCTTGATGATAATGGACTGAACCTCTGAACCTGTAAGCCAGCCCCAATTAAATGTTGTCCTTTATAAGAGTTGCCTTGGTCATGGTGTCTCTTCACAGCAACAAAAACCCTAACTAAGACAGTTCTGGAGTGTGTTGTGTGTGTGTGTGTGTGTGTGGTGTGTGTGAGTGTATGTCTGTCTGTGTGTCTGTGTGTGTCTGTATGTGTCTGTGTGTGTCTGTGTGTGTCTGTGTGTGCATTTCTTTTGTAAACCTCTGAGAAATTTTCTAAAATGGTTCTACAGCTTTAGTATATCCTCCAGGAATATATGGGAACTGATTGATAGTCACCTTCCGTAGCATGTGCATTGCCATGCCAATAGGTGTGCAGTAAGGTTTCACTATAATAAAGTTATTTTTAACCACTCTATTTATTTTAGTTTAAAATGATATTTTTATTATGAGATACAATTAAATCTTGATTGTTTTTGTAGGGTTTTTTTGATTTTCAAAATAACACATTTTATTAATTTACTTATTTTTTCACTTCACATCTCAATATCAACCTCCTGACTCCTCCCAGTCCACCCATCACAAAGCTCCTCACCTCATTTCCCTATCTGTTTCTTCTCTGAGAAAGGGGATGTTCCCCTGAGTATCACCCCACCCTGGCACAAGTCACTACAGGACTAGACAAATGCTCTCCCTCTGAACCCAGACAAGGTAGTCCAGTTAGGGAAACAGGATCCACAGGCAGACAACAGATTCAGGGACAGCCCATGCTACTGTTGTTGGGGGACCCACATGAAGACAAAGATGCATATCTGCTACATATGTGTGGAGGACTTAGATCCAGCCCATGCATGCTCTTTGGTTGGTGGTTCTGTCTCTGGGAGCCCCTAAGCATCCAGGTTAGTTGACTCTATTGGTCTGCCTGGGAATCCCTATCTTCTTTGGAAACCTCTATCCTTTCCCCAACTCTTCCACAGACTCCTCAAGCTCCATCTAATATTTGGCTATAGGTCTGCGCATCTGTTTCCATTTATGCTAGGATATTGTCTGCCGTAACAACAGAGTACCATTAATTGTGCCAGGGATTGGTTCTTACTCATTGGCTCCTACTCAATTTAGGTCAGTCATTTATTGGCCTTTCACTTTGCCCCTGCATATTTCACATTTTTGGGTCAAAGGTTTTGTGAATGGGTTGGTGTCCTTATCATTCCATTGGGAGCATGGCTACAGGAGGTGACCATTTCAGCCTCCATATTTCCCATTGTTAGGAGTCTCAGTCAGAGTCACCCCTTAGACTTCCTGGGGCCACCCCTTGTCCCAGGATTAAAGCTGAACTTCAATAACAAGAGAAGCAAGAGAAATCCTATAAACTCATGGAAACTGAACAACTGTCTATTCAACGATCACTGGGTCCTGCAATTGATAAAGGCATTAAATACATCCTATAAATCAATGAAAACAAAGACACAGCATACCCAAATACACGCAAATGAAGTAGATGGCAGGGAATAATGAAACTCAGGACTTAAATCAATTAGAAACAAAGAGAACAACACAAAGAATGAAGGAACCCAAGAACTAGTTCTTCGAGAAAATCAACAAGATAGACAAATATTTAGCCAAAGTAACTAAAAGGGAGAGAGACAATATTCAAATTAACAAAATCAGAAATGAAAAGCGACACATAACAGACATTGAGGAAATTTTAAAAATCATTAGGTCTTACTTCAGATGCCTGTATTACACAAAATTGGAAAATCTAAATGAAATGGACAATATTTTAAGTATTGTTTGTTAATGCAATCTGGTAATTTCATTGCTTGTATGTTTACCAAATTAGGTTATTAACAAAAACTAAATATTCACATACTCAGACACATCTATAAGCCTCCAATATTTTTTCTTGCTAATCTCATTTCATTATTTCTCATATTTTATATTTCTCTACTGTTGGTTCCTTTTTACATTTTTATATTCAAATTTCTTGTAGTTTTTGTAGAGATTGCCATATTCTTCCTGTTGATATGTAAAAATGGTTACTCTACTTATATGTTATATATACGAAAAACTATTTATATTGATCCTCTTACAGTTTGAGGCATCTGTAGCATCAATTTTACTTTTCCACTCTTGGCAGTTTCTACAATGCCTCATTTTCACCTTCTAGTGATAGTTCAACCTCATGATGATATTTAGCTCAACTGGAGTTTCCACTACTTAGCAATTTGATGAACAAAACATTCCCACTCTGCCTCTTGAGAGACTTGCTGTCACCTAGTCTGGGCAGGAGTGTGGGAAATGGTTACAGTTTTCGTCTCTGATTATTGGTTGTCAATCATCTGGAGTTCTGCACTGTATATTAATAGGTTCATAGTAAGCAGAGACTCAAGGTGCTTGATAAAACTTTCTATGGTAATGTGCTTGAATCTCACTGTCTTTTCATGATTTTGTTGTACTTTTTTCTAAAAGCCAATTTTCTGTTACCATTCTGTGCAACAAAGACAAGATACTCTGGGCATTCTTACTTGCACTTACTATGCACCTCAAAACATAAAGCCTAGAAATGGGGAATTGTTTATTTTCCTTGTCTCAGACACTATTTATATTTCCTAATGACCAGTAATTAAATGCATTTTCTAAGCTTTAATGCACTTATGTTTGGAAGTGAAGTCTATTTCCTGTTCTCTATCAAGGTGAGAAGCAGAAAGCCTATGTTTTCAGGAAGTGGAATTCACAAGTAAAGTTCCATTTTTAAAATTATATTTAAATTATAAATAGTATAAGCCTGAATAAACTTATGATCTAATACTTAACATAATAACAGAAGAATTTAATATGTCACAGGAATTATTTTGACTATAAAAAATTTCTCTTATGAACTATAAAACTGCTTTTCAAAAAAAAGAAAAATTCTATTTGCCATGAAAAATCTCCATTTCTCGCAAATGCTCTTTCTCTGTTTCTAGGAAGAAGACTGTGTAGGAAATAAACCTGCAAACGAATAAACAAATTTTCAGGGGAAAAGTTGTTCTTGGGGGATTTACCTTGATTTAATTTTGAAGAACTGATAATCAACCTTGGCTCTTTGCTAGTGGACAGTGAAGCTCTGTCTAGGTTACAGAGGCTTTTTTTAGGAATCTCCACACAGCCCTGAATAACATCAAATTCTGATGTCCTTATTAATGCTTAAGAACAGCATTATAATACTACTTATAAATTTTCTTGTACAAGCAATGTAGGGTTGTTGGCCCGCGTCTGCTCTACCACAGGGCAGGGTTGCTGGGGGAGGCAGCATGCAGGAAGTTTGACTGTGCTTGTTCCATGCCACTAACAATTCAGGTGCTGGCTGTAGGGAAGCACTGATTGGGGCGGGAAAGGACAGTTTTAGGTGTGGGAAAGCCGGAGCTGCCTCGGGGACCCAAGGGTTCTCAGACTCTTGGACGTCCAGGTGCAGCTGCGAGTCAAGGAATAGCAGAGAATGGAGTTGGGGAACTAAGGCTGGGATGAGGGAATTGAACAAAGCTGTCCAAGACCTAAAAGTAGAAGTAGAAGCAATAAAGAAAACACAAATAAAGGCAACCCTGGAAATGGAAAACCTAGGAAATTACAGACGTAACTCATCACCAATAGAGTAGAAGAGATATAAGAGATAGTATCAGATGTAGAAGACACCTTAGAAGATATTGACACAACTATCAAAGATAATTCAAAATATAAAAAATTTCTAAACCAAAACATCCAGGAAATCCAGGACACAATGAAAAAAACAAAATTTAAGAATAAGAGAAATAGTGAAGAGTGAAGATTCCCAGCTCAAAGGACCAGAAGGTATCTTCAACAAAATCATAGAAGAAAATTTTCCCAACCTAAAGAAGAGATGTCCATAAATGAACAAGAAGCCTATGGAACACCAAATAGATTGAACCAGAAAAGAAAATCCTTTTGTGATATGATAATCAAAACACTAAATGAACAGAATAAAGAAATAATATTAAAAGCTGCAAGGGGAAAAGGCCAAGTCACATATAAAGGCAGACCTATCAGAATTACACCAGACTTCTCAACAGAGACACTAAAAGCCACAAGAGCCTGAATAGAGGTCATGCAGACCAAAAGAGAGCACAAATGCCATCCCAGGCCACTATACTCAGCAAAATTCTCAATGAACATAGATGGAGATACCAAAATATTTCAGGACAAAAGCAAATTTAAACAATATTTATCAATCATTCCAGCCATACAGAGGATTCTAGATGGAAAATACCAACACAAGGAGGGTACCTACACTAAAGAAAAAAACATATTAATCATCTCACAACAAAGCAAAAAGGAGAGAATCGCATGCTCATAATGCTACCTATAACAAGAAACATAACAGGAACTAACAATCATCTGTCTTTAATATCTTTCAATATCAGTGGAATCAATTCCCCTATAAAAAGACATAACCCATCAGACTAGATATGCAAGTAAACAGGATCCAGCACTTTCCTGCATACGTGAAACACACCTCAATAACAAAGACAGACAATACCTCACAGAAAAAGGCTGGAAAAAAGTATTCAAGCAAATGGTCCCAAGAAACAAGCTGGAGTTGCCCTTATTACCAAAAGTTATCAAGCAAGATGAGGAAGGACACTTCATATTTGTCAAAGGAAAATTACACCAAGAGAAAGTCTTGATTCAGAACATCTATGCCCCAAATGCAAGTGCAATCAAATTCATGAAAGAAA
The DNA here is from genome assembly GCA_021653895.1 of Mastomys natalensis. Taxonomy (NCBI): domain Eukaryota; kingdom Metazoa; phylum Chordata; class Mammalia; order Rodentia; family Muridae; genus Mastomys; species Mastomys natalensis. Next base: position 280,682 of record JAJTUV010001524.1, on the reverse strand, counting down.
CTTTACTAAAGCTCAAAACACACATTGAAACTCATACATTTATAGTGAGAGACATCAACACCCCATTCTCACTAATGGACAGGTCATATAAACAGAAATTAAACAAAGACACAGTGAAACTAATAGAGGTTAATGAACGAACTGCATTTAACAGAAATCTACACAACATTTCATCCTAAAACAAAAGAATATAACTTCTTCTCAGCCCTTCATGATACCTTCTCCAAAATTGAACATATAATTGGTTATAAAACAAGCCTCAACTTATGCAAAAAGATTGAAATAATCCCATGCATCTTATCAGATCAGCACAGACTAAGGCTGGCCTTCAATAACAACAAAAACAGCAAAAAATTCCACATACACATGGAAACTGAACAACTCTCTACTCAATGAAAACTTGGTCAGGGAAGAAATAAAAAATGAAATTAAAGAATTCCTAGAATTCAATGAAAATGAAGATATAGCATACCCAAACTTATGGTACACAGCAAAAGCAGTGCTAAGAGGAAAATTCATAGCACTAAGTATCCTGGTAAAGAAATAGGAGCAACTTAGCAGCATATCTGAAAGCTCCAGAACAGAAAAAAGCAAACAAACCCATGAGGAGTAGATGGCAGGAAATAGTCAAACTCATAGATGAAATCAACCAACAAAGAGAACTATACAGAGAATCAACAAAACCAAAAGCTGTTTATTTGATAAAATCAACAAGATAGACAAACTCCTATCCAAACTAACTAAAGGGCACAGGGATAGTATCCAAATCAACAAAATCAGAAATGAAAGGGAAGACATAGCAACAGAAACTGAGGAAATTCCAAATATCATCGGATCCTACTACAAAAGCCTACACTCAACCAAACTGAAAAATTTAAATGCAAGGGATAATTTTCTAGACAGATACTACTTGTAGAAGAATGCCAATTGATCCATACTTATCTCCTTGTACAAAGCTCAATTCCAAGTGGATCAAGGACCTCCACATAAAACCAGCTACACTGAAAATAATAGAAGCGAAAATAGGGAAAAGCCTTGATCACATGGGCACAGGGGAAAAGTTCCTGAACAGAACACCAATTGCGTATATTCTAAGATCAAGAATTGACAAATGGGATCTCATAAAACTGCAAAGCTTCTGTAAAGCAAAGGATACGGTCAACAGGACAAAGCGGGAACCAACAGACTGGGAAAAGATCTTCACCAACCTTACATCTGATAGAGGGCTAATATCCAAGGTATACAAAGAACTGAAGAAACTAGATTCCAGACCATCAAATAACCCTATTAAAAAATGGGGTAGAGAGTTGAACAAAGAACTCTCAACTGAGGAAACTCGAATGATTGAGAAACATCTAAAGAAGTGTTCAGCATCCCTAGTCATCAGGGAAATGCAAATGAAAACAACACTGAGATTCCACCTCACACCAGTCAGATTGGCTAAGATCCAAAACACAGGTGACAGCAGATGTTGGCGAGGATGTGGAGAAAGAGGAACACTCCTCCATTGTTGGTGGGATTGCAAGCTGGTACAACCACTATGGAAAGCAGTCTGGCGATACCTCAGAAAATTGAACATGGTGTTACCTGAGGACCCAGCTATACCCCTCCTGGGTATATACCCAGAAGATATTTCAACATGCAACAGGGCCACATGCACCAGATACCAAAGTTAAATCAAAAGCAGGTAAACTTTCTAAACAGACTCATATCCCTTAAGGAAATAGAAGCAGTCATTAAAAACCTAAAACAAACAAACAAACAAACAAAAAACCCAAAAACAAACAAGCAAAAAAAAAACCAAAAAAAAAAAAAAACAAAAACAGGGCCAAATGGCTTTAGTGCAGAATTCTACCAGACCTTAAAGAAGATCTAATTCCATTTTTCCTCAAACTATTCCATACACTATAAACAGAAGAATCACTACAGAATTCAGTCTATGAAGCCGCAATTACTCTGATACTTAAACCACACAAGAACCCAACAACAAAAAAGAAAACTTCAGACCAATTTCACTTATGAATACCAATGCAAAAATACTCAATTAAATTCTTGAAAACCAAATCCAAGAACACATTAAAACCATCATCCACCACAATCAAGTAGATATCCCAGGGATGCAAGGTTGGTTCAATATATGAAAATCCATTAATATAATGCACTATATAAACAAACTCAAAGAAAAATATCACAGGATCATCTCATTAGATGCAGAAAAGGCATTTGACAAAATACAACACCATTCATGTTAAAAATATTAGAGAGATCAGGAATTCAAGACCCATACCTAAACATAATAAAAAGCAATATATAGCAAACCAACAGCCAATGTCAAATTAAATGGAGAGATACTTGAAGCAGTCCCACTAAAATCAGGGAAAAGACAAGGATGCCCACTTTTCCCATATCTGTTTAATATAGTACTTAGAGTTCTAGATAGAACAATAAGACAATAAAAGGAGATCAAGGGGATATTAATTGGCAAAGAAGAAGTCAAGATATTACTATATGCAGATGATATGATATGATATGATATGATATGATATGATATGATATGATATGATATGATATGATATGCAACCCCCAAAATTCAAGTCGAAAACTTCTGCAGGTGGTAACCAACTTCAGCAAAGTGGCCGAATATAAAATTAACTCAAGTAATTCAGCAACCTTCTTTAAGGCAAAAAGAAATAATCAGTAGGACAAACTACAGATTGGGAAAAATATCTTCACTAATCCAACATCCAAAAGAGGGCTAATATCCAAATTATATAAAGAACTCAAGTTAACCACCAACAAACCAAACAACCTAATCAAAAAATGGAGTATAATACTAAACAGAGAATTCACAACAGAGGAATCTCAAATTGCTGAGAAGCCCTTAAAGAAGTGTTCTAAGTCCGTAGTGATCAGGAAAATGCAAATTAAAACAACCCTGAGATTCCATCTTACACCAATCAGAATGGCTAAGATCAAAGCCCCAGTTGACAGCACATGTTGGCAAAGATGTGGAGGAAGACGAATGAGCACTCCTCCATTGCTTGTGGGATAGCATACTGGTACAACCACTCTGGAAATCAATGTGGAGGTTCCTCAGAAAATCGGAAATAGATCTAGATGAAGACTCAGATATACCACTCTTGTGAATATACCCAAAAGATGCCTCTCCATACTACAGGAGCACATGTTCCACTATGCTCATAGTGGCCTTATTTGTGATAATTAGAAGCTGGAAACAACCCAGATGTACCACAACAAAAGAATGGATACAAAAAATTTAGTTCATTTAAACAATGGAATACTACTCAGCTGTTAGAAACAAGAACATCATGAGTTTTTCAGGATAGAAAATATGATCCTGACTGATGTAACTCAGACCCAAAAGGATATGCATGGTATGTACTCACTAATAAATTGATATTAGCCAAAAAAGTACAAATTACCCAGGATACAACCAACAGAACTCAAGAATGTTAATGAGCAGAAAGACCCAAGTGAGGGTGCCTCAATCCCACTCGGGAGGTAGGAGAAAGTAGTCACAGGGAAAGGGCAGAGGGAGGGAAGGATTTGTGTGGGAGAGAGGACAGAGAGGGGAAGAGGGGAACATGATCAGATATTGGGGTGGGAAATAGGACTGAAACCCTGAGGGTCAGTAGAAAGAATGTAAACAGGCAACCTCTGGTGTTCTGAAGAGGGGGGCAGACCCTTTAGAATGTACCAGAAACCTGGGAGGTGAGACACTCTCAGGAATGAAAGGGAAGGACCTTGAATGAAGTCCTCTTCAGTGGGGAGGGTGAACTTGTAAAGTCCACTTCCAGTGGAGGGACAGGACATCAAGTGGAGGGATAGGGTTGACATCCCACAGTCAAAAGCTCTGACCCAGAATTGTTCCTGTCTTTAGGAACTGCAGAGACAAAAATGGAAAAGAACATGAGAGAAAGGAGGTGCAGTGACAGACTCAAATTGGGATCAACCTCAAGGGGAGGCCTGCAGCCCTGACACTGTTACTGAATCTGTGGTGTGCTTGCAGATAGGAGCCTAGCATGGCTGCTTTCTGAGAGGCCAAACAAGCAGCTGAAGGAGTCAGAGGCAGATACTAGCACCCAATCAATGAACAGAACCAATGAACCAATGAACCCCTGTGGTTGAATTGAGTAAAACCTAGATGAAGCTGAAGAGGAGGGCAGCCCCAAGAGAAGACCTGCAGTCTCAACTGACCTCAACCCCAGAGATCTCTCAGATACTGAGCCACTAACCAGGTAGCATACACCAGCAGATAGGAAGCCCTTGACACATATACAGCAGAAGACTGACTGGTCTGGCCTCAGTAAGAGAAGATGCACCTAAGATTCAAGAGTCTTGAGGCCCCAAGGAATGGAGAGACCTGGTGGGGTGGGAGTGGGTTGGGGATGGGGACATCCTCTTGGAGACTGGGGTGGAAGGAAGTATGGGATAGGGGCTGTTGGGGGGCATACTGGGAGGGGTTGAAGTCTGGGTTGTAAAAAGTATTAAGGAATTAAATAATAATAACAATAAAAAACAAAATGCAGTGTACATTCACTATATCAGGCAACTACTGGGCTAATGTGAAATGCTGCATACCAATACACATTTTAAACAAATAAGAACACATTCTAAAATATGTACAACATCTATATTATATTAAACACCCAGCTGGCTAGTCCTTTATCATTAGCAAGTACTATGTAGTGTATTTGCTATTATATAATATATATATATATACACACACACACACATATGTAAGACTGACTGGTCTGGCCTCAGTAAGAGAAGATGCACCTAAGATTCAAGAGTCTTGAGGCCCCAAGGAATGGAGAGACCTGGTGGGGTGGGAGTGGGTTGGGGATGGGGACATCCTCTTGGAGACTGGGGTGGAAGGAAGTATGGGATAGGGGCTGTTGGGGGGCAGACTGGGAGGGGTTGAAGTCTGGGTTGACATATGAAGACATATGTGTGTGTGTGTGTGTGTGTGTATATCATATATGTATACATACAGTCTTATGTTGTAATATTATTATTATGTTATAATTCTTTATGACTAGATAAAGGAGATTTGTTCAAATCAGCATTACCACAGAAACTAGCAATGCATACTGCTATACAACTGTAATGGCAACATCAGTAAAAGGACAAAAATACTTTAGTTTAATCATATGGGGCCACTGTTCTACATGTGATTGATATTGACCACCATGAGATACATGACTGTACTCAGGTAATATTTTAATTTGTTGTTTATAGCTCAAACTGAGTTAATCATTTAAGTTAAAGTCAAATTTGCCATACATAAAATTTTTGCAGTTAATAATCCACGTTTCTGAATATATACAAACAGAAAACAATTATGGTTTTGCCTATTTTTAAAATTATGATTTTAGGTTATTATGTGAAGCAAAAAAAATGTCTAAAACTTATTTGATATTAATTGATAAATTGTTTCTTTTTAAAGGCTTATTTAAAATTTTATGTTCATTAATAGCCTTTGATCATATGACTCATCTCTGTTATTATCTCTTACCCTCTCCCTCCTCTCACTGAACCTCTTTTTACAAGAAAATCTCTCTTCTACTTCAAACAATATTTCTTTTTTAAGATGTGCTGCATTTTAGTAGAATTGATAAATGAGAACAGGTGGTGGGTGGGAGTTACTCACTCAAACAAGGGAAACTTAACAGTGCACATACCACTGGAGAGTGTGACTCCCCATATCTCAGCAACCAGAACTGCCTATAGATCCTCAGGGAAGGATGGCATTTTATGAGGTCCACAGATCCCTGATGAACAGGAATATATCATTTTGATGTGCAGGTAGCCAGTGCTGTTGGGAGTCCATGGATGCAACGGCCATATTATGTGAGGAGTCATTGTTTCCCATCACCACATTCCACAGTTTTGTTTGCATTCTTTCTGTCCTTCTTCAGCTATGATTGTTGAATCATGGACGGAGTGATATAGATATTTAATTTAGGGCTGAGAATTCAATAGTTACTCTGAACATTCAGATAATTTATAAGTCATGCATTTTTTCCACAGAAATAGAAACTTCTCTGGCCAAGAGGTGTAATAATTTGTGCATATAAATACAAATGCCTAGAAGCTAGTTTTAAAACATCTGTTTGGCAAAATCATACTAGTAGGTTCCCTGTAAGGAATATAGCCTCCCTACCTGTGGGCTTTTGACCAAATCTGACTTATTAGTCATGATTTCCTCCTGTAAAGTGGGATTCCAATTCAACTACATGTCAATGATAACCCCTTTAACAGTACTCAACTGTTGCACCAATGTGCATATCATGTCAGGCAGCTTCTCCATGTACAGTTGCAAACAATAACAAGTCAAGAACTCTTTGCCTGACCTGTGGTATTCCCTGAAACCATGTTGTTGTGGATAGCCTCAGCCTTGTATTTTGATCCTAGTTTTACTTTCCTGGGAGGGACTGCAGAGGATGATTGAATCTGTACACAGGTGACATCTTGTAAGCCTTCTGTCCAATTAAAACATGTAAAATAAAGGATAGAGCCAGAGATTGGGCAGTAGAAGGGGATGCGGAGAAAAAGGCTTAGGGAGAGAGTGAGAAGAATTCGATATAAAAGGTAGAGCAGAAGGGAGGCAGAGGGAGAAGCAGGAGGAAGTCGAAGCAGAAGGAAACTAGTGGTAGAAGGAAGCCTATGACAACAGAGGAGCTGGAGCCGGAAGGACAACCACATGGCCTGGATAAACCGCAAGTTATAAGTGATCTCATAGCTGGGGATTAGAGTAGGGTAGTGGTAAATCTGCCCAATCTAGGTGTGCAATTTATACCCATAATTATTGAGTTGTGTTTTCCTTTACTGGTCTACCTTCGGGTAGGAGATCTTACAGCAACAAATTTGGCGGTTTAAATAATTACCACTACACCATGTAATAGAACTCCTTCATTATTGCAGGTAACAATGGCAGTGAATGTGTGGCAGACAAAAACTATTGACATCTTAGCCAGGAAGCTAAAGCAAAGAATTGGTAGAGGCCATGACCCTATGATCTATATCTAAACCATATCTATAATCATCTCAAAACCCCTTCACCTCACATATAAATGTTCTAACACATCCCAGTAGTATAATCCTGGAGACCAAGCCTCTTGTACATTGGCTTAGGAAACATTTAATATACAAACAATGCCATTATTAACACATCTTTTTTGTGTGCCTCTATATACTCCTTCTCTTCATGATACCACATACTACAAAATGCTGATAAATTTGGTATCTGATAGAATAAATGAGATATTGGTTTTAGTTCTATATTTTGGTTGAGTCTGAACTGGCATCAGATTCTTATAGAGGATGATCTTGAACTTATGAACCTCCCGCTACCATCTCCCAAAAGCTTATTTGATAAGAATGCGCTATCAAATCCAGTTTATTAATACTGTGAATCAAACTCAGGGCTTTGTGAATGCTAGGCAAGCATTCTGCCAACTGATTCATAGCCCATGAATAATTTATACATATTTAAATTCTAAAAAATGAGTTAAGAAATACTATTCACTTTATTAAACTCTTAGTAAATTAAATAATAGTGCCTTTGCTGTATTGGCTTTTTCCTCATTTAATCAATTTATTTAAAAAATTTAAACATTAAATGTTTCCTTTATGTCATTAGGAAATAAAGCAACCCCTATTGAAGCATAATCTCCCATAGTAAAAGAGGAATAAGAAGACAAACCCACATATAATTTCTACCAGTTAAAATGGCTCTTCCCCAGCTCTTTTGGTCAATATGATATTCTGTTTGACAGTAACCTTCAGTGTAGTCTTGCCAAGGAAAGCCAGGCTGTACTCACCAGCCAAGGACTCTTCCATATCCTCACACACTGAGTAAATCTTTGCTTACTGGCAGGCTTGCCCACTACTTGGAGTGCTTTATGGAAAGGAGAAACAGATATAGATGTGAAAACTTAAATTTTAGTAATGGAGAAATGGAAAAGTTCAGGAAAATATAAGAGGAAAGAATTTTCTTCTATAGATTTTTTTTTAATTTTAACTTTTAGAATGAGTTAAAGTGAAGTGTATTCTTGTGTAATGAAGCTGGAGAATGATTTGAAACATCAACCAAGAAACCTCCCAGAAGCATATATCCTAGGCACAGAAAACATAACTATTAAAAGATGCTGACACCAGCAACAAAATTATGCATATCTATGAGAAGTTCAAAAAAGAAAAGAGAAAAATTCAAGAGGTATTTGAATACATGGACCCAGTATTGAAAATAAACTTGTGTTTGAAGGTGTAAGAGTCTAAGACAAGAGAGATGTGAAGCCATACCTACTATAAAGATTTTTATGAATAGCACAAAGAAAATATTCTAGGGCTGGAGAGATGACTTAGTGGTTAAGAGCACTGACTGTTCTTCCAAGGTCCTGAGTTCAATTCCCAGCAACCACATGGTGGCTCACAACCATCTATAGTAGGATCTGCTGCCCTCTTCTGGTGAGGATCTGCTGTCCTCTTCTGGTGTGTCTGAAGACAGCTACAATGTACTCATATAAATAAAATAAATAAATCTTTAAAAGAAAATATTCTAAGTATTTTCAGGGAAAAACAGAGGAAAAAAAAACAAATTACACACTGTATACATTTTCACAAGACCACTGCAATTATTAAAGAAATAATATAAGTATTAAAATAAAAACCTTAAATTTGTAGTGTTTTTAGGTCAATCAAACTAACTCCCAATGTAGAACTATGTGAGTTCCAGTCACATGTTTCCATATTTTGTAACCTAGAGAGACACATATTGAAAACACCCTTGGCCCTGGCACTCAGGGGGAATAATTACTAGGTGGTTTTAAGAAGACCAACTTTTTAAGTCCACATGCTGGTGTCAATAATAGGGTCACAGGTTTTGGAGAAGCGATCCTGGGAGACAGTTGTCTTCGACAGGCTTTTCTATTATTCAGTACTATTGAAGTTAATAGGTACTTGTTAAAGTTTTATTCTTAAATGATGTTAGGTGACTTCCAGTTTTGCCACAATGGACCAGCTTCTGATAATGAAGAATCCTTGGATACATTTCAGACACAAAACACAGAAATCTCTGAAAGATGAGCAGAGAAAGGCCATTTGCTTAGGGGGCTCAAGGCAGGATCGACCCATTGGCAGTGAATTTCCTAGACAAGATGTTCATGCATCCTCCAACACTGCTTTTCCCAAGTGTAAATATTCTTATAAAGCTCAAAGGAAAGTCTTTATTCTTAGTTAAGAGACAGGGAAAATAGGAAATGGTTAATCTGACAATAGGACATTGTTAGAGGAATACTCCCTTACTCTAGACAAGCACTGGCAATACAACCTCTGACCAATATGATTGGATAGATTGACTGTCTACTCACATCTGCCTCTTGGCATCAGGCATTGTTCTGACTTTCTCTCCCAAGTTCACTAAGGACAAGAGAGAGGCTGATCTCCCAACCTCAGCTGCTTGAGACATTTCCCAATTTTCTTACTACAGACTAGCAGATAGGTGTCCTGAATATGGACTGACTGTCATTCCAACTCACTGGAAACAGGCTACATCTCTGTCCCTTCTGTTTTTCCTGTCTGCCTGTGGAATGGAAGCCACTTTTGTGCCTTGAGACCAAGACTGAACAAGATGGCAAAGGCAACTTTCCTTCCTCCCTTCTGGTGTTTCAGTGGGAAGTTGAGCTTCCATTGACATCTGAGATAGAACTAGGTGATCACTTAGCCTTAGGAGAAACTAAAAGTTGTACCTTTACCTGGATGGCTATATAATTGGTGATTTCTATGAATATGTGTGGCAGAAACTGGCTAACTGCAAGCTCACTCACTTCCCAGCCCTTACCTAATTCTCTATTGAAGAAGGCAAAACATAAGCAGGACTGAATGCAACTAAGGGTCTGAAATGCCTTAGCTATCATATTCATTTGTTGAATTTGACCTATCAGAATGTTGTGCCTAGAGATAACTGCTTTAGAGGCTCAGTTATTAAAGTGCTTGCCTTAGAAGTATAAGGATCTGAATTTAATCCCAAAACCTGTATGCAAAAAGCTGGATGTGGTAATATTCACTTGCAACCCCAGTGCTGGGGTGTAGAAAGAGGAGGTTTCCTGGTATTCACTGGTTACTTAGCCTTACATATTTTGTGAAATCCCTGCCAGATTCTGTCTAAAATTAAATATTCCTTTAAATGAATGATCCTGAGGGACACTTGGAATTGACATCTAGCTTTTACAAAGAGGCACATACACTGCTCACATAGGAACACACACACACACGCACACACACACACACTCACACACATACTTTTAATTTCATGAAGTTATTAAAGGTAAAAAGAATAGAAAATGATGGAATATGAAACGTCAAAGAGACTACATGAATATCAGAAGAAATATTTGAGAAAGGAATTCTAGCACTTGTGACATTATGAAATGTTTTATACCGAAAAGGGGTTCAATTTGTGAAGAAAGCATGGAAGCCTTAAATGTGAATTTACTTACTAACAAAATTCAGAAAAAATAAAGCAAAAGATCATTAAATGATCAAGAAATATACAAATTTAAAATCATATTTTTATATTTTTTACATGACCTCTGCTCTTACCATACCCATTAAAACTTATCCATTAAACACTGTGTGGTTTACAAAACAAACAAACAAAAAAACTGACTCTACCCCTCAAAAACAGATGCTTTATTCATGAGTCAAGGCACACACACACACACAAAATACACACAGGTTAAGGAGAGTGTTTAACAGTTGTTTGTATACTGAAAGCTATACACAATATTATTCATGCAAAATGACAGAGACCCATATCACAGCAGTCCTCTCTCTGAGCCCTCAGACCACAGAGGAGTCTAAGGAGTGTAGGAGATGCTTACTGGAAGGAGGAGTACAATCTTGTTCTTCACAGATCATCAGAGCAGTGACTGGTGTTACACTCATTGACACCAAAGGCCAAGTTTAATTTCAAGCGTGTAATAGATTCTTTATGAAGGGGCACTAGATTTGTTTAACACAAGTTACATCACCATTTTAGTGACTGATTTAGAACATCCCTTTAGGGACACTGCTTTTGAATTTGAGAGTTGGAGTCCGGCCCTATAAACTAGTTAACCAAATTTCAGTTTTTGTGTTGAGGGAAATCCTTTAACTTGAGTTTACATTCAATGGAGCCAAGAAAAGCAAAAGTCTTTTCATGGATTTCTATTCACGGATTAAGATAACAACTTCATGTCCATGTTCCTGTGTGTATCTTTATGTTGTGTTTTTTCCTGTGGTATGTCATGAACTCATCATGTTTTCTTTGTTTCCTTGAGCTTTTTCTCTTTCCAGTGTCAGAAGTATTCTTCTGTGAACATTCTCATATAGAATGAGCTGTCCAAGTCCATTACTCACTGTAGGCAGACATGTTCATTTATGTTGATAGCTTCTTGTCTTAGGATTTGAAATGCATGACATGATAGCACAGGATGGTTTTTCATTTTGTTTGCTGTTTTGTTTACTGTACATAAACAATTATATGTGCTCTACAAATACATGTTGAATTAAAAAGAATAATTATCACTTTAGCTGATGATCTCATTGTATGATTAATCAGTTGACTAAATTTTATTGTCTTAACAAAGACCATCTTTTTATATTTAAATGAAATAAAAATCCTAAGCTACTAACTGGAAATTTTTGTATTTAATTATAAATAATAATAATATAAAAATGAGGTTAAATAAAGTGTAAAAATGTCCTTGTTTAGATGCCTGAATATAAATACACAAACCATGGCAATCTGGAGTATATATTGATCTATACATTAGTGCACAAGATGTTATCAGTATGGCTGTCTCTGTTTCTACATGGTTATGTGAAACATTAACCATGGCAGAAGGTGTTGTCATGAGTATGCGATCTGCTTTCTCATAGTTTTCAAACTTCATTTTAAAATCCTGTTAGAGTTTTACATAAAAAAATTACTGACACAACACATCTGGTGATTTTAGGATTTTAAGGGTCTTCATTCATGATTTTTAATGTGATGAATAAAATTATTCAATTTTAATATACTTGTTATAGCAAATGTTAAGGATGGATTGCTTTGATGACTGCATTCCTTTTTAGGACTCTACAGCAACTGTGAGTAAATAGGTCAAAGCATGCTAGCTAGCCAGAATCTCAAGAGGGTCCAGTGAGCTGATGACACTGAATTGAAAAGGTCAAAGGTCATGGTCTCATTCACTTTACTTTCCATACATCTCTGTTTTTTATTATAGAGGTTTAAAAAAAGAATTTTTAATACAGTTTATCTTTTTCACCTGTGTTCATAAATAATCTGACAAATGATGTTACTTCATAGTTCTCCATTTTATGGGACCTCAGGATTTTAGGAGCTAAAAATACTCAAGGAAAACAGGCCCAGTCTAGGATCACATACAGCAAGGAAGCACAGGAATCTAAACCAAGCCAGGTGGTACATTTAACTCAGTTGTAGGTTTGAGAGAACAGGATAATCTGGTTATGTGAAAGATATTTAGGAAGATACATACTTGAGAGCAGAAGGTTTAACAAGGATTTCGATCCATGTTTTAAAGAATAGATTGCAGAAATATACCATCATTGTGAAAAAACTTGCATGTGGATAAAACAAGTTGAACTTATAATTTTTATTCTGTCCAATGAAAGCATTGGGAACTTAGTGTAATAAGTTAATATGCTCAGTATTATAAAAGTGAAGATGCTAAGATGAAATCCTTAATAAATTTTGAATGATGATATCAGGCCTAAATCTTCCTATATTTATAGATTTTAAAGGGTTTATTTCCTATACCACCATTATTCATCTTCTGTTTCCTGTAGGCAAGGCCATCTCAACTAAGGCACTTATAGAAACATTGGGGGCCTCAAGACTAATTTGAAATGGTTTTTAGTTGTTGTTGTTGATGTTTCAAATGGTATTAGTTTTCTAGGTCCAGATACTTTAACTGATTTAAAAATAGCTAGAGCCTGTCAACTGTTTCCCATTTATCTCAGACAACACTTCTCTCTAATCATTTTGCTGCCTTGTACAGACAGAGAAGTTGAAAGAAAATGGAGTGTTTGGCAAATGTGGGTTCTTTCTTGTCTTACAACTGCTGAGTACTCCTGTTTCTTATTGCTCTTTTATTAAAAGTGATTTTTAAAAGCATCATATTTGCAGGAAATTTTAAAGTTTAATTTTAGCTGAGTCTGGGTTCAGCTGTGTCTGTAATACTCTTATTTGTACATAGATCCTTTTTATCAGCTTATCAGAAGCCAAAGGAGTTTTTGAACATACTGAACTACATTCTTTTCCCATTTTATTTTTCTTGCTTTTGCTATTGTCAATTTATAACAACATTGTTTTACAATAAAGTTGGCCTTATAAATTTAGAAATCCCAAACACACAATTTTCAAATGATTGTTCATATACAGTGTGGGGTGCCCCAATGTGAGGAGTCTTAAGGAGAAAACTTTGGCAACAAAGCCCTATGCAAATCAATTCTTACTTCCTGAAAATGGAATACTAGTGATTTCTGATATTTTCACTAGTTATACAAAAATACTAAAGTCATCCTTCTGTGGTTTTGTGTTTTTAACTTGAGTCCAAGTTTCCATTTTTCTGGGCAGCAGTTTCTTGCTCCATGGTACTTTAGACTGGCAAGTGCGTTATGTTTCTACAGGAATTTCTGAATGAAAATGCTAAGGTTAGATAACTAAGAAATAGCCAACCCTGTTAATAAGCAACATAAGCTGTCTTTCATACCTATGTTGATCTCTATAGTGTCACCTGTTTTTAGAAAATCATAACTCTGATTTCTTCCCTGATGAGAAATCTATGGCTCTGTTCCTACAGTGTGGTGAGCAAAACTCTTTTTCAATCTAGAAAAAGCTTTGCATCTTAATGGCATGACTTCTTGGCTTCTTCTGTCTTGCCAATCTTATTGAAGGCTCTTAAGACTTTAGAATGGATGGTCCAACTCTAGTAAGGGATTTGTTCATTTCAACAATATGTGTTACAGTTTTCTCTGCTGCTTCCAGCCTCTTATTGTTGGGTGTGGTCACTTGAATAAGAATGTTCCCCTTATGTTCCTTTATTTGAATGCTTAGTCATCACAGAGTGACACTATTTGAGAACTTTATGTGGTATGGTCTTGTTGGAGGAAGTATGCCACTGGGTGTGCACTTTCATGTTCAAAATCATCTCAGTATCTTTCTGTCTGCCTATGGATCAGGATACAGCTCTCAGATACTACTCTGACACCATGACTCTACCGCTATGATAACAGACTAAGTCTCGGAAATAGTAAGCATTGTAAGACATGCTGTCTTAGTTAGAGTTTCTATTGCTGTGATGATACTCCAAGACCACAGCAACTCTTATAAAGGAACATATTTTATTTTATTTTATTTTATTTTATTTTATTTTATTTTATTTTTATTAGGGCTGGCTTATAGTTTTAGAGCTTTAGTTTATTATTGTCAAAATAGGTACTATGGCAGTCTGCAGGCAGACATTATGCTGGAAAGGTAGCTAAAAGTTGTATATCTGGATCTGCAGGCTGCCAGAAGAGACAGTCACACTAGTCCTGCCTCTCAAAGCCTGCACCCAGTAACACCTGTCCACCAACAAAGACACCTTTACTCCAAGGTCATATCTTCTAATAATGTCATTCCCTATGGGTTGAATTTGAACACATGAGTCTATGGGAGCTAATTTCAACCAAACTACCACAGTTGCCTTAGACATGGTTTCCCTTCACAACAATAGAACACTGATTAAGACACTGGTTAAGGAAGTCCCTACAACTGAAATACAATATTAAACAAACATGTTCATCTAAGTAATCCACTTTTTTGGTAATAAATGTAGACTCAATCTCACAGTCCCATATATTTTTTTCTTCATATGTCAGGTAGGAGGACATGTTCAGTATTTGTGGATATGTATTCCTGGGGTCTGATTTTGAATGCAGACCTAGATCTCAACTTCAGGTTCTGCTGATTCTTAATGTCATTTTCTTAGGATGATGTTCCTCTCATGGATTCACACCAAGCCAGATATACAATGAGTTGTCTTTAATGATGTTTCATAACGAACTATTCTATCTGTAAAAAAGGTTTTTTATTTTTTGTTTTTGTTTTGTTTTGCTTTGTTTTTATTTGAGATACCTCATGTTCTAAGTTGCTTAGGTAGAGCAGAAAATTATCAACAGAATTTATTTTTATAAAACCACTCATAAATGATCCTTCCAGTTTGCATCTGTGCCCTAGAGCAAACACTGTGCCATAGCCCTCC
The DNA here is from genome assembly GCA_021653895.1 of Mastomys natalensis. Taxonomy (NCBI): domain Eukaryota; kingdom Metazoa; phylum Chordata; class Mammalia; order Rodentia; family Muridae; genus Mastomys; species Mastomys natalensis. The sequence continues at coordinate 265,347 of JAJTUV010001524.1, read as the reverse complement.
CCAATCGAAGTACACCTAGAGAGAGCATGACCACCCCAGGAGATCTGACACACTGTGCCCTAGAGCAAACACTGTGCCATAGCCCTCCCCAATCAAAGTACACCTAGAGAGAGCATGACCACCCCAAGAGATCTGACACACCAGGCCACAGGCTCACAGGCTCACAGGCTCACAGGCTCACAGGCTCACAGGCTCACAGGAGGGACAGGCTCCAGTCAGAGACAACAAACCGAGCTAATACCAGAGATAATCAGATGGCAAGAGGCAAACACAAGAACATAAGTAATAGAAACCAGTGCTATCTGACATCATAAGATCCCAGTTCTCCCACCACAGCAAGCAATGGTTACACCCAACACACCTGAAAAGCAAGACTCTGATCTAAAATCCCATCTCCTGATGATGAAAGAATATTATAAGAAGGACATAAGTAATTCCTTATGTCCTTAAAGAAATACAGGAGACCACAGGCAAACAGAAAGAAGCCCTCAAAGAGAAAACACATAAATCCCTTAAAGAAATATAGGAAAACACAACTAAACAGGTGAAAGAAATGAACAAAACCATCCAGGATCTAAAAATGGAAGTAGAAACAATAAAGAAATCACAAAGGGAGACAACCCTGGAGAAGGAACACCTAGGAAAGAGAGCAGGAGTCACAGATACAAGTATTACCAACAGAAGACAAGAGAAAGAGAGAATCTCAGGTGTAGAAAACACTATAAAAAAAAAAACACTGACACAAGAGTCAAAGAGAATGCAAAATGTGAAAAGCAAAAAGCTCCTAACAGAAACAATCCAGGAAATCCAGGACACAATGAAAAGACCAGACCTACGAATAGTAGGTATAGAAGAGAGTGAAGATTCCCAAATCAGAGGACTAGTAAACATCTTCAACAAAATTACAGAAGAAAACTTCCCTAACCTAAAGAAAATGATCCCCATAAACGTACAAGAAGCATACAGAATGCTAAATAGGTTGGAACAGAAAAGAAATTACTCCTGTCAAATAATAATTAAAATACCAAATACACAGAACAAAGAAAGAATATTAAAAGCAGTAAGGAAAAGGGGTCAAGTAATATATAAAGACAGATAGACCTATCAGAATTACACCAGACTTCTCAACAGAGACTATAAAAACCAGAAGATCCTGGGCAGATGTCATACAGACTCTAAGAGAACACAAATGCCAGCCCAGGTTACTTACTCAGCAAAACTCTCAATCATCATGGATGGAGAAACTATGATATTCCAGGACAAAACAAAATTTAAACAATAATTTGCACCTAATCCAGTCATACAAAGTATGATAGATGGAAAATTAGACCACAAAGAGGGAAACTACACCCATGAAAAACCAAGAAATTAATCTCTTTACAACAAACCTAAAAGAAGATAGCCATACAAGCATAATTCCACCTCTAACAACAAAAATAACAGGGAAAAACAATCATTGGTCCTTAATATCTCTTAATATCAATGGACTAAATTCCCAATAAAAAGAAATAGGCTTGGATACATGAAATGGACCCAGCAATTTGCTGCATACAAAAAAACAAAAACAAAAACAAACAAACAAAAACCCTTTTCAATAATAAAAACAGATACTACCTCAGAGTAAAAGACAGGAAAAAAAATTTCCAAGCAAATGGTCCCAAGAAACAAGTGGGAGTAACCATTCTAATGGCAAATAAAATTGACTTTCAAACAAAAGTTATCAAAAAAGATGAGCAAGGATACTTCATACTTATCAAAGGAAAAATCTACTAAGATGAGCTCTCAATTCTGGACGTCTATGCTCCAAATGCAAGGACACCCACACTTGTAAAAGAAATTCTCCTGAAGCTTGAAACATACATTGAGCATGAGACAAGAATAGCAGGAGACTTCATGACCACACTCTCACCAATGAATAGATCATGGAAACAGAAATTAAACAGAAACAGTGAAACTAACAGAAATTAAGAAACAAATGCTTTTAACAGGTATTTATAGAACAGTTAATCCTAAAACAAAAGAATATAACTTCTTGTCAGCACCTCATGGTACCTTCTCCAAAACTGACCATATAATTGGTCACAAAACAAGCTTCAACAGACACAAGAAGATGGTCTTCAATAACAACAAAAAGCCCAGATACACATGGAAGCTGAACAACTCTCTACTCAATGGGAAAAAAAGAAATTAAAGATTTTTTAGAATTTAAGAAACATACCTAACTTACCTAACATACCTAAACATACCTAACATACCTAAACTTACCTAACATACCTAAACTAACAACATACCTAAACTTATGGGGAACAATGAAAGCAGTGCTAACAGGAAAACTCATAGCTTTGAGTCCCTCCATAAAGAAATTGGACAGAGCATACACTAGCAGCTTAACAACACATCTGAAAACTCTAGAAGAAAAAGAAGCAAATACACCCAAGAGGAGTAGAAGCAAAGAAATAACCAAACTCTGGGTGAAATCAACCAAGTGGCAACAAAGAGAACTATACAAAGAATCAACAAAACCAGGAGCTGATTATTTGAGAAAAAGATATATACACTCTTAACAAGATTAACCGGAGGGCACAGAGACAGTATTCAAACTAACAAAGTCAGAAATTAAAAGGGAAACATACCAACAGAAACTGAGGAAATTTAAAAAAAAAAAAAAAATTATCAGATCCAACTACCAAAGCCTATACTCAACAAAACTTGGAAAATCTAAATGAAATAGAGGACTTTCTAGACAGATACCATGTAGCAAAATTAAACCAGAATCAGATAAATCATCTAAACTGTCTCATAACCCCTGAAGAAGCAGTCATTAAAAAGTCTCCAAACACCAAAAAGCCCAGGACCATATTGTTTTAGTGCAGAATTCTATTGGATCTTCAAAGAAGACTTAATACCAATACTTTTCAAACTATTCTACAGAATAGAATCAGAAAAACTCTACCTAATTTATTCTATGAAGCCACAGTTGCACTGATACTTAAACTATACAAAGACCCAACAAAGAAATAGAACTTCAGATCAGTTTCCCTCATGAATATCATTGCAAACATACTCAATAAAATTCTCACAAAATAAATCCAAGAATACAATAAAACAATCATTCACCATAAACAAGTGGGCTTCATCTCAGGGATTCAGGGATGGTTCAATATTGGGAAATCTGTCAAGGTAGCCCACGACATAAACAAACTCAAAGGAAAAAAAAAAGTACATGATCATCTCATTAGACTCTGAAAAGGTGTTTGTCATCTCTTCATGTTAAAAGTATTAGAGAGATCAGGAATGCAAGTCCCATACCTAAACATAAAAAAAGTAATATAACAGCAAACCAATAGCCACCATCAAACTTAATGGGGAAAAACTTTAAGGAATCCCAGTAAAATTAAGGACTAGACAAGGCTGCCAACTCTCTCCCTATCTGTTCAATGTAGTACTCAAATTTCTAGCCAGAGCAATTAGCCAACAAAGGGGTGTCAACGGAATATAAATCAGAAAGGAAGAAGTCAAGAGAGCACTATTTGCAGATGATATAATAGGACAATTAAGTGACTTCAAAATTCTGCTAGAGAATTCATAAAGCTGATAAACTACTTCAGCAAAGTGGTTGGATATGAAATTAACTCAAATAAGTCAACAGCCTTCATTATACAAAAGACAAATGGGCTAAGATAGAAATTAGAGAAACAACACCCTTCACAATAGTCAGAAATAATATAAAATACCTTGGTGTGACTCTAACCAAGTAAGTGAAAACTGTGTTTGACAAGTCTCTGAAGAAAGAAATTGAAGAAGATCTCAGAAGATGGAAAGACCTCCCATGCTTATGGATTGGCAGGATTCACATAGTAAACGTGGCCATCTTACCAAAAGCAATCTACAGAGTCAATGCAATTTCCATCAAAATTCCAACTCAATTCTTCACAGAGATAGAAAGACCAATTCTCAAATTCACCTGGAATAACAAAAAAACGCAGGATAGTGAAAACTATTCTCAACAATAAGAGAACTTTGGGGGAAATCCCCATCCCTGGCCTCAAGCTCTACAACAGAACAATAGAGGCAAAAACTACGTGGTATTGGTACACAGACAGACAGGTAGATCCATGGAATAGAATTAAAGACCCAGAAACAAACGTGCACACCTCTAGTCACCTGATATTTGACAAAGAATCCAAAACCATCCAGTGGAAAAAACAGCATATTCAATAAATAGTGCTGGTTCAAGTGGTGGCCAGCACGTAGACTGGTGCTAATGGATCCATTCTTATAGCCTTGTACAAATCTCAAGTCTAAGTGGATCAAGGACCTCCACATAAAACCTGATATACTGAGTCTAACAGAAGGAAAACTGGGAAAGAGCTTCAAAATCATTGGCACAGGGAAAAATTTCCTGAACAGAACATCAAAGGCTCATACTCTAAGATCAACTATTGACAAAAAAGATCTCATAAAATTGAAAAGCTCCTGTAAAGTAAAGGATACTGTCAACAGGACAAAATGGCAACCAACAGATTGAGAAAAGATCTTTACAAATTCTACATCTTATAGAGGGCTAATATTGAACATACACAAAGAACAAGTTCGACTCCAGAGAACCAAATAACCCTATTAAAAATGGTGTACAGAGCTAAACAAAAATTTCTCAACTGAGGAATATTGAATGTCTGAGAAGCACTAAAAGAAATGTTCAACATCCTTAGTCATCAGGGAAATGCAAATCAAAATGACTCTGAGATTCTACCTCACGCCAGTCAGAATGGCTAAGGTCAAAAACTCAGGTGAAAGCAGACGCTGGCGAGGATGTGGAGAAAGAGGAATACTCTTCCATTTTATTGGTGGAATTGCAAGCTGGTACAACCATTCTGGAAAACAGTCTGATGGTTCTTCAGAAAATTGGAAATAGTTCTACATGAGGACCCAGCTATACCACTCCTGGGCATATACCCAAAAGATGCTCCAACATATAACAAGGACACATGCTACACTATGTTTATAGCAGCCTTATTTATAATAACCAGAAGCTGGAAACATCCCAGATGTCCTTCAACAGAGGAATGGATACAGAAAATGTGGTACATTTATATACTGGAGTACTACTCAGCTATTAAAAACTTCATGAAATTCTCAGGCAAATGGATGGAACTAAAAAATATAATCCTGAGTGAGGTAACCCAATCACAAATAACTCACTGATAAATGAATATTAGGAAAAAAGCTTGAAATACTCACAATTCAACGCACAAATTATATGAAGCTTAGGAAGAAAGAAGACCAAAGAGTGGATGCTTCAATCCTACTTAGAAGGAGGAACAAAATAATCATGGGTGGTTGAGGGAGGCCAGAACCTGGGAGGGAGGGAGGAGGGAAGTGGTAAAAGGGGTCTGGATCAGGTATGGGACGAAATGGGGGAGAAGTAGAGAGGGTCAGGAAGTTGAATGAAGTTGTGTTGCAGTCAGGGATGGGGAACTGGGTATAGCCAGTAGAAAGTCCTAGATGTCAAAGAAGCAAGAAGTTCCCAGGATCCAATGCAGATGACCTTAGCTGAAAATTCTCAACAAATGGGAGAGAGAACCTGTAGAGACACTATCCAGTTGATAGGCATGACTCCTAGTTGAGAACCACTCACCCATCAGTAAAATTTTAATCCAGAATGATTCCTGTCTCAAGGAAATGCAGGAAATACAATATGTGGTTTGTGTTTAAAAATCATCTGACTCAAACACCTTATACTGTGAATATAAAAAATTGTGTCCTGGAAAACTTACTGTATTTAAATCAACAGTGGACTACACATGGGAAAAGTTAAAGCTTCAATAAATAAATGACTTCCTTGCAACACCCCATTGTTTTTGTTTCTTTTTGTTTGATTTTGTTTGTTTTTTGAGGTTGTTTGTTTTGTTTTGTTTTGTTTTTGAGACAGGGTCTCTTGATATAGCCCTGGTTGTCCAGGTTCTGAAAACGTGCTTTGTAGGCCATGCTGTCTTGAACTCAAGAAATTTGTCTGCTTCTTCCTCTCAAGTGCTGAGATTTAAGACATTTCCTGCCAACACCTGCAGTAAAGCCACGTTTTTCTTAAATGACTTTTGAATAATCCTTTTAAAGGAAAATTACATTACATCACTGAATTATACAAAAAGAATTGGACATATCCCTTAAATGTCTCTTAAAATAATCTTTTATTTATTTACTCATTTAATTTATTTATCAACTGACAAAGAGTGTTTCCATGTAACTCTGGCTAGCATGGAACTCACTATACAGTTCACATTGATTTCAAACTTGCAATCCTTCTGCCTCATCTTTTTTTTTCTTTTTTTCTTTCCTTTTTTTCTTTTCTCTCTCTCTCTCTCTCTCTCTCTCTCTCTCTCTCTCTCTCTCTCTCTCTCTCTTTCTTTTGGAAGTATTGGTTTTATTGGATATTTTATTTTGTTTCATTTCAATTGTTTTCCCCTTTCCATGTCTCCGCTTCAGAAATCACCTATCCCATCTCCCGTCCCCCTGCCTCTATGAGGGTGCTCGCCCACCCACCCACCCACCCAGTCCTGTCTTTCTGCCCTGGCATTCCCCTACACTAGGGCATAAAACACCCTCAGGCCCAAGGGCCACTCTTCCCGCTGAAGTCCAACAAGGCCATCCTCTGCCTCATATGCGACCAGAGTCATGGGTCCCATCATGCATACTCTTTGGTTAGTGGTCCAGTCCCTGGGAGCTCCGGGGAATCTGGCCTGTTGACAATGTTGCTTCCCCCATGGGGCTACAAACCCCCTCGGTTCCTTCAGTCCCTTCTCTAACTCCTCCTCCATCCATCGGGGACTCCATGCTCAATACAATGGTTGGCTGCTAGCATCTGCCTCTGTATTTGTCAGGCTCTGGCAGAGCCTCTCAAGAGGCTGCCATATCAGGCTCCTGTCAGCAAGCACTTCCCAGTGTTCACAATAGCTTCAGGGATTGGTGAGTGTATATGGGATGAATCCCCAGGTGGAGCAGCCTCTGGATGGCCTTTCCTTCAGTCTCTGCTCCACATTTTGTTGCCACACTTGTTCCCGTGAGTATTTTGCTTTCCCTGTCCAGTTTTCTGAGAAACTGCCAAACTGATTTCCACAGTGGTTGTACCAGATTGCAATCATACTAGCAATGGAGGAGTGTTCTTCTTTCTCTACATCCTTGCTAGCATCTGTCACCTGAGTTTTTGATCTTAGCCATTCTGATTAGTGTGAGATGGAATCTCAGGATTATTTTGATTTGCATTTCCCTGATGACTAAGAATGTTAAACATTTCTTTAGGTGCTCCTCAGCCTTTTGAGTTTCCTCAGTTGATAATTCTCTGTTTAACTTTGTTTCCCATTTTTAATAGGAAATAACGAAAAACCAAAGATAGTGAAAACTATTGTCAACAACAAAAAAACTTCTGGGGGAATCACCATCCTGACTTCAAGCTGTACTATGAGCAATAGTGATTAAAAAAAAAAAAAAAAAGGCGGGCGGTGGTGGCGCACGCCTTTAATCCCAGCACTTGGGAGGCAGAGGCAGCAGATTTCTGAGTTCGAGGCAGCCTGGTCTACAGAGTGAGCTCCAGGACAGCCAGGCTACACAGAGAAACCCTGTCTCAAAAAACCAAAAAAAAAAAAAAAAAACAAAAAAAAACTACATGGTATTATCAGAGATAGGCAGGTAGATTAGCGAAATAGAATTGACGACCCAGAAATGAATCCACACAACTATTGTCACTTGATCTTTGACAGAGGAGCTAAAACTACCCAGTGGCAAAAAAAAGACAGCATTTTCAAACATGTGCTGCTTCATCTTTTGAAATGATAGAATTACAGATATCTGTAGTTGATGGTTTTACTTTACCATCTAGGTACATGAAAATCACAGTCGAATGTGAATTTCACTCTGTCCCTACATCACACAAATGAAAAAATAGAGCTTAAATAACAACAAATTTTTTGCTGGTTTCTAATATTTGTATTTTGTTAGAATAAAGATGTTTATAAGTGTTGTCTTCAGTACTTGGTCTAGAAGCTTTAAAACCTAGAAGATTACATGAACTCTTGTATAAATTATTACATTTGAGAAGAAACTCACACCCATGATTAATTTCTTTCTGTTTGACAGTCAGTAGTAGTCATATGCAGCTGCAAGCTGGCACTTGGTAGAAGGAAAGTCAGAGCAAAGATGTCACTAAAAGCCAAGACTGGGCTTGTATAGATGTCCAAAAGCCTGTTTTCCATTGTGTGAAAACTTTATTATGTAGCTGACCTTTGTCACCACTATTGCAGTCCTTATAAATAGGTGATGGTTCCTATTCTCTCTGTTCTTATCTGAAATGCAGCACAAAAACAATAACTATATCAACAAAATGTTAAAAGTTAAAGAAAAGAAAACAATAGGAGTGGAGTTCTGTAAGTATTAAAAAGGCAAGTTTCTGAAACGACAACTGGACCAACTGTGTTTTGAGAGGAGGCTACAAAACCTCTTTACAATTTAGGCTACAGTTTTGAAAACTTGATGATCAATAGTATTTTTGGCATATACATTGTTTTGAGGAATCAAAGCGTTAATGCCAAATTTACATAAAATAACCAACTGAGTTGTAGGCCTTGTTCCCAATACAAAGGGAACAGCATCACTGTGTACTACCCTTGGGCCCTGGCACTTCTGGAGGAGGCAGTGACAGGCCACCATAGAACTGAGTCTTCTTGTATTGACTGGGAGGAGAACACTGGGCTGGTCAGGAGTTCTTTTGAGCAGACATCATTTGGGTTCTTTAATTTAATAGGGTGCAAATAGATCCTAAAATTAAAAACCCAGTTCTCTGTTTGGGAACCCGTCAATAAACTTCACAAAACATGAGCTCTGTGCTGTGTTTCCAATGTCAGCTGCTCCTGTGGCCAACTTTCATTTGCTATGAAAGGACGCTATTGATGTTCACCAACTGAAAACACAGTAGGCTGACTCTCCAGGAACCCCACTTTATTTTCAGTTATGGCTTCTTCTGTTCCATATTTAAAAACAAAAAGGCTCTCTTACCTCTGGGTTTTCTGTTGAACTGGGTGTTCAGTCAGTACTGTGTATCTATATACAGTTTCAGACCAAAGAAAACCCAGTCCCTTACATGTTCATGTACAGAGCAGCTTGCCCTCTTCTCACCTTCCCATCCCCCAACTCTGAGCACTTCAATTATGTCATTATGTCATCTCTAAAATAAGACCTTGAGTGAGGTATGCTTGAAAATGAAACAGCATAAACTGTTGAGTAATGTGACTGCCTTCATATGGTGTTGTTAAAAGAACATAGAATACCAGGAAGCAAATATGAACAACAAAACCATATACACACACACACATACACAGTCACACATACACACACACACTCACACACACACACTCACACACACACACTCACACATACACACTCACACATGCACACACACACACAAACACAGAGGGAGAGAAGGGGTCAGGGTGGGCATACTCACACATATGCACACACAGAGAGAAAGAGAAGGTAAGGGTGGGCATATACACAGAAACAGAAATAAAGAGACAGAGAGCTGGTAAGGTTGGGCACACACACACATACACACAAAGAGAGAGTGAAAGAGAGAGAAGAGAGAAGAGAGAAGAGAAACAGAGAAAGAGAGAGGGAGAGAGGGGGAATCACCTGATTAATTGGCATAAATTACCTAAAACTTTACTTTTATAATTAAAGTTAAGAATACAAAATTTGAAAAACACATTTTTATGACAAACCATGTCTTAGAAGCATGAAGTAGACAAATAATGACCTTAGACTATTGGAGTTTGTAGAATTTGATTTTAATTATTAGAATTCTAAAAATATGAGGTAAGCAGTTAGGAATACAGATCATGGAAATGCAGGCAAATACATTTCAATGATAACTTAGCATCATACCGGGCTCATAATTACAATATTTATCCCAGGTTCCCTTTAACAAAAAAGAAAAATAAGTATAGCCCAGCCTCCAAAATTAAAAATAGAAGTTCTTTTCAAGGCCCATCAGAAAGATAGGCATGCGCACAAATTTGTCTATAAGGATAGACTATAGAGCTCAATGACAGCAGAAAAACACAAGGGACATGCTGAAAAAAAGAACAAAGACCCAAGGAAATGCCCATTTATCTTTCTTAAATATAGTGCCAGTTGCATCTGTGTTCTCTGCGAGAAAAGGTCACTGACTGCTTCAGGGTAATAAGTTGAAAAAATACATTCAACCTAGCATACAAAGTCTTTCATTGTATAACAATTCATTTTCTTTTACTATTTCCTACTCTTCTTGATACCTTTCATGACATCAGAAAGCCAAAGCAAAATGTTCTTCATTTTTTCATGTTAGAAAATTTATTTTTCTTTGTGGCTGTTTCATTTCTCTCATTTGTGTTTAATATCTGTTCCTTTTGGGCCTCAGGCAATAGTTTTGTATGAGCACGTTAGCATATAACCTGAAGTCATGGACCTCTTGTGCTGTTATTCTTTGTATACTTAGAAGGGGCACCCAATCTGGTTTTTATGCATAACAAAACACAAAGGTACTAAGATGGCGAAGAACACAACACAAGCTCACAAACACAATCATGAAGGCAGAGTAGCAGTGGATTGTCTATCTAAGTGCTTTACCAAGATTGTTTTATACATTAAATCATTGGATATTTGGTAAAAATAAATAAATAAATAAAGTATAAGACTAATAATTCTATAAGTAGATGATTCACTTCAATGTATTAGTTTATGTAAGTGTGTTCTTATTTCACATTTTCTATTCTCTGAATGTGATATCATGAATAATTTTAATATTTGATGAATGCAAAGGAAACTTATCTTTTGTTTAGATTCTTCTGTAATTTTGATTTTTATACCATAGCCCATCACTATCTCTTCATTTGAATAAAATGAGACATTTAAAATTATTTTTGTCTTTTTTCCATAATATGCAATAAGTAGTTAATAGAAACATCAAATATAACTTGAAGATTAAAGCAATTCATTTTTATGTGGTATTTGGTGTAGGTATTTCCAGAATCTTTGTGTTCTTGGCTTTAGGGTTTGTAGAATCTTTAATAGTAAGTTAACAAAATTGAGAGAATTAGTCTTTTACTGTAATACATAAAGAAAAAATTCTCATGTGATGTGGAATTAACTCTGGTCAAAGTGGCAAAAAGTCAAAATCAGGACATGGACAAGAGTATTGCTCATTTCCCACTGAACAGTGCTGATGTGGGGTATCGCTGGCTCTTGTTTTGTTTAGGATGGGGAGAATTCTGAGCTACATAAACATTGGTGAACCTATAGTTAACAGCATTCTGACTATCCCTCTGGGCTAAATCAGGAGCATGAGAGCAAATTGGAGAGGTGAGGAGTATTAAATAAATCTTAGGAAGGGAAGAAGAGGGGAAGAATGACATCATAAGAGATGTGGGCTTGATTGTCAAAGCTCTGACTCTACCCAACTCTTCTACTATCAAATCCTAAATTAATGATGTGCTCAGAAAGCAGAACAATTCAGTGAGTAAAGTACAGCATGAAGGCTTGGAGAAGAATGAGCGGGTTTTAATGTTTGGAGAAAAGTGAATTGAAAATAATTCAAACCAGGGAGCTCCAATCCCTCACATGTGGTTGAATGACATGCCAGACCACACCTATTCAAGAGCATCCAGTATCTTTTTTAGGATAGGATATTTTGATTCACTACCCGAACAATGTTTTTCTTGCATATGGAAACATTTATTTCTAGAAATCTGACTAAGAAGGTATATTTACAGATGCAATGGGTTTGCTTTATGAAACAAACATAGATTAGCTAATTTCTGAATAGACACTTTTCATTGTATACAGAAATAGAACTAGGAATGGTAGTATATACCTGTAACTTTTATATTTGACATGGTCAAGCAGGTAAATCATAAGTTTGAGGCCAGGCTAGATTACCTAGTGAGTTCCAGACCTGTCAGATTTACATAGTGAGGAACTGTCTCAAGAAAAATAGGAATGAGATAGAATATCTATGATTAAGGAAATTTCTTTTAATAGATTTTTATTCAATGCATGTTGCATGGAACCTTTTAAAATATGATTTCCATATGTTAGATGAAATAAACAACACTTAAAAGTTATCACAATGAAAAATTGCTTCTATTGAATCAATTGAACAGTTACAAGACTGTTTAGGGACTGGAGATGTTACAGCGATTAAGAGCACCTATTGCTCTAAAGGGCTTGAGTTTGATAGCTTACAACTGCCTGCTACTCTAGTTCCAGGGAATCTGCCACTCTGCAGCACCTCACATAAATCATGCACAAACAGAAATGAAGGCAAATACATATACACACAAATAAAAATAAAATAACTAATTTTTTAAAAGGAAGCAGCATTTTCAACTAGAAAAATTCCATTTGAGGAGTTTTAGGAAAAAAAAAACATATTGAATATTTATTGTTCTAGATTAAACTAACATTTATACTGTTCTAATATTTTTCACTTTTTTGTGCATATAATTTATTAAATCTTATTTGTTGTCTTGTGAAATGATTAACATTATTATTACTACATATGTAAGGGAATTGGTTCATCACTGTCATGAATTTATCTTACCTCCTGTTCAGAATTCCCTCCAAGTTCTCCTGGATCTAAATCTAAAGTGAGAGTCATCTTTCAAGATATGTCTTCTTTAGCTAATATATTTTCTCTTCTAGATATCTTTAACCACTTTTTAAAAAATCTATAGATGGAAGTACTTTAAAGTAAATATTAATATATTTGAATCTTGGCAGTTTCTAAAATGTCTTAAGGCAGGTGAATTTTACCTGCATGTGCTCAAATTTCATACAACTATATAGACAAGATTGTACAGGCAAACATATTTTGTTAAGTAGCTCTTCATTTGGTCATTCATACTAACTCATCATGATCCATCCTTACATTTCCTAGAAGTCCCAGAAATACATGCATGAACAAGGTCCTGAACATATGGCACTATTCTTCTTTAAGGAGAAAATGTCACCCTGTGTTCTTGACAAAAGTAAATGGCAGATTTAGGAGCCATCCCAGGTGTCATGACAAATATCATTGGACTAGTGTTACTTCTAAAATTTACAATGATTGTCATTATAATTAGAAAAAAAATTTAAAGACAGGATATTTGGCTTGATCAGGCTAGCCCTTTTGGTCCTGGGAATACTTTTATTCCTGCACATCATGTTAAATCTTGTCTCTAACTACATCAACAGGCTGGCAGCCAAAGTACATGACTTGAAACTGATAATGGACCCCCAGACAGAGTTATCAAATTGACAGGCTGGCAAGCCAAGGACAGGTAAGATTCTACACAGAGTCTTACCAACCTAAGACAGAAGTGCATTGCTTTTCATAATGTATATTCCATGATGAGTAAGGAAGGCATTCTTGTCAGAACAACCTAAGACAGGCTCAGTCTTGTTTACAAAATATAAAAGGGGGAGAGGTGGAGAACTTTTGGGGCTGCTTGGCAAGAATTTGACATGGGCCAAGGACAAGGAAATGGGCTGCTTGGCAGGAATATGACATTGGCCAAGAACAAGGAGTAAACTAAAGGGAATGACAGGCTAGAACAAAGAGATTTCAGGTAGATCTGACATTAGGCTAGAACAAAGAAGTAATTTCAGATAAGAATCTAAATCTTAGACTACAACAAAGAAGTAATCTCAGGCAGGAATCTAAATTTTAGGCTAGAACAAAGAGTAACTTCAGATAAGAATCTAAATTTTAGACTAGAACAAGGAAGTAGGCCTCAGACATGAAAATGACCTTGTCTAGGACAGGGAAGTAGCCTCAGATACTTTGGTCATCCTGATAAGCCTTTAGAAAAGTGATCACGGAATGTTCATGTAATTGGGTTTAATGCCTTTCTTTTTCTTTGATTATTTATGTTTATTATATTGCTTGTTCCTTGACTACTTGCATCTATTGTATTGCTAGCTCCTCAACCTAGAACTGACCTTAATACATGCATGTAATCAAAATGGTATAAAAGCATAAAGGAAGAGGGGATATAGGATAGGGGTTTCTAGGGAGGGGAAATGGGGAAAGGGGATGACATCTGTATTGTAAATAATAAAATATCCAATAAAAAAATTTTTAAAAGGCTGAATATCAAAAAAAACAAAAACAAAAAACAAAAACAAAACCAATTTGCCTTAATTTCAGTTTAAGCAAAGTATTTTTATCTTGATTTCAATTTCTTCCTCTTTAAATTTTGAATTCTAATATTAACAATAGCAAGGACGAAATTGAGGACTCAGAACAGAGACTGTTTAATTGTACATTTCATAGAGAACATGTTTTTTGTTTGTTTGTTGTTTGTTTGTTTTGTTTATGATGGAATATATTTTTGTCTATTAGACTCCAGACAACCAAATAACCCTATTAAAAAATGGGATAGAGAGCTAAACAAAAAATTCTCAGCTGAGGAAATGAGAATGGCCAAAAAGCACCTTAAGAAATGTTCAAATCCTTAGTCATCAGTGAAATGCAAATCAAAAACAACCCTGAGATTCCACTTATACCAGTCAGATCAAAAACTCAGGTGATAGTAAATGCTGATGAGGATGTGGAGAAAGAGGAACACTTCTCCATTGTTGGTGGGGTTGCAAGATGGTACAACCACTCTGGAAATCAGTCTGGTGATTCCTCAGAAAATTGGACATAGCATTACCTGAGGACCCAGCTATACGACTCCTGGGCATATACCAGAAGATGCTCCAACATATAACAAAGGTATATGCTCCACTATGTTCACAGCAGCCTTAATTATAATAGCCAAAAGCTGGAAAGACACCAGATATCCTTCAACAGAGGAATGGATACAAAAAATGTGGTACATTTACACAATGGAGTATTATTCAGCTATTAAAAAAATGAATTTGAGAAATTCTTAGGTAAATGGATGGAATACCTGAAAATATCATCCTGAGTGAGGTAACCCAATCACAAAAGAACACACATGGTATTCACTCACTGATAAGTGGATATTAGCCCCAAAATTGAAATAGTCAAGATTCAACTCACAGACCACATGAAGCTCATGAAGAAGGAAGACCAAGTGTGAATGCTTCGGTCCTCCTTAGAAGGAGTAACAAAATACTCAAGAGAGCAAATATGGAGACAAAGTGTGGGACAGAAACTGAAGGAAGGGCCATCTGGAGACCATTCTACCTGGGTATCTATCCCATGTGCAGTCACCAAAGGTAGACTATGATGTGGATGTCAGGAAGTGCATGCTGACAAGAGCCTGATAAAGTTGTCTATTTAGAGGTTGTCAGAGTCTGACATATTCAGAGACAGATGCTCACAGCTAACCATTGATCTGATCAAGGGTTTCCAGTGAGGAGTTAGAGAGAAGACTGAAGGAACTGAAAGGTTGTGGCCCCATGAGGAGAGCAAAGTACCAACCAACCAGAGCTCTCCAGGGCTAAACCACCAGCCTGGGAGCACATAGGGAAGGGACCCATGGCTCCAGCTGTATATGTAGGGAAGGATAGCCTTGTTGGGCATAGGTGAGAGAGAAGATCCTTGGTCCCATGAAGGCTGGACACCGAGTGTGGGGGAATTTGGGGTGGGGAGGTGGGAGTGGGGGTGTAGGTGGGGGCACATCCTCATAGAAGCAGGAGGAAGGGGGATAGATAGGGGTTCCTGGCCAGGGGGGATGGGTAAGGAATAACATTTGAAATGTAAATATAATATCCAATAAAAAAAAAGCAAAAGGTGTGGCAATCCAAATATAGTATGTAGGAATCTGACAATGTATGTCTCTTTATTTCTGAAGGTATACAACTTCATTATTTTACTCTTATTCTTTTAATTCAAATTCATGGTTTTCATCTGATTCATAAAACCTCTCTCCCCACAAAGGATCTAGCTAGAACAGACAGGTCCACAGTCTTGTGATGTTAAAAGAACAGGTATTGATGATAAAAGAACATGTTGTAATTTAGATATGATTTTGGGTGTCCACTAAAGTTTCAAGTATTGAAACTTGTCCTAGCATGATGATGTAAGGACAGCAAAGACTTTTAAGAAGTTGGTTTCCTGAGAGGTGGATAAATCACTTGTAGTCCTGCTTATGAATAAGATTAAAGGAGTTTCTAGGGACCCCCTTTTCATTCCCACACAAGTGATTTGTTATGAAGGAGCAAGCCTCTCTGGCTCCATGTATAGACGTGGAACTGATGTCACATTCACTCCAGTCATTATGGTGTCATCTAGAATATCCCAAGAACTATCACTAGAACTGAGAAAATGAGGAGCACCATGATATTGAACCTCCAAATGAGTGATCTTAATCAACCTTTTTCTTTGAAACCTAGCCTTGGGTATTTCATCATCTCAATGAAATATCAAGCCCTTCCTAATTTATCTTTGTGTTACACGTTTCAAAATGGCTCTGGTTGGCAGTGTTTATGTGTCTAGTTCATTCACTGACTTTTAAATACAGCTGGATATATGTTGATACAGTTTAGGGTAACCATAAGAAGGTCAGTTTGTATGAGAGAAAATTCAGGTCTGGAAGTGTAGTGTTGAGCAGAAAGGGGCCAGTTGCCCATTCTTATCAGCCTATTCAGCGGCAAAATTCTGATGGATTTCTATTCCTTGTGATCCTTACTGTCCTTCCTGACTGATGCCACTCAGTGCCTGTCTTTGTTGAGTTCCCATCATTGACTAGCAATACCAAGCATGAAGGAAACAAAGATGAAATAATATGACTCTCAAAAGCTCATTGTGAGTTGCAGAAGCAGTGAAACAGTATGAGCTCTCCATACTAGAGATGAGCATAGAGTACTGAGGCATATCGCCATGCAGTGTGAGCTGGCAAGTATGATCCACTAGGCATGCCTCAATGAAGCCAGTGAGATAACTGCTGAAAGATAAATATAAGGTAGCCACACAAAGATAGTAAGGAAGGATGTTCCTGGATAGTTTGATATAACAAACCATCTTACATTTACCATATTCAATTTGAATATAAATTTCTTGTTGGTGGTCACTTATTGTCTGTCCAATTAGGTGACACTAAATTTGTTTCTAAAGTATCTATTTTTTATTATTGGACATTTGAAATGCTTTTTCCCTAAGTAAAATGTGCTAACCACTCATAGTGATGGAATCACTTATGAAACTGAGTATCTGTTTTCCAGGAAAGATTTACAGATTTATTTTTTCACCACCCACAATCTTTTTATTTTATTGAAAATGATTTTTTCTCATATAATATATCTTTATTTTGATTTTCCTTCTCTCCTCTTCTCCCAGCTCCTCCTCATTTCCCCTCATATCCAGATCACCCTCAACCCAATCAAAAAATGATATATAGAACTAAACAGAGAATTCACAATAGAGGAATCTCAAATGACTGAGAAATACTTAAGGAAATGTTTAAAGTCCATAGTGATCAGAGAAATGCAAATCAAAATGACCCTGAGATCCCATTTTACACCAATAAAAATGACTAAGATAAAAACCTTGGGCAACAGCACATGTTGGCGAGGATGTGGAGAAAGAGAAATACTCCTCTATTTCCTCTGGTGGGTTGCAAACTGGTACAACCAGCTGGAAATCAATCTGGAGTTTCCTCAGAAAACTGGAAATAGATCTACCTGCAGACCCAGCAATACCAGTCTTGGGAATATACCCAAAAGATGTTCTACCACTCCACAGGGGCATATGTTCTACTATGTTCATAGCAGCCTTGTTTGTGATAGCCAGAAACTGGAAACAGCCCAGATGTCCAACCACAGAAGAATGAATACAGAAAATGTAGTTCATCTACACGATGGAATACTACTCAGCTATTAAGAATGAGGACATCTTGAGTTTTGCAGGCAGATGGATGGAACTAGAAAATATCATCCTGAATGAGGTAACTCATATCCCAAAAGACATGTATGGTATGTACTGACTAATAAGTGGCTATAAGCCAAAATAAAGTACAGAATATCCAAGATACAGTTCACAGAACTCAGAGAGATCAGCAAGCTGAAGGGCCAAAGTGATGACGCCTCAGTCCCACTTAGCGGGGGAGAAAGAAATCACAAGGGAGGGAGGGACCTGGGAGGAAAGTGGACAGGAGTAGTGGGGAGGGGAACCTCATTGCTATTGGGTGAGGGAAAAGGACTGAAGCCCTGAGGGTCATTAGAAAGAATGGAAACAGGCAACCTCAGGAGGTAGGAGGCTGGGGAAACCCTCCAGAATGTACCAGAGACCTGGAGGTGAGAGACTCTCAAGACTCAAAGGGACCTTAGATGAAATGACTGACAGTAGGAAGAGGGAACTTATAGAGCCCACCTCCAGCAGGAAGACAGGGCATCAAGTGAGGGAAGGAGTTGCCATCCCACAGTAAAAATTCTGACTCATGGTTGTTCCTGTCTGAGGGAACTGCTGGGAAGGAAATG
Source organism: Mastomys natalensis (assembly GCA_021653895.1). NCBI lineage: Eukaryota > Metazoa > Chordata > Mammalia > Rodentia > Muridae > Mastomys > Mastomys natalensis. The sequence continues at coordinate 246,891 of JAJTUV010001524.1, read as the reverse complement.
GATGGGAGCCTAAGGAAGGTAAGGTTCAGTGACAGGCCGAAAGTGGGATCCAGCTCAGGGGGAGGTCCCAGGGCCTGACACTGTTGCTGAGGCTGTGGCATGCTTGCAGAAAGGGATCTATCATGACTGCCCTCCAAAAGACCCAACAAGCTGCTCAAAGAGTCAGATGCAGATATTTGCACGCAACTAATGAACAGAAGCTGCTGATCCTTGTAGTTGAATTAGGGAAAAGCTGGAAGAAGCTGAGGAGGAGGGCGACTTTGTAGGAGGACCAACAGTCTCAATTAACCTGGACCCCTGAGATCTCTCAAACACTGGACCACCAACCAGGCAGCATACACCAGCAGATATGAGGCCCCCAACACATATAAAGCAGAGGACTGCCAGGTCTGGACTCAGTCAGAGATGATGCAAGTAACCCTCAAGAGACTGGAGACCCCAGGGAGTTTAGAGGTCTGCTTTGGTGGGGGAGGGGATGGGAGATGGGGACATTCTCGTGGAGATGGGGGTGGGAAGGAGGTATGGGATGTGAAACAGTTGGAGGGTGGACTGGGAGGGGAATAAAATTTGGGTTGTGAAAAATGATTAAATAAAATTTTAAAAAAGAAGAAAAAAGAAAATAAACAGGATTCTAAGACTAATGTAATATAACACATACAATATAATAATGTAATATAATAGAAGAAATACAAACACATCAGAATAGAGTAAAACAGACAAACAAGGAAAAGAATCGAAGAAAAAGCACAAGAAACAGATAGAGAAGGCCTACTTATTCCTACACTCTCATAAAAACAGTAAACTGGAAGCTATAATATATACACAGAGGATCTTTAGGGTAAAAACAGAAAAGAATATAAATGAAATAAAAATAAAAGTAAAAACATAATAAGAAAAAAAAACAATAAATCATCCCTGTCATGCTCTTATAAGGCAAGAAACTTCTAATGATGCTATTGAGTTCATTTTCTGTTGGCCACCTACTATTGGTCATGCATTCTACCCTAAAAGGCAGTTTGTTTCCCCGGTGAGACATCATTGAAGAAAACTAAATTTTCATTTACAAGTGCTTATTAATCCACCCATAAATTTTAAATGCTACTCTAGCAGCACTGTTTTAGCACACTAATGACATACAACCATTCATGCATGACACCCCAGACCTATGCCTCTTTTATACTTTTTCATTGAAAAGCAAAGTACAAAGTTTGCCAAGTGCTTTGGTCAAACTTTTGTTCAAAAAAAGTATATTAATGTAGGAAAATAACATTATGTAAGTAATCCATGCCAGTAAAAATACCACCTTGTCCAAAAAACACTGGCGAGTGGCTTGATTTACCTACAACACCTAATTAAAATTTCACCTCCCTTCCAAAATGACATATTCATAACAATTGATTGGTTGCTCATTTTTCATGCATCTCCAAAATGACTGATCTCTGGTCTGATTTATGTGTGATACGTAGATGCCAAAAACCTGTACTGTTTTTGAGTGTATGAAGAGTCATTATTTTGCTCTGTGTTTGTTTATTAACCTCATATACTAATAATTCCTGAAATATATGCACACTGCACAGAACATTATTTCTTATTTATATGTAAAGAATATTTTTGAATTTAAATTTATCAGTTGGCTGAATCTTGTAAGTGGTTGAGGAATAGATTTTTTTTCCCTTTGAGTATGAAGTAATTCTCAGTTGTGCCTTTTTTGACAGAAGGAGTGAGGTTCAATAATAGACGCCTTCTGGAAACTATCTGGCAGTACAAGAATTTTGCAGGTCTGCTATTCTCTTCACTTCTAGTCCTATGAATTTTGTTTTAGGTGTTTATTTTTTGTATACTGAAATATGAAAACCAGTATAAACATTGGCTCTCAGAAACCAGAGTAGAACATCTTTTAATATCCCATTTAGTTTGTTTCTTTGAAGTTATTTAAGGAAATGTTAATTGAGGTTTTTCTTTCAAATTTCAATGTTTCCATTCTTAGGGACAAACAGCATAGGAGTTTGTATTTGACTAGATATGTTCTCCTGTTTGATATGAGCAAAGGGAAGCTGAAAGGACAAAGGAACACAAAACAAAACAATACAAACAAAAGGCCTGTGTTGCTTATTGCAAGTAACCAATTATTGATACTCAAATTGACCCAGCTGCATTTCTGTCCACCCCAATGTTCTGGGTTCCCCAATGAAAGACACACACACACACACACACACACACACACACACACACACACATTATATTTTAATATACCTTAAACAGCTCAATAGCTGGGTCACTTTCAAATTCCTCATGGTTAAAACACTCCCCTCTGATACTCTTGAGTTATTACTAAAATTTATCTTCGATCTTTGTTGTCCTAGATCCAGTCAGGGACCCCCAGGGCCCACTCTTCCTTGGCTTTACATGCTACCTGTCTCTCTGTCATGCATATCTCAGGCGTGGCAGCTACTCCTCTACTGGAATGACAGCTATCTTTCTTCTTCCCTTTCTCCATCCCTTGCCTAGGAATCCTAAAAGTCCCTCCTCCGTCTCCCTGCCCAGCCATGGGGACTTGCAGATTCTCATGCAATTTTGAGGACCCAATTAGCATAATATAAGTAGCATTAGAGCAAATCCACAACACTTCCTGACACTGGAGCCACAGACAACTCAATCAGAAGGCAAGCATCAAGGTCATGAGCAACACAAGATTAGGGCAGACAGTGCTGAGGTTCTGGGATTCTAATAAACAGGGACAGAATTCTAGTTCTAGACTGATGCAGAGAATATTTGAATTGGAAGAAAATTGCTAAGAACTTTATGGCAGTGGAGAAATTGTTTCACGAATTATGTGGAGTTAGGTTTCCTTGGATTGATGAATGCTTCCAATACATATGACACAATATTCAGAATATGAGGCCAGTGGTGGGAGCTACTTTCCTATGTCAGGGACTGCCCTGGGGATAGACAGTCTTAGGATCACAGTTTAGTTTCACAGTGCTTCCTTCAGTTTAACCTCTAGGAAAGATCGCTGTCTTTCAGAGGGAAGAAGAGAATCTCTGGGGACTACTAGCAAAAGAAAGATTTGAAACATCCAAAAATCCTTCAGATGAGGTTTCAGGGACATATTATGGAGAATGGACACCATCACAGTAAAAAATCTTGTGAGCCACCACCTAGCTTTCCACTCATCATATGATACTGGATTAAAAAGGGGTCAGGTGGAACCTTGTATCTTGATATCTTCCTACAAAACTTGTGATGATAATATGCTTGTCTGCTGACATTTGCCACTATCCCATGAATTTTACAATGTAATTTTGAGTGCCTTATATCTTTTGAGTTTTGATTAGCTGCTGTTGTTGTAAGGCTCATGGTTTAGTACTACTAGATTGGGGATATTATTGATAGAGAAGACAAGTGTGTCTTGGGTAAAAAGATGAGGGGTTAGTGTCATTCATAACATGTGCTTTCAGTGCAGTGATGGAATTCTATGTTTAGACCTGTTTCTGTGGATTATGAACAGTGGAAAGTGCACAAGGACTGGGAAAACATGAACTTCTTCCAAATCCAGGAGACTTCTGAGTGGTTGGAGAAACTGACTCCAGACTGGTTCGTGTCCCAGATTGAGACTATGGGCTCAGTCTTCTCAGAAGGGGTGGCTCCTGAGCCTCCACTTGACTCTGTGACTTGGCTTCCAGCTTGGAAAGGAAAAGTGTCTGTTTGTGGAGTATGCAGGCACCAGGCAGTTAGGGGCAATTTAACTACAGTCTTTCTCACACAAACATAACAGCTCTTGGCATACACATTTATTGGATGCTATTAAAGTTAAGTTGAAACCAAGACATTTTGCTCTACACTGTATGCTTATTTCAGTACTGAAACTAGCAAGTCAAATGATGGTTTAATTTTTTTCCATCCATTTCTCACATTTACTTGTCTAAGAAACCCTTTGTAAATTTCAGATTTCTTCAAATTCTCTTATAGCATTGTAGACTGTTAATGACCAATACTAACCTCATGCCCTGTAACATATTTTCATAAAAAGAAACAAAGTCTTATCTACTATATCTAACAAAAAATTTATCAGGGTTCACCACATAGAAAAGTTTGGCTCTAAGACTATTTTTGAGCTAGAATAACTAGATTGGCTATTTCTTTGCCAGAATGATACTCCCATGTCTTCTGGAATATGGAGGGCATGTTGTTGTAGCTGACAGCTCCATGTAAACCATAGGAACTTGTTTTTATTTTAATAAAAAAATAACTTACATTTCATATAGAGTACTTCTCTCTACTTATTTAATGGTTCTGAAGTTTTCCTTCAGAATCATTTAGACTATTAGACTGAATCTTTCAGGAAAAGGTTATTATTGTCAGTGAAGCAAAATAACTGGACATCATAGATAGATTATAAAAATGCCATTATAATCCATGATAATACAGAGGTATAATCTTTTAAAACAGAAATAAGTAGAGAATAATGTACATATGTATAAACATATATATGTATATGTAAAGTTTTGAACTTTTTTACATAAAATTCAAGGATAAGTAGATATAATGTTGCATATTTCACCACAGTCATTGTGTACATTGACCATCAAAATGTTTCTGTGAGATTTATAGTGGACTAGAAAGAGTGAAGATAAAACTCAGGTCAACAGAAAACTATGAGAAGATCAACACAATGTCAGAAAATTTGATAACTAATTTGATGTCAAACTCACTTTGATAGTTTGATCACACTCAGACCTATAATCTGGTATACAGAAGGGACAAACACAGATAGGAATCAGGAGAAAACATTGGGCAGTGGAGAAAAACATTTTTTCTGAAGACAGGAAAAAACACTCAACAACTCATTCAATTGTCATTTTCTTTGGACTTAATAATGAACATAGAATTGTGATTAGTCTCCTGCCTTCTACTTTGTCCCAGTTTAATCACCATGTCATCCCAAACACTCCAATCTCATAAAATGCTTAAAAGATGAAAATATTGCCTACAGTTAAGAAATATCAAAGTGTTTTGGACTGGAAACTAATCCTATGGCATATATATGAGAGGACACCAGACCAGTAGAACTTGGCATTGAAGCCTTTTTATGGTAGGCAGGATCTCAAAGGTAGTAGCATGATCAATAATGAAGCAAATAAGGATATTTATAGAAAACAGTGAAATGAGAACATTGAAAAAGGATCAGAACATGTCAGGATTCATAGACATGGCAAGGATGATTCTTGATGTTTTTAAAATGACCCTAGTTAGCTTGGAAAGAATGTGTTTCCTTATGGTGTTTTTATACATGTATATTACTCTACTTTGTTTATGTTTACTTCCTAATTACATTCTTTATATCTTTCTCTGGTCTACTACCTTCCATAATAGCCCTCCTTTGTGTTTGAATATGTGTATGGATGGATGTACATACATATATGTATATATTTAGATCTTGATTGCACATTAAAGACAGAATGCAATATTTGATATGATCATCCTGTTTCTACCATTACTCTTTACTTTTCTATGATTCTCCTCACTTTTGATTCCTACTTCTTCTCATTTCACCCACCGCTATATCTTATAAAAGAAAATATAGCTTTGGGCACATACCTTATTTCATATAAAAAGATAATTTCTAAATCCATCCAGTTCTCTGAAAATGATATAACTTATTCTATTTGTATACAAATAAAACTTTGTTGTTTATAATTAAGCACACCACATTTTTAAAATATATTTATCTGTTGATGTACATGGAAACTGGTTGTGTACAATGCATAGTTTTGCTAAAACATATATTCACAAGTATCTCGGTCATATGCTGCTTAGTTTCTCTTGGACTTATACACAAGGATGGTACAGCTGAGTTATATGTTAGTATTTTTGGTTTTAAAGGATCTTCCAGTTATGGCTTAAATGTAAAATATCCCACCCAGTCTCATGTGTTTGAACACTTGATTTTGAATTGATAATGCTATTTAGAAAGCTTTGAAATGTTAAGAAATGGGTCCTGACTGGTAGAAGTGCTTACTGAGTCATTGGCATAGAGACTTTTAGCCTATGTCTATTTTCTCACATGAGTTCTCTGCTTCCCGACTGTCCCCATGATGTAATCAGTCTCTTGGTGCTCCTGACACTACTGGTTCAAGCCACCTCTGTTGCTATGTCTTCGCCAACATGATATATAGTATTTCCTGATCAATGAGCCAGCATAATTCCTTCCCCCCATAAATTGCTTCATGTGGTTCATCATAACTATTAGTAAACAAACTAATAAAAAACCTGGACCAAGAAGTAATGCTCTAGTGATGTTTGTTTATTTGTTCATTTTATGGTCTTTTATGACTTATTTATGATGCAGATGTTAAAGAACTTCAAATTATAAGCTAAAGAAATCATATAATGCTATAAGCAGAGTTTAATGGATCATTCAAGAGTGCGTAAAATATTCCATAATGCCTATAGAAATATGTACAAGGAAGACTGCACAGAAGGCAACAAGAAACATGGCTAGACTCATGCCTCACTGGACAACAACAGGAGGACTGGAGCCATTACAAGGTCCCCTTCAATTATTGGAGGTCAGACCTCTGTCCCTGCCTTCACAAGATTAGAATCGCCACGGCCCTTCTATACTTAGAGAAGGGAGGAGATGTCAGGGGCAGCCCTGTATATACATGAAAGCCTAAAATCAGCCATAGGCCTAAAATCAGCAATAGGCCTGACATACATACATGCTAACACAAAGTCTTGGGCCTCTGTGAAAGAACACTGAAACAAATGACTATAGGCTATTGTAAACAGGCAGCTTTTGTGGAAATTTACCAGCCTGAGTAGTCATAGACCTTGTAGATAGGTAGCCTTGGTGGATAGTACCAACTTAGATAAGGACAAGTGAATCATAGTTAAGAGTCATAGTGACCTGTCCCCTGAACCTTCACCCAGCTGATACCCTGTTCTGACAGATATCTGTACTCCCCCTGAACACCTATGCCCCGGTGCCATTCCCTTCCCCACATTCTGCCTTTTTGTGTTTATAACCCCTGTGTGAATAAGTAAAAATTACAATTTGATTAAAATAAATAAATGAATAAATAAATAATTTTTTTTTAAAAAAGAAAGAAACATGGCTAGAGATAATCCGTAGTGTATTATAGACTAAATAAATCTTCCAGAATTTTAAAATAAGAATGAGTTCTAAAGTAATAAATTAATTTTGAAGATGCTTCCAAGAAAGCTTAGAGTTTGTCATTGTTGTTGTGCAGCTTTTAGCTAAATTTATAACATTGAAGGAGAAAGTAAAGCATAATGATTAAAAAATGTACATTTTGTCAAGGAAAGGAATATGAGCAATGTTGAAGTTGCAAACAAGACAGCTCTGAGAACAACACTCATAATTCCTAAAGAGATGAGGCCAAACAGAGAGAAGACCTCCATTTTGTACTGCAGGCAAGACCCCATCCATTAAAGGCCCTGATCTCTTAAAAAGCAAGTTAATTTGCAAATAGAATGCCAGAAAGAGAGCTTGAATGAACACAAATTTCCAAGACACTCTTCTTAGGCAGGGCTGCCTAGGACATCTGACTTCATGTTTATCCATTAAAAAAAATCAGAGACACTTACATCTGTGTTTTAAGAGGGCCAGTCTACATCTTTATCCTGTGGTAGAACTTACAGTCATTTTTCAAGAATATAAAGCACAAAATTGATAAAGCACCAAGGATCCAATATTGAGCAACGTGATGTAGAACCAGATCTGTTGGTTGGAGATTCTTAATGAGTTGTGTTTTAAGTTGTGAAGATAAAACTTAAGTTGCATTGGAGATCAAAGAATACTGTAAATGAGAAGAAGAAGAACACATGGTTTCCACAAAATTTGTTGGGATGCAGCATAATAGGGGCAGCTCAAGAGAAAGTTTCAAGCAACAGAGCTGGAGGGGTGGAGTTACCCAAAAGGAACTCACGTGATATAACGGCTAGCCCCAGTTGCTCATGTGGCTCAGGATTGCATGTCTTCCTAGCTGTGTCCCACATAGAAAATAATCTTTTTATTTTTTAATGTTAATATAATTACATCATTTTCTTCTTTCCCCTTCTCCCTCTAAACCCTGATATGTCCTTCTTTGTTCTTTTTCAAAATTCATAGTATTTAGAATGGGACTGTTTCATGGATGTCATTATATATCAAAAATTTGTAACATTTCATTTTGTTTATTTTAAATGTGCTCATAGAGATTCCTTTGAGTCTCAGAAAAGACTTTAGAGTTTTGAAGACTATGCTAAGGTCTGTTGAAGTTGAACTGGATATACTTGGTGTTTAGGATATGGCTGTGGACTGATATGGTCAAAGGTAAATATAGAGGTTTGTAGCGAATTATTTCTCAAAGACACATGTATTTGAACACTTTGCCACTAACTGGTGGTACTGTTTGAGAAACTGGAATTGTTTTCTAGGGTAGGGCATTCAGTTGAAAGAAATATATTGCTATGGAGAAAAGAGACAGACATTAAGGTTTGCAGTTCAATTCTACTATTGAAACAAGCTCTCTGCTTGTTGCTAAGACACAATCAACTGCCTCAAGCACTTATTAACAAAGCTTCAAACTGCTATCCCTGCCATGCTTCCCCTGGCATAGCCAACTCTATCCATTGAACCAGGGACAGTATAAGTCTTTCTTCCATTAAATCTGCTTCTGTCAAGTAACTTGCCCTGTGCTGATCCCCAGCCTGCTGAGTACACATTGTCAGTGACAATGTATATAGATTTCTTCTGTATTTGGATTCCTTTCAGTATTCTTCACAACTTTATTGTTATTATAGTAGCCATTCTCACTAGGGTGAGACATAATGCAGCTTAAGTACTAAGTCGTATATGTCTGAAGCAGAATACCTAATCCACAGAGGTTGGTAGACATAACTATTGGAGACGATGAACCTGAGCCCGAATATTATGCATAATTGACTGCATCTATAACCCATAATTTCCACCATATTTTTATAGCAGCTTTTAGTGTTCCATATAATGCTGTTGCCTTCAGATTCTCAGACTGAAATTAATTTCTTATACATCCTACTCGTAATGCATAGGACTTGTTTGTTTTGTTCACAGAATAGTTAGAAAAATAAATACAGATATAACATTTTCATCTCCTATTAATTTAAAATAAACACTTGAAATTTTATATCCATTTGAGTGGCAATAATAGAATACTATTTTTACCTTACATTTTCTGTTTATTCTCTAATTTGAGCTGTTTGGGAAAATAAACATTTTAGCAAAACATATTACGTATCATATCACTTGAAAGATTCTGCTTTAATATTCTTTTCATTCATACATCTTAAGCTGAGAGCATTTTGAAACATGTAGGTTTTTAAATATATGAAGACACTATAATAGAATCTGAGTTCCTACCAATGGCCACATTCCATTTTCAGTGATGACTAGAATCATTGTTGGCATGTAGTGTATGTTCAATAAATATTTGTTGAACTGAATTGAAATGAATCCCATTGTAAATATTTTTCTAGCAATATGGGTGCAAGTAAGAAATATACAATTTGGGAGGCCCTGTTTAGGAGCTAAACTAACACTAATCATTAAATATTTTGTTTGGAACCAGAATTCAAAGTCCATGTTTAGATCACTAACCACATAGAATTCTTCCTCTCTGGAATAGATGATATAAATTTTCAATTCATTGTCAATTTTTTATTTTGAAAGAAAATATACACATAAAATAAGTGCAAAGAAAACAATGTTTCATTTTGAAAATTTCAATGACTAAGATATTAGAAATTTTCAGACGGGCGGTGGTGGCATACGCCTTTAATCCCAGCACTTGGGAGGCAGAAGCAGGCGGATTTCTGAGTTCGAGGCCAGCCTGGTCTACAGAGTGAGTTCCAGGACAGCCAGGGCTACACAGAGAAACCCTGTCTCAAAAAACCACAAAAAAAAAAGAAAGAAAGAAAGAAAGAAAGAAAGAAGAAAAGAAAGAAAGAAAGAAAAGAAAAGAAAGAAAGGAAAGAAAGAAAGAAAGAAATTTTCAAATGTCAGCATTTACTCACTGTAGTTAGAAAGCATAGATTTTTGAAATTAAGATGATATATACCACAGGATCAAAGTTTATTCTACCTCAAAACATTCCTCAGAATCACCTATTTTTATTTTTTATTTATTTATATTTTTAAAATTATAATGTAATGGGTCCAATTTGAATTTTTCACCACAGTTCATGGATATTGCACTATTTTAGTTTTCTTTATGGTTTAATAAAATTCATTCATATGTATAATTTCACAATTTCATTGTTCATTCATCTGTTGATGGACATCTAGGCTGATTTGATTTGCTTCCTATGTTCTTGTGAAAAAGCAGAAATTAATATGGATGTACAAGTGTCTCTGTGGTGGAGTACAGAGTCCTTTGTGCATGTCTAGCAGGAGTTTGCAATCTTATTTACTTGAACTTTATATTCAATGAGAAACCTTAGGTTTATTTATTTGTTAATTGATTCTGAATGGGATATTTTCCACTATAGAAATAAGTGTACTTATTAATGCCATTACATTATAAATGACAAAATAAAATTTCTATCGTCCAATTGGTTTACTGTTAAAATTGTGTATGTTTACATAGATTTGTAAGTAGGTAGACAGGGAGATATATAGACAAACAGACATATAGATAGATAGGAAGGGAGATAGATAGATGAAGAGATACATGTATATGAACAAACATATCTAGAGCCACAGAGACTATATTGTGTGTGTGTGTGTGTGTGTGTGTGTGTGTGTGTGTGTGTGTGTGTGTGTGTGTTTACATAGATATATAGGTAAGTATGCAGGCAGATACATGCATACATATATACATACATGAACACACCATACATACAAGAAGACAGAGAAACTGTTTAAATGTGCATGTGTACATGTGTGTGTGTACATGTGTGTTTGTGTGTGTGATAGATCACCTAAATGGAAATAATATGAACTCTTTAGAGGTGAGAATCAGTTCTTAGTCCAATAGTTGTCCTCATAAGGCACAATTACTAGTGGAAATAGGATTTAAAGAAGCTCGTATTTCTTTCTTTATTCCCTAGTTACAAAGGATTTCTTACAGATGATTTCTAACAAAATTTGAAGCTTCATAAAGAACCATTATTGATGAGTTCTATCTATGTGTTTGTACTGAGTTGGTAGATTTAGAATGAGGTATTCTAAATTGTTCTTGCATTTATGAAGTGTGGGAAATCTTGCATCAAGTCTTAGGCTAAATTGTTGCCTGGGAAACATGATTTTAGGTCAGAAACTGAATCAGAACATTTCACAACAGCACTCAGGTCTTTAACTCACCTATATTCAGAACATAAATGTCATACAATCCAACAAGCCACACGCTTATCCAGTCCAACCACTGAAATTAATATGCCTCATATGTGAAAATAAATCATTTTGTTCACATAAGGAAAACAAGCGAAGAAGCTTAATATGACATTATAGAATGGAAACCTTGTAAGAGCCTCAGTTTAGTACTTCGGCACCTTGGCATGAGTCATTTTTGCTTATTATCATTGGCTCAGCCCTTAGGCTGGAAAGGCAGCCTCCTGAGACTAGAGTAAATCTTGCTGTTTACATCACTGATTTTGAATGATGACTTCTATTCTGTTAACTGTACCCTTGCTAAATCTCAGGATAGATAATTTGTTAGCTGTGACAATCAGGAATGAATCCAATGAAATTAATTATGTATTACTTATTTTCTACCATAGGTTCAAGCTCTCAGAGGGGGGCTGAGTTACGTGTGTGTCTTAAAAGCAGAAATCAAGTACAGTAGCTTTCCATCGAGTGCTGAACTCATGCCAAAAGCCACTATAAAGGTTTCCATTGGTTGTAACTCTATTACTCTAATAGATAGACTTTCTCTTCAAAAGATGATTTTGATTCCAAAGTCATTTTGGGCTAAGGTCAAGTTAATGTAAATCATAATTTAAAAATATATATCATTCAAAAGACAACTAAAATATGAATAACTTCTCATACTTCAAAAGTATCTATGTAACACAATCAGTCCTTTAGTAATTGTGGATTCACCTAATATCTGAAAGTCTATTTTACAAAAGAAAAAACATAATAAAGACTCAACAATTGCACTCAAAAAAACTTGGTTGCAACCTCAGATAAAGGATTGAATCATAGCCCTGATACATCTTGTATCTATTATTTTAGAGAAATTGCTTTTTCTGCTGTGTGCCACTATTTCCACTCCCCAATGTTGTTGTGAATTTAAATAAAATGAAATGAAAGTGAATTTCCTTAATAAAGAACATGGTAATTGTAGGTATTTTATTTTTTTTATACTATCTGCTCATAAGACAATCTGAAGAAATTGAAGTTTGTATTTTGTGTTAAATGTAACAAAATGCTGTGGATAACTGGCCATACAGAGATTATTAATAAATATTGAAAAGGCTAATCTTAATTTCTTCATTTATAAATTAGAAAGTGACATTTATATATATTCTAATTTAAAACTATATGAGTAACTGAATCTTAAAATAAAATCAGGCTGACAAAAATATTCACTATTGAAGAGGCTTCTTTAAAGAATACAGCAAGGATGAAATTAATGAAAGACTTAAATGATAGATTGCATATGTTATTATTACTTCATAAACAATGAAGGACCAGCAAGAATAATTCATTATTATGAAGGCTTTAACATTTAGGGTTTTCAAAAGCTATCCCAGGCAACACTGTACAGAATGACGCAGTTGTACAGAATATCATATAGAATGAGCACATGGTTGCTATGGACAATGCTGTACAGAAGATGTACTGAGGTGACTTTCATAGACTTTCTTGTTTCAGTGCAACCTTGCATTGTTCCTACTCTTCTGGAACTTCTGTTTTCTTTTTTTTTTAATTTTTGTATTGGATTTTTATTTACATTTCAGATGTTGACCCCTTTTTCCATTTCCCCACCATCCACAACCCCCCATCCAATATACTCTCCTCTTGCTTCTAAGAGGATGTGCTCACACCCACCCACCAACTACAACCTCCCCACCCTTGAATTCCCCCACACTTGGGCTTCCAGCCATCAAGGGACGAATGATTTCTTCTCCCACCTATGCCCCACAAATCCATCCTCCCCTACATATACAGCTGGAGTCATGGATCCCTCCCTATGTGCTCCCAGGTTGGTGGTTTAGGCCCTGGGAGCTCTGGTTGGTTGGTATTGTTGCTCTCCTCATGGGGCCACAAACACCTTCAGCTCCTTCAGCCTTCTCTTGAACTTCTCCATTGGGAACTACATGAACAGTTCTATGGTTAGCTGTGAGCATCTGTCTCTGTAGTTGTCAGTCTCTGGCACACATCTAAGGAGACAGCTATATCAGTCTCCTGTCAGCATGCACTTCCTGGCATCCACATCATCGTATACCTTTGGTGACTGCACATGGGATGGATACCCAGGTGAAGGAGTCTCCTGAGGGCTACTTCTTTAGTTTCTGTCCCACACTTTGTCTCCATATTTGCTTCCATGTGTATTTTGTTACTCTTTCTAAGGATCGAAGGACCCATACTTTGGTCTTCCTTCTTCATGAGACTCATGTAGTCTGTGAGTTGTATTTCAGATATTGCTAGCTTTTGGGCTAATAACCACTTATCAGTGAGTGAATACCATCTGTGTTCTTTTGTGATTGGGTTACCTCACTCTGGATGATATTTTCTAGTTCCATCCATTTGCTTAAGAATTTTATGAATTTATTGTTTTGAATATATATGTGTAAATATACCACATTTTCTGTGTCCATTCCTCTGTTGAAGGACATCTGGGTTCTTTACAGCCTCTGGCTGTTATAAATATGGCTGCTATGAACATAGTGGAGAATGTGTCCTTGTTATATGTTGAAGAATCTTCTGGGTATATGCCCAGGAGTGGTATAGCTGGGTCCTCAGGTAATGCTATGTCCATTTTTCTGAGGAACTGCCAGACTGACTTCCAGAGTAGTTATATCAGCTTGCAATCCCACCAACAGTGGAGGAATGTTCTTCCTTCTCCATATCCTCTCCAGCATCTGCCATCACCTGAGTTTTGATCCTAGCCATTCTGACTTGTGTGAGGTGGAATCTCAGGGTTGTTTTGATTTGCATTTCCCTGAAGACTAAGGATGTTAAACATTTCTTTAGGTGCTTTTCTGCCAGTTTGTTTTCCTCAGTTGAGAATTCTTTGTTTAGCTCTCTAACCCATTTATTAATAGAAGTATTTGGTTGTCTAGAATCTAATTTCTTGAGTTCTTTGTACATATTGGATATTAGCCCTCTATCAGATGGAGAATTGGTAAAGATCTTTTCCCAATTTGTTGGTTGCTGTTTTGTCCTATTGACAGTGTTCTTTGCTTAAAGAAGCTTTGCAAGTTTATGAGGTCCCATTTGTCACTTGTTACTCTTAAAAATAAGCCATTGGTGTTCTGCTCTTTTTTTAACCTTTTCCCCTGTGCCCAAGTACTCAAGGCTCTTCCCCACTTTCTCTTCTATTGGGTTCAGTGTATCTAGTTTTATGTGAAGCTCCTTTATCCACTTGAACTTGAGCTTTCTTCAAGGAGATAAGAATGGATCAGTTTTCATTCTTCTACATGCTGAACTGAGTTGAACCAGCACCATTTGTTGAAAACACTGTCCCTTTTCAACTGGAAGATTTGAGCTCCTTTGTCAAAAATCAAGTGACCATAGGTGTGTAGGTTCATTTCTGGGTCTTCAATTCTATTCTATTGATCTACCTGCCTGTCTATGTACCAAGACCATACAGTTTTTATCACTATTGCTTTGTAATACACCTTGCGGTCAGGAATGATGATTCCGCCAGAAGTTCTTTTATGATTGAGAATAGTTTTCACAATCCTGAATTTTTTGTTATTCCAAAAGAATTTGTAAATTGTTCTTTCTATCTCTATGAAGAAGTGAGTTGGGATTTTGATGGGATTGCATTGAATCTGTAGATTGCTTTCAGCAAGATGGCATTTTTGCTATAATAATCCTGCCAATTCATGAGCATGGGAGATCTTTCAATCTTCCAAGATCTTCTTTGATTTCTTTCTTCAGAGACTTGAAGTTCTGGTAATACAGATCTTTCAAATGCTTGATTAGATTCACAGCAAAGTATTTTATATTATTAGTGACTATTGTGAAGGATGTCATATCCCTAATTTCTTTCTCAGCCTGTTTTTCCTATGTGTAGAGGAAGGCTATTGATTTGTTTGAATTAATTTTGTATCCAGCCACTTTGCTGAAGTTGTTTATCAGGTTTAGGAGTTCTCTGGAGGATGCTTTGGGGTCCCTTAAGTATACAATCATATCATCTGCAAATAATGATATTTTGACTTCTTCCTTTCCTATTTGTATTCCTTTCACATTCATTTGTTGTCTAATTGCTCTAGTTAGGATGACAACTACTATATTAAATGGGTAGGGAGAGAGAGAGAAGTGTTGTCTAGTCCCTGATCTTAGTGGGATTGCTTCAAGTTTCTCTCCATTTAGTTTGATGTTGGCTACTGGTTTGCTGTATATTGCTTTTACTATGTTTAGGTATGGGCCTTGAATTCTTGATCTTTTCAAGACTTATAACATGAAGGGATGTTGAATTTTGTCAAATGCTTTCTCAGCATCTAGTGAGATGATCATGTGGTTTCTTTCTTTGAGTTTGTTTATATAGTGGATTACATTGATGGATTTCCAAATATTGAACCATCCCTGCATTCCTGGGATAAAGCCTACTAGATCATGATGGATGATTGTTTTGATGTGTTCTTGGATTCGGTTTGCAAGAATTTTATTGAGTATTTTTGCATCAATATTCATAAGTGAGATTGGTCTGAAGTTCTCTTTCTTTGTTGTATTTTTGTGTGGTTTAGGTGTGAGCATAATTGTTTCATGGAAAGAATTGTGTAGTATTCCTTCTGTTTCTATTTTGTGTAATAGTTTGAAAAGAATTCGTATTAGGTCTTCCTTGAACATTTGATAGAATTCTGCACTAAAACCATCTGGTCCTGGGGTTTTTTTGGTTGGGAGATTTTTAATGACTGCTGCAATTTCTTTAGGAATTATAGGATGTTTAGATTGTTTATGTGCTCCTGACTTAACTTTAGTACCTGGTATCTGTCCAGAAAATTGTCTGTTTCATCCAGATTTTCCAGTTTTTTTGAGTATTGGCTTTTGTAGTAGGATCTGATGAGTTTTTGAGTTTCCTCAGTTTCTGTTGTTATGTCTCCCTTTTCAGTTCTGATTTTATTAATTTGGATACTGTCTCTGTGCCTCCTGGTTAGTCTGGCTAAGGGTTTATCTATCTTGTTGATTTTCTCAAAGAACCAGCTCCTGGTTTTGTTAATTCTTTATAAAGTTCTTTTAGTTTCTACTTGGTTGATTTCGGCTCTGAGTTTGATTATTTCCTGACATCTACTCCACTTGTGTGTATTTCAGGTTTTTTTTGTTGTTGTTGTTGTTCTAGAGATTTCAGGTGTGATGTCCAGTTGCTAGTGTACGCTCTCTCCAGTTTCTTTTTATAGGCACTTAGAGCTATGAGTTTTTCTCTTAGTACTGCTTTCATTGTGTCCCATAAGTTTTGGTATGATGAGCCTTCATTTTTATTAAATTCTAAAAAGTCTTTAATTTCTTTCATCATTTCTTCCTTGACCAAATTATCATTGAGTATAGTGGTGCTCAGTTTCCACTAGTATGTGAGCTCTCCATTGTTTTGTTATTATTGAAAACCAGCCTTAGTTCGTGGTGATCTGGTAGGATGTATGAGATTATTTCAATCTTTTTGTGTCTGTTGAGGCCTGTTTTGTGACCAATTATATGATGTATTTTGGAGAATGTCCCATGAGGTGCTGAGAAAAGGTATGTTCTTTTACTTTAGGATTAAATGTTCTATAGATATCTGTTGAATCCATTTGTTTCATAACTACTGTCAGTTTCACTGTGTCTCTGTTTATTTTCTGTTTCCATGATCTGTCCATTGCTGAGAGTTGGATGTGAAGTCCATAACTATTATTTTGTGGGGTGCAATGTTTGCTTTGACCTTTAGTAAAGTTTCTTTTATGTATGTGGGTGCCCTTGCATTTGGAGCATAGATGTTCAGAATTGAGAGTTTGTCATGGTTAATTTTTCCTTTGATGAGTGTGAAGTGTTTTCTTATCTTTTTTTATAACTTTTAATTGAAAATTGATTTTATTTGATATTAAGATGGCTACTCCATCTTGTTTCTTGGGACCATTTGCTTGGAAAATTGTTTTCCAGCCTTTTACTCTGAGGTAGTGTCTGTCTTTGTCACTGAGGTTCGTTTCCTGTATGCAGCAAAATGCTGGGTTCTATTTATGCATCCAGTTTGTTAGTCTGTGTCTTTTTATTGGGGAATTGGGTTCATTGATGTTAAGAGATATTAAGGATGAATGACGCTTTCTTCCTGTTATATTTGTTATTAGAAGTGGAATTATATTTGTGTAGCTGTCTTCTTTTCGGGTTTGTTGTAAGATTACTTTCTTGCTTTTTCTAGGTTGTAGTTTCCCTCTTTGTGTTGGAATTTTCCATTTCTAATTCTTTTTAGGGCTGGATTTGTGAAATATATTGTGTAAATTTAGTTTTGTTATGGAATATCTTGGTTTCTCCATCTACAATAATTGAGAACTTTACTGAGTATAATAGCCTGTGCTGGCATTTCTGTTCTCTTAGGGTCTGTATGACATCTGTCCAGGATCTTCTGGCTTTTATAGTCTCTGGTGAGAAGTCTGGTGTAATTCTTATAGGTCTGCCTTTATATGTTACTTGACCTTTTTCCCTTACTGCTTTTGATATTCTTTCTTTGTTTTGTGCATTTGATGTTTTGATTATTTTTTGATGGGAGGAATTTCTCTTCTGGTACAGTCTATTTGGAGTTCTGTAGGCATCTTGTATTTCATGGGCATCTCTCTCTTTAGGTTAGGGAAGTTTTCTTCTTTACTGGCCCTTTAAGTTGGGAATATTCATGCTCTTCTATATCTATTATCCTTAGGTTTGGTCTTCTCATTTTGTCCTGGATTTTCTGCATGTTTTGGATTAGGAGCTTTTTGCATTTCCATTTTCTTTGACTGTTTTGTCACTGTTTTCTATGGTACCTTAAGTACATGAGATTCTCTCTTCTATCTCTTGTATTTTGTTCATGATGCTTGCATCAACTACTCCTGATCTGTTTTCTAAGTTTTCTATCTCCAGGGTAGTCTCCCATTGGGATTTCTTTATTGTTTCTACTTCCACTTTTAGATCCTGGATGGTTTTGTTCAATTCCTTCACCTGTTTTTTTTTTTCCCCTTGTAATTCTTTAAGGGTTTTTATGTTTACTTTTTAAGGTTTTCTACCTGTTTACCTGTGTTCTCCTGTATTTCTTTAAGAGATTTATTTAGGTTCTTCTTAAAGTCCTCTATCATCATTATGAGAAGTGATTTTAAATCTGAATCTTGAGTTTCTGGTGTGATGGGGTATCTATCCCTTGCTATGGTGGGAGAATATGGTTCTGATAATGCCAAGTAACCTTAGTTTCTGTTGCTTATGACCTTGTGCTTGCTGTTCTCCATCTGGCTATCCCTAGTGTTACCTGCACTCACTGTCTCTTCCTGTAACCTCTTCCTCCTCTTATCTTGGCTGTGTCAGAACTCCTCAGAGTCCATCTGTCTTCATGATACTGTGATCCTGAGATCCTGGGTGAAAGAGGTTCTGGGAGTCAAGCTGCCTCTGGAATCCTGAAATCCTGGTGTTACCAAGCTCCTGAGATCCTGTGATCCTATGATCCTATGATCCTGGGCGTGTTAGAACAACTGCGATTCAAGCTTCCTCAAGGTGTTGTGGGACTTATTGCAGACCTAGGGCCTGAAGGAACCCATGTCACTGGCCAGGCAGAGTTTCTGAGTCCCTGGATCCCCAGGGGTCCCAGTTACTCCTGGTTTGGGGCAGATGTTCTGGCCTCCTCACCTATGATCTTGGGTGTGTTAGAGTTCCTGGGAGTCCAGCTTCTTCTGGGTATTATCTGATTGAGTGCAGAGTTAACACCCAACGTCTGCTCAGGGCACTGGCTTAGACTGGAGGAAATCTGTGCCACTGACCGGGCAGGGGTTCCTGTGTCTCTCAATCCCTGGAGGTCCCAATTACTCCTGTTTAGGGCAGGTGTTGTGGCCTCTCATCGATGATCCGGTTAAAGTACCTTTTCAAAGAAACAGAAATACAATATAAGAACAGCCTCCCAAATCAAGAAAAATAAAGTAAAATTAAACTGCAAAATGAGAACAAAACACCAAATTATGACCAAAGCATACACACACACACAGACACATACACTACCACCACCACCACTACCACCATCATAACTGTTACCACCACCACCACCAATAACAAACCTGTGGAGTCCTTTATGTGTTAGTATGTTAATTAACGTCTCCTGAACATGAGGCTTGCCCTGGAGTGGTTGATATAGCCAACATTACTCTATTTTGACAATATAAAACTACTTTTCCTCTCCCAGTTGGTTAATTCATTTATGTATGATATATAACATATTATAAATTATATATTATACTTCATACAGCATACATCATATATTGTATATCATATGTCATATGTTGTATGTCATATGTCCTATATCCTATATCTTACATACCATATATCATATACTATATATTATATATTATTATTATATCATGTATTACATATTATGTATTACATATTATATAGTATATGCTATATGCAATACATTGTGCCACATTATAATAATATATATCATATGTTATATAGCATATAACATATATATATGAAGCAAAGTAAACTTTAATAAGATAAAACAACAGCTATCATATTGACGTTGGGCAGAACAAATCAACAGAAGGAAAAGAGTCCAAGAGAAAGCACAAAACTCAAAGATCCACTTGTTCAAACACTTAGGATTCTCTAGAAATACTAAACTGGAAGGCATGATTTATACACAGAGGACCTGGTGCAGACCAGTACAGTCCCCTCTGCAAACTGCTTCAGTCTCTGTGAGATTATATGAGGTTTGCTCATGTCAATTTAGAGGTCTTTGGTTTTTTTGTATCCTTCTGGCTCATACACTTTTTCTCCCTCTACTCCAAGGGTTTCCTTAAGCTTTTAGGGGAGATATATGTTAGAGACATACTATTTCACTCTCTGGGAACTTTCTGGTGTGGGTCTCTGTATTTGTTCCCATCTGCTGTAGGAAAAAGCTTCTCTGATCATGGGTGAGCAAGGTATTAATCGTTGAGTAAAACAGAATATCATTAGGAATAATGTTATTGATAAATTGTAGTTGTTGTTTTAGACAAAGCGTATTTGGTTTTACTTCAGGTCTCTGGGTCTTTGATTCTTTGTAACCCAAGAAGTATCTATTATGGGTTCCATTTCATGGAGTAGGCCTTAAGTCAAGTCAGTTATTAGTTGGGTACTACTGCAAGCTTTGTGCTACCATCACCATAGCATATATTGTAGGCAAGGCACGATTGAAGATCAAAGACCATTTGCAGTTTGTGATATATGTTTCTCTTTCAGTAGCTTGCAGTGTACCATCTTGTACCAAACATGCTGGAACACAAGTTCTATGTAGGCACACGCTAGACATCTTCATCTGCAATGAGTTTATTGCTTTTGTCATCAGCAATTGGACCTTGCTGTCAGTAAGGGTAGATTCTTTGTGGATTCCTTTCGTCAAAAACTCAATCTAATGCTACCCAATCCTATTACTAGACACTTTGTTTGATAACAAGAGATGGCCAGTTGGGACTCTGTCTCCTCTATTATTTAGTAATATCATTGAGATCACCTTCATATATATCTATATTTATGAAGTTTCTAGTATATTAGGTTTCCAAACTACCCCTCAAAGGTTTATTTATTTTTATTGTCTCTTTTCATATCCCTTCCCACAATCCTATCTCCCATCTCTCTCCATACTCGATCTTTCCATTGTAGCCCAGCACTGACTCAAAATTATCTATTATTTGTCCCTTCAAACTTAGATACAATAAGAACGTCTCCAAATCCTTGTAGGTATGTAGCGCATAAAACCTATGTAAGAAATTCCTACCCTGCTGTATAAAACCAATATCATTTTACCCTGTTTATTCCCTGTATCTTGTCAATGAAGATTTTATATATTCAATTGTCTATGTAGCTGAAAGATCAAAAAGATGGTGGAAAAAATTTCAACAACTTATCAATTTAAGAAAAATTATTTTAAGCAAGTTTACTGTATATGGCTTTATCAGCTTAACAGCAGAATATGTTCTGTTGTACAAAAACACATTTTGTTAGCTTGTAGAATGGCCACACAAGTTGGCCTTACATGACTTGGAAAGAAAGCCCTCTTGTTTTGAGTTGATCTATCTGGGTTTAGATGAAAAACAACTTACAAGTAATGCTGAAAACTGAATAAACATTACAATTTATTACCTAGCCTGATTTAGTTTTAATTGCTTTTAGGTTTACTTCTGGTAGAATGCTTTTCTTCAGGTGGATATTATTTCTTTCAAAAGTAAGTAGATAAGGATCTTTCTGACTGCTTTTTAGGTAAGGACTCCCTGGAGTCTCATGCTGAGTGCTCCCAGACCCCTTTCACAGCACCAAAGAGGCAAGCAAGAGAAGAGATTAAGGAAATTATTAAAGGAAATTAGCATGTTAGAGTCAGATCCGGGGATGGTGGATGTTCTTTCTCAAGTCCTTGTTACAACTACACTGTCTAATCACTGATGGCAAGAGTAAGCTACACCAGCACCACCCTTCAGTCTTCATTTATTCTCCTTACTCAAGATAAAAATCATGTAAATGGTTTAATTGCTTTGGGGTAGGTAAAAATGTCTAAAGGAGGCGTGTTAAGCATGCATATTTGTCTCTTCATTTTGATGCTGTAATAAGTGGTATGATATTACTTTAAAGGACAAGAGGATGCTGCAGGGATGATGGCTGCTGCAGTTGTTGAAATGGCTGCTGCAGTTGCTGAATTAATGTTATTTACTCCCACCAATTCTACTGACATATTCACTCTTCCCACAATGATTCTGCTTTAGGAACTGCATGGAAACTAGAAACACAGCTTCAATATTGTTCCCATCACTGAAGAGCTGATAGTCTATCAAGAGAGATTAACATGGCTAATATTGCAGTAGAAAGCTCCCTTTAAGAAAAATACCTTACACTGCTGTTTTAGTTAGGATTTTACTGCTGAGAACAGACACTATGACCAAAGCAAGTCTTATAAAGGTCATTTAATTGGGGCTCGGTTACAGGTTCAGAGGTTCTGTCCATTATCATCAAAGTGGGAGCATGACAACATCTAGGCAGGCATGGTACAGGCAGAACTGATAGTTTACATCTTCATATGAAGGTTGCTAGTGAAAGACTGACTTCCAGGCAGCTAGAACTAGCATATTATAGCCCATGCCCACTATGACACATCTACTCCAACAAGGCCACACCTTCTAATAGTACCACTCCCTGGCTCAAACATATACAAACCATCACATTCCACTCCCTGGCCCCATAGGCTTGATGAAATACATGAGTCTATGGGGGCCATACCTAAACATAGCGTAATGCAAAAATACATTTAGTCCAACTTCAAAAGTTCCCATAGTCTATAGCAGTCTCAACAATGTTAAAAGTCCA
Source organism: Mastomys natalensis (assembly GCA_021653895.1). Lineage (NCBI taxonomy): Eukaryota > Metazoa > Chordata > Mammalia > Rodentia > Muridae > Mastomys > Mastomys natalensis. Next base: position 224,205 of record JAJTUV010001524.1, on the reverse strand, counting down.
AAATTCAAAGTCTCTACTGAGATTAATCCAAAAACTTAACTGTAATCCCCAAACCAAGACAGGAAACCAGCTGCACAAACTCCAATCTCTGCATCTCAAGGTCTGATGTCAAAGTGGTCTTCATATCTCCAACACCTTTTTCATCTTTGTTGACTGCAACAGATGTCTTTCTCCTGGGATGGTTTCACTCCCTGTTAGCAGCTTTCCTCAACACATAGCCCACAACTCTGGCATCTTCAATGTCTGGGATCCACTCATGATCTTCTGGTCTCTTCCAGCTCTGCCCTCTGTAGCACTTTAAGCTCAGGTTGGTCGACTCCATTGCTGCTGCTGTTTTAGGTGATTGTCCCACAAAACTGGCATCTCCAATACACCATGGTTTTCCTCTGCAGCTAGGCTTCACTAATAGCCTCTCATAGGCTCTATTCATGGTACCAAGCCTCAGTTCCTTTGCATGATCCCTTCAGTCCTGGGCCATCAACTACAATTGAGGCTGCACCTTCACTAATGGCCTTCCATGACCTCTCACAGTGCCAAGCCTCAGCTGCATGTCATGACCTCTTCATGCCCTCAAAATCGGTACCATCTGGATGATTCTTATGCATTACCACATACAACTGCAGCACAAGAGACAACCTTGACTATCTCTGGAACACAGCTTCTTTGTACTCTCAGTAAATACTTCCCAAAAGATTTTACTTGAGTGATGCTGGTCTCTTCTTAATCACCACTAATTTGTTAGCTCCAGCTAACCTGCATCAATGGTCCCAGTTGTCCTTTCCATTCTGGATTGTAAAGCCAGAGCCATGTAGCCAAAGCTTCTGAGTTCTGCTGCTTTCTGGGGCTGGAACATAGCCCCCTTGTTCCATTACATTATCACCAGCTTTACGTTTGCCAACTCCTGTGTAAGCTTCGCTGTCCTGAAACTTGCTCCATAGACTGATTTTGTACTCAGAGATCTCTTGAACACTGGAATTAAATACACCAAGCCTGGATTTAAGTTTTTCTTCATGTAGAACTTGCTCTGTTCTAGGCTGGCCTTGAACTCAGAGATCTGCTTGTCTTTGCCTCCTGGGATTAAAGGCTAGTACTATCATGCCTGGACCTAAATTTAGCTGGGTTGGATCTTGCCCCAAGATTCAATTTAATATCCTTGAATGGAGGATTCAGCTCCATTTCACTTTCTGTTGCTCTTTAATACTTGAACCATATAGTTTATATTTTTCCTTTCTCAGCTTGCTATACTTGTTTAAAAGACTTTTTATGAGACTTAACCAGAGAAAAAAAGTCTATGATGAGCATTTCTGAGACTTCATTTTTTATAGCAGAAAAAGGTTTAGTTCACATATAATTCCATATTGTAATCCATCACTGAAGAAAAAAATGACAAGAACTGAAAACAGGACTAGAACCTGCAGACAAGAGCTGATGCAGAGGCCATGGAAGGGTACTGAAGCTTGCTCTTAATGTTTTTCTCAGCTTGCTTTCCTTATTTTTTATTTTTTTAATTGAACAACTACTATGTATTTGCTTAAAGTTAGAAAATCAGTTATTTATTTATTTACAATGAGAATATAAAGTAGTTACTGGGATTCTCAGATGAATTCTCAGATGAAAATATAGAAATTTGGAGCATTTAAACTGTCTATGGGCATGTACCTAGGAAGTAACAAAACAAATTCCTCTTTCATCACACTTTTCTCCTATATTATTATGAGCATCAGAAGTCTATCATAGAATTAATACTATTATTTACAATGTCAGTAAGAATGGAAATGTTCTGAATTTGTCTAGACCATTATTTCTAGAAAGTCTATCATCCCAATATTTAACCCAATTTTGGCTCAACACGGCACAGGTGGCAGTCAGCTGAAGTCATAATACAGATGATTACAATTTTCTTGGTTTAGTCCTGTAGATATAAACTTATTCCTAGGGTTCCACTTGGTTTTTTTATTGAATATTTTATTAATTTACATTTCAGATGTCAACCCCTTTCCCCATTTCCCCTCCCTGGAACCCCCTACCCCATCACCCCTCCTCCTTTTTGCTTTTATACCATATTAATTATATGTAAGTATTAAGGTTAGTTCTAAGTTGAGAAACTAGCAATATAATAAATGCAAATAGTCAAGGAACAAGCAAGAAAATAAACACAAGTAGTCAAAGAACAAGCAAAGCAATGAACAAAATTCCATGAACACTCCTGTGATCACTGTTTCTAAGGGCTTATCAGGATGACCAAAATATCTGAACCTACTTCCCTGTCCTAGCCCAAAGTCCTTTTCATGTCTGAAGCATACTTCCTTGTTCTAGCTTAAAATTTAGATTCCTGCCTGATATTATGTCTTTCTTCTAGCCTAATGTCAGATTTCTGCGTGTAGCCTACTTCCTTGTCCTTGGCCAATGTCATATTCTTCCAAGCAGCTCATTTCCATGTCCTTAGCCCATGTCAGATTCTTGCCAAGCAGCCCCCAAAGCTCTCTGCCTCTCCCTCTTTTTTATTTCATTAACAAGACTGAGCCTGTCTTAGGTCGCTCTGACAAGAATGCCTTCTTACCCATCATGGAATATGCATTATCAAAAGCAATGCACTTATGTCTTAGGTTGGTAAGACTCTGTGCAGATTCTTGGCTTGCCAGCCTGTTAATTTAGTAACTCTGTCTGGGGGTCTATTTTCAGATTCAAGGCACATACGTTGGCTGCCTACATGTTGATGTTGTTAAAAACAAACTTTAACATGACAAGCAGGAATAAAAGTATTCCCAGGACAAAAAGGGCTAGCATGATTAAGCTGTATACACCATTCTTGAAGCTTGACCAAAATAAAAATACTGACCTCAGGCCATGGGTAATTTTATCAGCAGTATCTGCCACATCAATGCCCAGCGGAGCAGTTTTCTTTAAATTCATAAGCTCACTATGCAAAGTGAAAACATCCAGAGAGGTGTTAGAATTATGCCAAATACACTGCAAGTGTCTTTAAACTTTTACCTAATTGTAATGACTACCACTGTAAATTTTAGAACTAACATGAATCCAATGGTATTTGGCATGATACTCAAAATGTCTCCTTACTCTTAAACTCTGACCCTCCTTCCAATAATTTCAATAGGGTAAATCCATCAATCCATTCTTCCAAATGCCCATCTAATTCCTCTTGTATATTCAACACATTAATAACATTTTTTGCTAAATAATTAACAAAAGTAGAAGTCTTGACTTTTTGTGTCAAAGCAATTGCAGAAGCAGTGGTGCTAGCAATTAATGTAATTAAAGCTTTTATACCAGCAATAATCAAGCCCATTACCCTCTTGCTTCTGCTTAAAGCCTGACTCATTTCTTCCAGTGCTTGCAAGCTTTTTTCAGAATATCAAAGTTCTGTGATACTCAGGGCAATAAAACAAAAGCTGGTTGGTAGACCTCTGTAACTGACATACCAGATTTCAACACACTAACACAATTCGAAAGCATACAATCAATACAACTTACATTACATACTGTAGAAGAAGCAAAAGTAATTTTAACTTGACAATTAAAAGAGTCTTAACATGTTTGAAATCCAGATCCTGTCCCAACTTTATCTCTTGCTAGCATAACATCATAGAGCTAACTTCCAAACATGTCTTCTGAGACTTCCTTTGTCAATGCAATTAATCTGAGTCTCATGCAGACTTTTCAGACAAGAGCAAAAAGTAGCCACATTCTTTACCAAAATACCACAAAAACAGTCACATATTGAAATTCTCCACTGAAACCTCTTAGGGCTAGTTTGCACAATTCAAATCACTCTCAGTAACAAAGTCTTCCATATTTCTACTTGACTGGCCTCATTTAAAGCATTCTGTGGCTTTCCAAATCCAAAGTCCCAAAATTTTATTCTTCCAACAAAAGCATGGTCAGGCTTATCACAACAATACCTTAGTCCCTGGTACCAACTTCTCTCTTAGTGTATTACTGCCATGAAAAGACACCTACTCATACAACGCCATACCTTCTAATAGTACCACTCCCTGGCCCAAGCTTATACAATCCATCACAACTGCCATGAGGTTAATTTCAGAGAAAAATAAGAAACACTATATAAATTGTATTATATTCCTTGGGTGTCATCACTATAGCACCATGTACAAGAAAATTTACTATCAAATAATATATATTCATCCAGTCCAGATGTCATTATTCAAAGCTTTATCTGAGCTTATAAAATTTCCACTTGACATCTACATAGGAGTCAATAATTGGGTTATCTATTTTCAGATTGAGTTTCTAAAAATCAGAAATTATAAGTTGGAATCCTATGTTTTATTTTCTTTAATAACTTAATGTAGCTGTGTTCTGGATGGAGGCAGCATCCCTCCACCGGCTGTCTCTGTTAGGCATAAGGCTGTGATGTGTATCCCAGATGCCAGTTTGGGAAGATACTTGGCCTTCTGTTCCAATAGTTTGAGGCCAATAGTTTGGTGTGATGTCAGGGACACCATGATATATCCATCTATACCAATGATATCCTCAATATAGATATTGAAATACTGACATATCAATATCATGTGTTTTGGTTTTGAAGCATGGCTGAAGACTTTCTGAATAAGACTACCTTAGTGCAGAAAGTAAGAGTGGTTATAAACAGATCTCAACAAAATTAAAAATTTTCTACATATCTATCAAAATTGTGAATGGAGTGAAGAGACGGCACAGAGATTAGAATAAAAGCTTTGCCATCTATACATCCTACAGAGAATTGCTGCTTAGAATATTTTAAAAGTTCTTATAAAACTAAATAAAAATGAAGAAACAAACAATTTCAAAATGAGCCATCTGTACAAAATTTCCCAAAACAGACATACAACTAGCTAATGAGTTGTATCAATCTATCAAGGAAGTGCAATTAAGACTATTTTTAAGTTTCCACATAATCCAAGTCAGACTGTCCATCATCAGAAATACAAATGCTGATCTGGATGTGGTAAAAGAAAAGCCCATACACATTGTATATGGGAATGCAAATTATGGTTTGCTATGGTTACTATGGAAATCAGTCTGTATGTTTCTTAAAAAACAGAAACAAAAACAAACAAATGAACAAAGAACAGTAATATAACTACTATATGATCCAGCTAAATCATTCTGGGCATAAATGAATATTATGTCATTGTACATCCATATTCATTACATCTTAGTTCATAATAGCTAGGAAATGGAATTAACTACTATCTCCATCATTTGGTGAATAGATATGGTAAAGATAGTATATGTACAAAGGGATGTTTTTACTCAGCTATATGAAAGATGAAATCATAAAATATGAAGCTAAATGGATGGAATTGTGAAAAATTACACCAAATGAGGACATTCAGACCAGAGAAACTAATACTTTGTATTTTCTCTTTATGTAAACCCTAGCTTCAAATTTTTTATTTTTTGTGTTTAACCTAGAGTACTGTGCGGAATGTGGAAATAGGACACTCAGAGTAGATGGCTTAAGGGAAGGAGATAACAAAATAACAAGTCAAATTTAAGAAAATGTCATAGGGGGACTAGGAGCACAAAGGTTCTGGCACAGTGAAGTATAGGGAAATGAAGTGCTGTGGGAGACAACCAAAATGAAGGGTACATGAAAAAGTCCCATGGAGACTATAATCTGACAACCCAAGAAAAATTCAATTGTAAGGTATTGTAGTGCTCATATAGCATGAAAGGAGATGAGAATATAAACTGAGTTTAAAGTTTATATGAATATAGGAGGAATACAGAGAGGAGAGTCTAGGACAGCTTAGCTGCAGCTAAGAGTATATGAAGAAGTATAGTTGTGTGTGTATGTGTTTGTGTGTGTGTGTGTATGTGTGAGTGTGTGTGTGTACATATGTATATGTATGTATATATGTTTCATAGGAGTTTGAACAGAAATTACTGCAAGGGAAGACAATGCTACTCCTCAAAAATACAGATTGTTAAATAAAAATCTTAGTTCCAGATATGGGATATTGTCTGTTATGTAAAAGTAACTTTTATTTGTCAGGTGTAATTGTTATCTTGAAGGCTTACTGCTAAATCAACTCACTCTTTTTAGCTCTTTCTGAACTCTGAATGGTTTGTTCAACTCAGCTGTTTTGGCTTAAAATCCTCTCAAACCTAACTTATTCAAATTGGCTTCTCTCTGCTTCTCACTGAATTGTTCTGCAAAAAAAACAAAAACCAAAATAGAACAAACAAACAAATAAACAAAAAACCCAAAAACTGCGTCTGAATTTCACAACCTGAACTGCATTGATGGCTTGATCTGAATGGAACTGCACAAACTCAACTAAACTCAACTTCTTTCAAATGAACTTCACAAAACTGCACTGAACTCAACTGAAATCCACTGTAGTCAACTGAACATAACTCATTGAGCTGTCTTCCACTGCTGACCCACTTTTTACTGTGCTTAAGTAGCCTCTCCTGTATGTTCTTGTGAGTGTTGGGCATATCCTATCTCTAACTCATTCAGTCAAAACTTTTCTGATTCCTCACTTTGTCTGCCGCTTAATTACACATCACTTTCCAACATGGTTGCTTCCTTCTACAAACAAACTTTACCTTCATTGTTTGGGATTAAAGGTGTGTACAAAGGACATGTCTGTATTCCAGCCAGAAGGAATAAAGGTGTATCATTCCAGACAGATCACATATACCTAGAAGGTCTTTGTATATGATCCTTTGCCAGAGCAGCAATGTTTCTGGATTAAAATTCCTGTACACTGTCTAATATTTTTTCTATTGCTGTGACAAAACACCTTGATGAAAGCACTTATAGAAGAAAGAGTTTGTTGGGGGATTACAGTCCCAAAGGGTGAGAGTACATGGCTATCAGGATGGGAAGCATAACAGCTGGTAGGCAAGTATAGCTCCAAAGCAGTAGCTGAAAGCTTAGATCATGGTCTATAAGCATGAAGCAGAATAAGATAACTAGAAAAGACATGGGCTTTTGAAATCTCATAGCCTGCCCCCAGTGACACATCTTCTCCAACAAGGTCATATCTTGTAAGTCTTCCTGAAAAGTTCTACTTACTGAAACCCAAGCATTCAAATATGTTCTTTGAGGGGCATGTCATTCTGATTCAAACCACTATACCAATCTACAAGGTTTTGTTTAGGAAGATTCAAGAAGCACGCATAACAACAAATTTTGCTACCATTGCTTTTCCTTGTTTGGGGCTGTTTTGTTTTGTTTTGTTTTGTTTTGCTTGCTTGCTTTGCTTTGCTTTGCTTTGCTTTGCTTTGCTTTGCTTTGCTTTGCTTTGTTTTGTTTTTTACTTTTCCAAATTTTATTAGCTTTGAATCCAATCAATGGCAGAAACTACCCAGCAACATTTATTTTACTTAACACCAATTCCAAAGCCCAAGAATATTGATGTGGGCTCTGCCTCTTGTAGTTATACGTGTCCTGATAACTGCTCCCAACAATGTTCATTAGGCAGAGTGGTTCGAGGCATTATTTATTATAAGAAACAAAAATAAAAGGAGGACATGAATTGGGGGGGGGGGAATGATGCAGCATACTAGAGGGAGTGGGAACATGGTGTTGTATAGAGAAATAATGAGTATATCAATATACATTGTAAAACTGTATGGCACTTTCAAAGGATAAAAATACTATATTTTTCCTGGTTTTTAGTGTTTTAATTTTTGTCATTTGCTTGTTTGTTTTTGTAGATCTACAGTTCTCAGAAACAGAGGTGGATGGTTCTATGTGAGACTATTCTGGACTATATAATAAGTTTCAGTTTGCAAATGGCTGAACTGTGAAATCTATCTGAGAAACACAAAAATGAAAATTTTGTATACACACACACACACACATATTCAACCAAACCAACAAAAATCATCATCAGATTGGGAGCTAGTCTGTTTAACTTATTTGTTATTGTTATACTCACATGAAACCCACTAAAATAAGAGTTACAGTGATGCCTTTGTAATTAATAGCACAGAAGACCCAAGTTCAGTTCCCAGCATGTACTAAGATCAGCTCCCAATTGCCTATAATTCTAGACCCAGGAAATTCAGTCGCCTCTTCTAGATTTTGCTGTCACCTCTAATCATATACAAACACACATGTACATATTTTTAAAGTAAATAAATCTTTAAAAAGAGAAAGTACAGACTGTTAGCTAGTTTGCTCCCCTGAAGCCAACATATCCTAAAGCATCCCAAAAGATCCGCTGCACTCGGAGCATTTGGTACAAACACTTTTGAAGTTCCATGCAACTGAGCTGGGAGCTGAGTGGACTTGGGACCCATCACCCACTAAAACTTCTGTCCACTGAATACCAATCCCCTTCCAGTCAGTGCTCTTTCTGTTAGAACAGACTGCCAGCTAGTCTGCTCCCCTGAAGATAACACATCTTGAGGCATCCTAGGATGTCTGCCACACTCAGGGCATCTGAGAGCACAGCCTGAGATACCCCAAAAGATCCACTGTACAGAGGTCAACTGAAACCACAGCCTGAGGCAACCCAGGAAAACTACTGCACACAGAGCAACTGGCATCCCAAGAGATCTGCTGCACACAGGGCAACTGAGCAACCAATACCAGCTTGCCTGCTCCCCTGAAGACACCACAGCTTAAAGGCATCCCAGGAGTTCCTCTATGCACAGGGCAACCAATACCATAGACAGAAAAATCTCCCGTGGGGATCTGTGGTATGCAGGGCAACTTACCCAACAGACTGAAAGCCTCCCTGGACTTCTGCTGCACAAGGGAAACAAAAACCACAGTCTGCACCCCCACCCTGGAAAACAGTTTCACACAGGACACAGCTTGAATGCTCCTCTAAAAATGCAATAGTCCCAAGGGCTCCCAGGTGATCTACTGGAGCCAGGGCAACAGATCAGCAGCTTCTCTGCCTCTCTGAAGACTCCCCAGTTGGAAGGCCCCATAGGAGGTCTGCTACAGCCGGGGCCACAGGACTACAAGGAGACCTGAAGCAACCCAGGGACAAAAGAGGCAGGCTCCAGATAGAGTCACTCAAACTAGCAAACATCAGGAATAAACAGATGGCCAAAGGCAAGCAGAAGACCATAAGCAACAGAAGCCAACGTATGTGGGCATCATCAGAACCCAGTTCTCCCACCACAGCAAGCCCTGAATACACCAACACACCTCAAAACCTGGAAGCTGACCTAAAATCCTATCTCATGAAGATAATAGACTCCTTTAAGAAGGTTATAAGTAACTCACTGAAAGAAATACAAGAAAACACAAGTAAATAGGTAGAAGGGCTTAAAGAGGAAACAAATAAATCCCTTAAAGAAATACAGGAAAACACAATCAAAGGGTGAAGGAATTGAATAAAACTTTCCAAGGCCTAAAAATGGAAGCAGAAACAATAAAGCAAACACAAATGAAGGCAACTCTGGAAATGGAAAACCTAGGAAAGAGGTCAGGAATTTCAAAACCAAGAGATAGAAGTAAGAATCTCAGGTGTGATTAAACTGATCATGGGGTTCCCAATGGAGAAGATAGAGTGAAGGCTGAAGGAGTTGAGAGGATTCGAGACACCATGAGGAAAGCAACAATCCCAACCAACCAGAGCCCCGAGGGTCTAAACCACCAGCCTGGGAGCGCTTAGGGAGGGACCCATAGCTCCAGCTATATATGCAAGGGAGCTATATATAAGTGGGAGAAGAGATCCTTGGTCCCATGAAGGCTGGACGTCGTTTGGGGGGATATTCGTGGGTGGGGAGGTGAGGTACGGGGGAGGGTGGGTGGGGGTACACCAACATGGAGGCAGGAGGAGAGGGGAAGGGATAGTGATTTCCTGGGAGGGAGGGGGGAAATGGGGTAAGGAGAGAACATCTGAAATGTAAATAAAATTTCCAATTAAAAAAAAAGGAAAAAAAAAAGAAAAAAGAAAATTTTAAATAAAAATAAAACACTTTAAAAGAAAAAAAAAATCCTCTTATCGAATAGAAATCAAAACACTAACTGCACAGGTATCTCAGGTGTGGAAGATACCGTAGAAGAGATTGACACATCTGTCAAAGAAAATTCAAAACATAAAATATTCATAACCTAAAACATCCAGGAAATTTAGGACACAATGAAAAGAATAAAGCTAAGAATGATTGGAATAGAAGAAAACAAATATTTCCAGCTCAAAGGACCTGAAAATGTCTTCAACAAACTCATAGAGGAAAATTCCTTTACCTAAAGAAAGACATAGTCATAAAGGTACAAGAAGCCTATAGAACACAAAATAAATGGGACCAGAAAAAAAAATACTCTTATCGCATAGAAATCAAAACACTAACTGCACAGAACAAAGAACAAATATTAAAAGATGCAAGACAAAATGGGCATGTAACATGCAAAGGTAGACCTATCAGAATTATACCAGATTTCTCAACAGAGACACTAACTGCCAGAAGAGCCTGGTCAGAGGTCATGCAGAACACAAATGCCAGCCCAAGCTACTATATCCAGCAAAAGTTTCAATCAACATAGATATAGAAACCAAAACATTCTAGGACAAAACCAAATTCAGACAGCAGCTACCAATCTAGCCCTATACAGGTTCCTAGAAGGAAAACTCTAAAACAAGGAATGTACCTACACCCAATGAAAGACTAGATATTAATCATCTCACAACAAAACCAAAAGGAGAGAACCACAAGCAGGTAAAGCCACTTACAAAAATAAACATGACAGGAACCAACAGTCATCTGCTTTTAATGTCTCTCAATATTAATGGACTCAACTCACCTCTAAAAAGACCCTCAAATAGAAGCTGGAAATTTTCAAACACCTTAAGAATGGCTGAACTAGATTTTCTAATGAAAAGGATGGCTGAGTTGTTTATCTCTAAGAATAATATCCATTCTGCATTAATGAATAGAAACTTCATTTCAGTGAGTGAATACCATGTGTGTTCTTTTGTGATTGGGTTACCTCACTCAGGATGATATTTTCTAGTTCCATCCATTTACCTAAGAATTTCTCAAATTCATTGCTTTTAATGGCTGAGTAATACTCCATTGTATAAATGTACCACATATTCTGTACCATTCCTCTGTTGAAGGACATCTGAGTTCTCTACAGCCTCTGGCTATTATAATTAAGGCTGCTATAAACATAGTGGAGCATATGTCCTTCTTATATGTTGGAGAATCTTCTGGGTATATGCCCAGGAGTGGTATAGCTGGGTCCTCAGGTAATGCTATGTCCAATTTTCTGAGGAACTGCCAGAGTGGTTGTACCAGTTTGCAATCCTACCAACAGTGGAGGAGTGTTCCTCTTTCTCCACATCCTCACCAGCATCTACTATTACCTGAGTTTTTGATCCTAGCCATTCTGACTGGTGTGAGGTGGAATCTCAGGGTTGTTTTGATTTGCATTTCCCTGATGACTAAGAATGTTGAACATTTCTTAAGGTGCTTCTTGACCATTTGAGTTTCCTCAGTTGAGAAATCTTTGTTTAGCTCTGTACCCCATTTTTAATAGGGTTATTTGTTTGTCTGGAGTCTAATTTCTTGAGTTCTTTGTATATATTGGATATTAGCCCTCTATCAGATGTAGGATTGGTAAAGATCGTTTCCCAATCTGTTGGTTGCCGTTTTGTCTTATTGACAGTGTCCTTTGCCTTACAGAAGCTTTGCAATTTTTTGAGGCCCCATTGTCAATTCTTGATCTTAGAACACAAACCACTAGTGTTCTGTTCAGGAACTTTTTCCCCTGTGCCTAGGTATTCGAAGGTCTTCTCCACCTTCTCTTCTATTAGTTTCAGTGTATTTCGTTTTATGTGAAGGTCCTTTATCCACTTGGACTTGAGCTTTGTAGAAGGAGATAAGAATGAATTAATTTGCATTCTTCTACATGCCAGTTGAACCAGCACCATTTGTTGAAAATGTTATTTTTTATCCACTGGATGATTTTGGCTTCTTTGTCAAAGATCAAGTGACAATAAGTGTGCGGGTTTATTTCTGGATCTTCAATTCTATTGCATTGATCTTCATGCCTGTCTTTTTACCAATACCATGCAGTTTTTATCACTATTGCTCTGTAGTACAGTTTGAGGACAGGGATGGTGATTCCCCCAGGAGTTATTTTATTGTTGAGAATAGTTCTTGCTATCCTGGGTTTTTTGTTATTCCAAATGAATTTGCAAATTGCGCTTTCTATCTCTATGAACAATTGAGTTGGAATTTTGATGGGGATTGAATTGAATCTGTAGATTGCTTTTGGCAAGATGGTCATTTTTATTAAATTAATCCTGCCAATCCATGAGCATGGGAGATCTTTCCATCTTCTGAGATCTTCAATTTCTTTCTTCAGAGACTTGAAATTCTTGTCATACAGATTTTTCACTTGTTTGATTAGATTCACTCCAAGATATTTTATAATATTTGTGACTATTGTGAAGGGTGCCACTTCCCTAATTTCTTTCTCAGCCTGTTTACCCTTTGAGTGGAGGAAGGCTACTGATTTGTTTGAGTTGATTTTATATCCAGCCACTTTGCCGAAAAGTTGTTTATCAGGTTTAAGAGTTCTCTGGTAGAAGTTTTAGGGTCCCTCAAGTATATAATCATATCATCTGCAAATAGTGATATTTTGACTTCTTTCTTTTCTATTTGTGTCCCTTTGACTTCCTTTTGTTGTCTAATTGCTCTGGCTAGGACTTCCAGTACTATATTGAATAGGTAGGGAGAGAGTGGGCAGCCTTGTCTAGTTCCTGATCTTAGTGGGATTGCTTCACGTTTCACTCCATTTAGTTTGATGTTGGCTACTGGCTTGCTGTATATTGCTTTTACTATGTTTAGGGATGGGCCTTGAGTTCCTTATCTTTCCAAAACTTTTCAACTTTCCATGAATGGATGTTGAAATTATCTAATGCTTTCTCAGCATCTAGTGAGATGATCATGTGTTTTTTTTTCTTTGAGTTTGTTTATATAATGGATTATGTTGATGGATTTCTGAATATTGAACCATCCCTGCATTTTTGGGATAAAGCCTACTTGATCATGATGGATGATTGTTTTGATGTGTTCTTGGATTCAGTTTGCGAGAATTTTATTGAGTATTTTTGCATCAATATTCCTAAGGGAGATTGGTCTGAAGTTCTCTTTCTTTGTTGGGTTTTTGTCATGTTTAGGTATGAGCATGATTGTAGCTTCATAGAACAAATTGGGTAGTGTTCCTTCAGTTTCTATTCTGTGGAATACATTGAAGAGAATTGGCATTAGGTCTTCCTTGAAAGTATGATAAAATTCTGCACTAAAACCATCTAGTCCTGGGCTTTTTTTGGTGGGGAGACTTTTAATGACTGCTGCTATTTTGTTAGGGGTAATGGGACTGTTTAGAAGCTCATGAAGAAGGAAGACCAAGTGTGGCTGCTTCGGTCCTTCTTAGAAGGAGTAAAAAATACTCAAGGGAACAAATATGGAGACAAAGTGTAGGACAGAAACTGAAGGAGGGGCCGTCTGGAGACCATTACACCTGGGTATCCATCCCATGTGCAGTCACCAAATGTAGAGGCTGATGTGAATGTCAGGAAGTGCATGCTGACAAGAATCTGATATAGCTATCTCATTCAAGGTCTGCCAGAGTCTGACATATTCAGAGGCAGATGCTCACAGCTAACCATTGATCTGATCAAGGGGTTCCCAATGGAGGAATTAGAGAGAAGATTGAAGGAGCTGAAAGGGTTTTTGGCCCCATGAGGAGAGCAACAATACCAACCAACCAGAGCTCCCAGAGTCTAAACCACCAATCTGGGAGCACATATGGAGGGACCATGATTCAAATTGTATATGTAGGGAGGATGGCCTTGTCAGGCATAGGTGGGAGAGGAAATCCTTGGTCCCATGAAGGCTGGACACTGAGTGTGGGGGAATTTGAGGGTGGGGAGGTGGGAGTGGGGGGGTAGGTGGGGGCACATCCTTATAGAAGCAGGAGGAGAGGGGATGGGATAGGGGGTTCCTGGGCAGGGAGGGGATGGGATAAGGGAATAACATCTGAAATGTAAATATAATATCCAATTAAAAAAAGAAACTTCATTTCACAATTCTTTCAGAATTTGCTGGGATGGATTGAGTTGTATAATTCAGAAAGGGCATTTGGAAGTATCAGCTTTTTTATTTAAAAAAAAAAAAAAAAAACATTTCTACTTTAGTTGGAAATGTGGAATATTTTTCCTAGCAGCTAAATCTGCTTCTAAACTCAATTCCAGGGAATTATTTTAGGTAAAGATTCTTGCAACTTTTTAATGAAAAAGCATCAAACAAAATTTCAGGAAAGCTAGTTCAATGTATTTAGATTTAGCTTTCCACACAAAGCCTAAGGTTTGGGTAAGGTATTGCCCACCCAAACCCCATAGTTCACAGGCTAGGAATGAATGTCTTTATGGAAATAACTTCTGTCTCTCAAAGATGAATGTTATTTATAGTTCTCTACAGCTTATTGAAGCACAAAAATAACCATGATTATTTTTGGTCTCTAGGATCCTAGATTTACTTGAATCTATAGGATCAATATTTCCATAATGTCACTAATTTAAACTGCATACATTTCTTAAATAAATAATAAAAAGGAAAGTCCTGTAGCTATGATGTTTTATATGAAAAACTAAAGATCAGATACTATCCCTCAGAGCAGTTTTATATCTTGAATTTTTTTCTACATTGAATTTACATGTGGGCAGAATCATAAACTGTGTGTGGGTCTGGATAGAACATGAGTGGAAGAAAGAGATCAGTCATCATGTGTGTAGGGATGTGGAGTCAACCTGGTGAAGGAAAAGATGAGATGGAAAGCAAGGCACCACATGCTCCTGCTACTCCTCAATGAGTACTTATCTGCTATACACGGTATTACATCTAAGACGGCTCCTGGAACACAGGTGAGAAAGCAAAAAGGAACTGAGGCCAAGGCAGTGGATGTTTCCCTGCCTTCACTGAAGTCCTAACATGTGACAATGCTCCCAGTGCCCCCTTCTTCTGAGTTATCTCATCAGGCAGGTCTTTCATTGGGGCATGATGACAGTGTGGAAAGATCCAATTGGCTAATAAGATTTAGGGGTTTAATATTGGCTCAAACAGTATATATAAGCTTATACACTGGACAATAAACTCAGCTCTGCAGTCTGATGCTGGTCTTCAGTGTCTGAATTCAGAGATTTGTAGAGTAACTTTCTTACCTGTCTCCTCGATCCTCAGTTCTATTCACCCACATCTATAAGCTTTTTGAGTTTTTAATTAAAATACTTTGATACAATAAAGTTTGATCACTTTTTTCTCCCCCAAATCCTACTCACTTCCCTATCAATTCAATTTTGTGTTCTTATCTATATTTATCTGTATCATCTATGTCTACATAATCTATATCTAAATCTTTATCATGTACATCTATATCTATCTATCCATCTATCTAAACTATGAAGAGGAATCAAAAACAAACCAAAAAAATAAACAAGCAAAATACCAATGACATAAAAAAAAATCCAAAATAATTCAAAATGAAACAAAAAGTTTACCTACAAAAATATATTGAGACAATTTTGTATTAGTAGAATATTCCTAGGCATGGGACCTACACTAAACTGTTTAATATGCCAGTGAGACTCTATTGGAGAAAAATCTGATTTTTCCCTTCACTTGGTTAATGAATGTCTTTATGGAAATACTTCTGTCTGTCAAGGATGTTGTTCATGTGTTCATGTAATAGTGTTCATGTCTTCTTTCCCTTTTCAATACTAGGACCAAATCTGATTTAAACCTGAGCATTATGTGTGCTGTCAGAGTCTCTGTGAGTTCATATGTGCCTCAGTCTTGCTGTGTCTGGAAATTTTGTTTCCTTGGAGTTCTTGTTCTTACAAACTTTTTACTTCTTCTACATAAATCTATGAGCCTTATGGGGAGGGTTTTGATCAAGATATCCCATTTAGGACTTAGTGTTACAAAGGTACTCACTGTCTACAGGTTTTCCAGCTGTAGACCTCTATGTTAATTCCTATCTACTGCAAGAATCTTCTCTGATGTGGGTTGAGTGAGACACTGAACTATGATTATAGCAGAATTCCATTAGGAGTCATTTCATATTATTTTCAGCAATAGAACATTAGGTTGTAGAGGGTGAACAATAGCCATGGCAATAGCCTATATTCTGTGAGGTGGGGGGGGGGGGGTTGCATACAATCCCTGTTGATTGCATACAATCCCTGATTGACTCAGCAATATATAACCTATTACATATGGAAACTGACTATTGTATAATATTTACTAAAACATGAACAAACTTTTTTTTGAATTCTTACATGAAGGATACCTTCTTTCTTTTTTTATTGGATATTTTATTTATTTACATTTCAAGGTTTATCCCTTTTCCCAGTTTTCCCTCCGAAAACCCCCTATCTTGTCCTCCCTCTCCCTGCTTCTATGAAGTGTTCACCCACCCACCAACTCCCGCTTCCCTGCCCTGGCATTTCCCTACACTGGGGCATCAAGTCTCCACAGGACCAAGGGCTTCTCCTCCCATTGATGTTCAACAAGGCTATCCTCTGCTACATATGTGGCTGGAGACATGGGTCCATCCATGTTTACATTTGGTTGGTAGTTTAGTCCCTGGGAGCTCTAAGGGGTCCAGTTGGTTGATATTGTTGTTCTTCCTATGGGCTTGCAAACCCCTTCAGCTCCTTCAATCCTTTCTCTAACTCCTCCATTGAGGACCCTGTGCTCAGTCTAATGGTTGGCTATGAGCATCCACCTCTGTATTTGTCAGGTTCTGGCAGAGCCTCTCAAGAGGCAGCTATATTAGGCTCCTGTTAGCAAGCACTTCTTGGCATCTGCAATAGTCTGTGTTTGGTGTCTGTATATAGGATGGATGCCCAGGTGGGGCAGTCTCTGGATGGCCTTTCCTTCAGTCTTCTTTCCACACTTTGTCTCTGTTTCCCTCCCTTGAGTTCTTTGTTCTCCATTTATAGAAGGACTGAAGCATCCACACTTTGGTCTTCCTTCTTCTTAAGCTTCATGTGGTCTGTGAATTTTATATTAGATATTCTGAACTTTGGGGCTAATATCTATTTATCAATGAATGCATACCATGTGGGTTTTTTGTTTGTTTGTTTGTTTGTTTGTTTGTTTTTGTGACTGGTTTACCTCATTCAGGATGATATTTTCTAGTTCTATCTATTTGCCAAAAAATTTTGTGAAATCATTGTTTTTAATAGCTGAATAGCTTAATACATTGTGTAAATGTACCACATTTTCAGTATCCATTCCTCTGTTGAAGGACATCTGGGTTGTTTCCAGCTTCTGGCTATTATAAATAAGAGCTATGAACATAATGGAGCATGTATCCTTGTTTTATGTAGAAGCAATTTTTGGGTATACACTCAGGAGTGGTATAGCTGAGTTCTCAGGTAGTACTATGTCCAATTTTCTGAGGAGCCACCAGAGTGATTTCCGAAGGGTTTCTTCCAGCTTGCAATCTCAATTCATCCTATGAAGCCACAATTATGCTCATACCCAAACCACACAAACACCCAACAAAAAAGGAGAACTTCAGACCAATTTCACTTATCAGTATCTATGAAAAAATACTCAATAAAATTCTTGCAAATTGAATCCAAGAACACATCAAAATGATCATACAACATGATAAAGTAGTCTTCATCCCAAAGATTCAGGGATAGTTCAATATATGGAAATCCATCAATGTAATTCACTATATAAACAAAGTTAAAGGGAAAAAAAACCTGAAATGATCATCTCAATAGATGCTGAAAAAGCATTTGACAAAATTAAACACCCCTTCATGATAAAAGTCTTGGAAAGACCAGTAAGTCAAGGTCCATATCTAAATATAGTAAAAGCAATATACAGCAAACCAGTAGCCAACATCACGCTAAATGGAGATAAACTTGAAGCAATCCCACTAAAACTAGGGACTAAACTAGGCTACCCATTCTCTCCTTACCTATTCTATATAGTACTTGAAGTCCTAGCCAGAGCAATCAGACAACACAAGGAGATCAAAGGGATACAAATTGGAAGGGAAGAAGTCAAAATATCACTATTTGCACGTGATATAATAGTACCATCTGCAAATAGACTGCAAAAATTCCACCAAAGAACCCTACAGCTGATAAACAACTTCAACAAAGTGGCTAGATATAAAATTAGCTCAAACAAATTGGTAGCCTTCCTCTATTCAAAGGATAAACAGGCTGAGAAATAAATTAGGGAAATGATACCCTTCAAAATAGTCACCAACAATATAAAATACCTTGGTGTGACTCTAACCAAGCTTGTGAAAGATCTGTATGACCAGAACTTCAAGTCTCTGAAGAAAGAGATCAAAAAAGATCTCAGAAGATGGAAAAATCTCCCATGCTCATGGATTGGCAGGATTAATTTAGTAAAAGTAGCCAACTTGCTGAAAGCAATCTACAGATTCAATTCAATTCCCATCAAAATTCCAACTCAATTCTTCATAGAGTTTGAAAGAGCAATATGCAAATTTATTTGGAATATAAAAAAAAAAAAAAAAAACCAAGGATAGAGAAAACTATATTCAATAATAAAATAACTTCTGGGGAATCACCATCCCTGACCTCAAGCTCTGTTACAGGTCAATTGTGATTAAAAACTGCCTTGCATTGGTACAGAGACAAGCAGATAGATCAATGGAATAGATTGAAGACCCAGAAATGAACCCACATACCTATGGTCACATGATCTTGACAAAGGAGCTAAAACCATCTAGTGGAAAAAAAGACTTCATTTGCAACAAATGGTGCTGGTTCAACTGGCAGTCAGCTTGTAGAAGAATGCAAATTTATACATTCTTATCTCCTTGTACAAAGCTCAAGATGATCAAGAACTTCCACATAAAACCAGATAAACTGAATCTAATAGAAGAGAAAGTAGGAAAAAACCATGAACAGATGGGCACAGGGGGAAAGTTCCTGAACAGAACACCAATGGCTCATGCTCTAAGATCAAGAATCGACAAATGGGACCTCACAAAATTGCAAAGCTTCAGTAAAGCAAAGGACACTGTCAATAGGACAAAATGGCAACCTACAGATTGGGGAAAGATCTTTACCAATCCTAGATCAAATAGAAAGATAATATCCAATATATACAAAGAACTCAAAAATTTCAAAGACTCGAGGACAAAATAACCCTATGAAAACTGGGGTACAGAGTTAATCAAAAAATTCTCAACTGAGGAATATAGAATGTCCAAGAAGCACCTAATGAAATGTTCAACATCCTTAGTCATCAGGGGAATGCAAATCAAAAGAACCCCAAGATTCCACCTCTCACCAGTCAGAATGGCTAAGATAAAAAAACTTAGGTGACAGTAGATGCTGGGAAGGAAGTGGAGAAAGAGGAACACTCCTCGATTGGTGGTGGGATTGCAATCATGTACAAACTTCTAAAAATTATATTTTTTTCTCTGATTTCCTTTATTATTTGTGTACCTGTTAAATGCTCTTGCAGTTACCACAATGACTTATATAAACTTTCTTACTGCATAATAGTCCCAGTTGAACTTGGTTTCAATTTCATAAAACTACACTTACCCTCCACTCGGATGTTTTTCATCCATCATGATGTTATATTTGAGCCTGTCTTCACTTTATATATGTTATACATTAATAAATGTAGCTATTTTGACACTTTTAATTTTACCTGTTATACTTTAAATGAATGTAATTTACATACTTTTATAAAATATTCTATATTCTACTACACATTTTTCTTAATTAATAAGTTGCTACACTCATACATATATGTTTAATGCTGTTATTTTGTTTATTTCATTAAAGTTTAACAACATCATTGAGAATTTCTTATAAGGAAGCTCTTGTATGTTTTATTTATTCAGAAATATCTTTATCTTCATTATTACTGGGTAACTTTGAAAAGTTTAGTATCATGAATTGTAGTTTCGTTCTTTCTCTTTCATTCTTTCTTTGTTTCTTTCTTTTTTCTTTTCTTTTTTTTCAGTACTTTGAACACATTTTTTTCACCCCCTTCACATCTATAAGTCTTCTGCTGAGAAATCTATTAATAGCCTTATGGAATATTCTTGTATGTGCCAAGTTCATTTTTGTTTTGTCCTTTTAAATTTAATTAAAATACTCATTCTCACTTGATCCTTCTTAATATTATTTAAGTTTCATGGACCTGGATGTTCATATCTTCCCAAATTTGGGAAGCTTACCTTATGATTTCCTTAAATGAACTAACTGGGCCTCTTCACCTAACAGTTACATGTATATTATTTAGAGGCTTACATTCCATAGGTCCTGCATTATTTTACTTTTTAATTTGGATTTTTTTTTCCAGCTAGTTGATGTCAATTCACTTGTTTAGATTTGTGGTATTGGTTACTTCATTTTTTTTGATTTGACGTAACCAAACTTACATTTGAAGCACTCTATTAAAACTTGTGCAATACTTTTAAGCCCTGAGATTTGTATCTGAGTCTCTTTTTATAAATAATGTCAGCTTCTTTTAGAGTCTGTTTTTTAAGTAAGTCTTTGAGAAATTTTACAATAGGTTCTTCTATTAAATTTCTAATTTTATTTACAGGGATATATGTTCTCTCTTGAATCTCACTGAGTTTCTCTTTTGAGAATGCAGGGGAATGAGAGTGCCACATGATGGCATTGGCTACCAAGCCTACTGGCCTGAGTTAAGTCTTAAAGACAGACACAGTTAGAGAACCAACTCCTGTAAGTTTTACTTTGATTTACAGGCCCATGTATTGGTGTATACACACATATATGTACAACTCCAGATGCCCAAGAAAGAAACAAAGAAATAAAGAAGTTTCTTTAAATTTTCACATTAAATTTTACTTATTTAGTGTGATTGGAATTAGTATTTTGAAATATTTACCAGGCAATTCAAATATCTCAATTTATTCTGGAGTGCTGTGGGAGCTCTCCACAATACATTCACAGTGTTTGTCAATACATCCACAGTGTGATCTGTATTGTTAGAATTCTCATCAGGTACTTGAACTGGTGAGATCGTATATGGTCCCTGAACAATGACACTGAACTTGATATTTATGGTATTGAGACAAGGAGAATTAGGCTCTGAGGTTGGGCGAATTGAAAACAAACCCCTTCAGGTATTTGTCTGGATGTAGCTTTATTGGGTCTCTACAAATGACTCAACAAGGTTAGAGGCTTGCTAATTTTTAAAAGGTAATGAATTTATATATTTTAAAACACATTTGAGCAAACTTTTAATTTATCCACCAATTTAAAATGTCAGCTCAAACTGATATTGGAACCAAATACTATCTTTAATTGTTATACATTCATTTGTAAAATTTTTTCCTCAAAATGTCTTCTTTCCATCTTTCTATTTATTTCTATTCAGTTAGAATTCTAGCATGCTTCTTTGTTCCCTCAAATTTCTTAAGACAAGTTTGAAAATCAGTTAAATTGTATATAGAGCTTAATGTTTTAAAAGATAAAAGAAATAAAGGGAGAAAAGAGAGGAGAGTGATGGAAGGAAAATAGAGTATATTCTGTGCTGTTATTGGGAAGCATTTACTTTAGGCAGTTTAGATAACACCCACTGGTCCCCCCACAGCTGTTATGACAGGCTTTTCAATCTAAACAGTTTTCATATTTATCCTGTCACTAGGCTTGTGTCATTAAGGATTTTAAAACCATTAATTTATTTCTTACCTAGACTTTGAAAGACCTGTGCTTTCCTGTCATGAATTGAGGGTTGAGCCATATCTTTGAGGTTTACAACTTCACTCAGTTTCTCAAAAACACTTTAGTGCAAGTCTCTGATTGTTAATATACAAACGACTTTCCTAATATTACTTTTAAACTAATATTTGACTACTATTTTAGTTAATATGATTTACGAGTTCCACGAATTGAGGCTTTACACATAACTAAAAGCCATGATTTTATAGATAGATGAAACTAAATTATTAGATAGCTTTTAAAAGTTCAGTTATTAGAAAGACTAGATAGCTTGTCTAATCTTTTTCTCTTTTTGCATTGGCCTTTGATAAATAAAGACTCTACCTCGTCTTTACTTTACTCAGCCTTAACTCAGCAGATTAAGGCATATTAATTTCTCATGGTAGGTGACAGTTTCTATTATATAGAATTATACAGAATATAGCAACCATTTCTGTATGCTAATTCTTACACCTTGAATGATAAATGTAATATGACAGGCTGTAAATCTGTCTCTCTATCTAGCTTTCTCTGACTCCTCTGTCTCTCTCACTCTGTCTCTCTGTTTCTGTTTCCCTGTCACAGCTTCTCTCTCTCTCTCTCTCTCTCTCTCTCTCTCTCTCTCTCTCTCTCTCTCTCTCTTTGTAAAATTTTAATCTAAAACTTATTCCCATCATGACCTCTTCTGTAACCTATCACTCTACCAGGGGATTAGAGGTGTCCTATCAGAAGAATGCTTCCTCTTAATATTTTACACTTATTTCCCATAATGAGAAGTCATTATATGTAAGGCTACCATTAAGATAAATTCAATAATATCAATGAGAATAAATGATGACAGGAAGACAAAGACAAGACATGAATAAATAAAACAGAAGCATATTATATCTATTATAATAAAATACATTGGGGCAAGTATATGTGTGCATATTTCAGCCTCAAAGAGTTTGCAGTTGTTATAGTTTCCAGAAATACAGTTTACATAAAGGATAAATTGATACAAGAATTTATGTTCTGTTATTTAGCATATATAATGAGTTTTTCAAATAGTCATTTAGAATCCATCAAACCAAAACATTTAAAAACCATTTCATAACTATATTACAAAACATTTTGAAAACGGAAACAGTATACTGGCCTACTGTATGAATCTTATATAGATGGAAAATTTTGAGTTTTTCTCTTGTTTCTTCAGAGGTCCTAGTGAAGGTTGCCTCATCTTTGACATTAACATGAAATAATTTTCTTAAAGTAAAATGACATAACGAAGTAATCATTTTAAAAAAGCATTGAACCAGTTGTTTCCATTTTATGGCTGTGAGACTATTCTTGTTTATGTACCGCCATAAAACATGTAGAGTAACTTAGACATGTGGTGTAAAGGTATCACTGTATTGTATCCGATACAATAGCTCATGTTACTGAATAGTTTTTGTGTGCTTATAATTTAAGAGGTTAAAGCTAGTGTTATTTGATTTGCTTTAATAAGGAAAAAGAGACAGGATTGTGAATGCCAAGTATAAAAGTAACTGTTTTATTTAAAATAAAATTATGAAAACTAATCCATTCAAAACTGAAAAATACTAAAATACAATATGAAATCCATAAAAAAAAAACCACTGTGGTCTGCTAGTTAATTGTACAAAAAGCCTTTAAAATATTTTCTGTCCCTTCCCCAATTTGATAACTTCTTTATATGGCAAAAATTTGTGACATTTTAGGTTGAGGTGATTTTCTTTAGTGTGGCTAATAACTTTCAGATTACTTTCAAACGCTTATAAAAGTTAATCTGGCCCTGAAATTTTTGTTTTAATAACTTCTTAGAAAGTTTTGTAATTGCTGGGAATTTCTTCACATAGGCAATAGAGCAATTAAGTTAAACATCTATTCAAACCAAATTCCTGTTAAAGTGAAAATATTTCCAGCCACTGGATCTGACAGAAGAGGTAGTGAGACAAAGAACCAGATCAAAACAAATGTTCTTTAACAGTTATACTTAAAATAAATCTTATTTGACTTAGCACATGAAGTAGTGAGTTTCATTATAATATATTCACTGTCTATGCCTTTATATCTTTTTCCTATTTGTTATGATTCCCTACTGTCTTCTCCATCCCTACTACCTACTCTTGACTGTCCCTTTCCTTTTACTAACTGGGGCTTTCTGTTCACATGAAATAAATATTCTATTACTCTCCTCCCCACCACCACTTCCTTTCTCCTTTCTTATGATCTCTTCCTTCTGTCTTATTGTCTGTCCTCTTGCTACTTTGATGAAACACACACACACACAAACATACACACACACATACACACACACACACACATACACTCATACACATACACACACACACAAACATGCATACTTAATCATGAATACAATGTAAAATAGATTTTTGAAAGATTGTGATATCATCATATGTAATTGTGTCTGGTTTTATTTTTTTCTCATTATTTCCAGTCTTGAAGTTTCTTTCTGTAGAATACAATGTGATAAAACTGGAAACCTTTGTTTTGTCTTATGTTAAGGGGAAACAAAAATTAATTTTCAACCTATTTTTTATATTTGTTATATTTAGTTCTTTTATGTATACTTATGTGCCGATCCACATTCCAGGGTGTGGGTGTAGAGACCAGAGGACAGCTTGTATGAGCCAGTTTTCTTCATCCACCATGTATGTCCCAGGGACTAATCCTAGGTTGGTAGGGTTGGTGGAAGGCACCCTAACATGCTAAACCATCTCATGGGCCCCAACACCTATTCTTTAAGAAATTAGTATGAAGGTGAACATGAATATTTTGCTGGGAATCCTTAACAGGCTTAGGTTACAACACATAATAAAGAAAAGACTGTCTTATTAACTTAAAGTTTATTTATTGGAGCAGGAAGGTTTCCTTTTAGTGTGTTTTTTTAATAATGCATTTGCTCATGTGATGTCTTTATTTTGTTAATATAAGAGTATATATACTATTAAATTTTAATATACTAAGTTCATGGGAATAAATCTTGCTTAGAATAAAATCTTTACATTTTTTTGAGTTGTGGTTCTCCCATTTCTTTGTTTCTTGCGTGTGTGTGGTGGGTCAGCGGGAGCAGAAAGAGGAAAGGGAGAAAGATTGAAATTTAATTCAGGGAGATACATCACTGAGCTCCATCTGAGGCCACGTTATATTCTTTTCTTGGGAGATATTCTTTATTTTCCCATCTTGTTTATATTTTTTTGTACCAGAGTAATGCTGATAGCAAAGAACTAAGTTAAGCACATTTCTTCCTTTTGATTTTGTAGATGAGTCTGTGAATTATGCTGTTAAGTTTTTCAAGTAGTTGATAGAGTTACAAAGCCATATATGCTTTGAAAGTTATACATATTCCTTTATAGAAAAATTGTTGAATACTACTTCAATTATATCCCTGAAGCAGGATATTTGATCACACTTTGAACCCTGAAATTGTGTTGTTTACTGGAGAATTATGTTTCTAGTTGTGGTGTGGCTCAGCCCTAACACACATCTTCAATCCAAGAATTTATCTTTATTGTAAACAGGACTAAATAAAGTCAACCATAAGTGAAGAAGCAGAGCAATCAACCAGTTGACAGGGAGTGAACATCGGAAAAACCATAGAGAGTAAGAGCATGTCAGCAGGACAGATAGAGAAACTCACAGGAAGTAGAAGGACATTCAGTTGAGACAATCTGGAGAAGGGCTTCCTTTTTCTATTGGGACATTAGCTGAGGAAGAAGTTCAACTGGGTGCTTTCTCTGCCTCTCTGAACTAGTCGGCTTTCAACCAAGCCTCTGTCGTTACTGGCAAAACTGAATGGTATTTTGTTTTAAAACAGCACATCCCTCCTTTAAATACATGGAGACTAAATATCTTTTAAAGCTATTCTTTTCCATTTGTTTCTCTGGGTGGAGGTGCTCATTTTATTTAAATACAAAATCTAATAATATTTCTTTCTAGAGTTTTCTTGGTCCTGAAATTTCAGAAAATTAATCCTTTCTTTTATTCCAAGAGCATAGCACTTTTTTCTTGGTTTGCCCAGATAAAGATTTACTATGTTTCCTAATCATTCAAAAGAATTAAACTTTGGTCCATTGATTTATCTCTGTCATTTTCTTGTACTTGTTTAGTCTAAAACTGCATATTCTTAAATTTTCTCTGATTCCTTTTCTAGTTCTTTTTTTTTTTCCCAAGAACATTTGGCTATTGGTTTAATGTTTTTCTCTTTGTTTAACAAAGCAATTTCTTTGTGTTTATTATTTCTTTTGCTGAAGGATTATGATTCATATCTTCATCTAGTTCATATTTATTATACCTTGATACTATGGAAATATTAAGAATTTTATTCATGAACACTGCTTCTTCACTCATCCCCCAAAATTCAGAAAGAAAATATTAGGAAATTTTCCCATTGCTTCTCTCTATTACTATGATAATATCATCAAAATTACATATTTGTCCAAAGTAAAATTAAGAAATATGCATAGAAATAATGAGAAGTGAGGAAGGAGATTCAAGGAAAATGACTAAAAAGTCCACATTTTTAAGCATGTGGAATTTCACTCCAAAGATCTCCAGTTTTTGTTAGTAAATGTTCAAATTCACCTGGATTGCTTAGGTTTTGATTCCTTGGTACTGATACGGGCCACGAGGCAAGCATGTCTCTCTGATGTAGTCTTACCCTCAACATATTCTGAAATACACTCTTTCATTCAGCAAGTAACTATCTAAATTAGTTAGGTGAAAATCAGTTCTCTCATGTGTTATAGGAAAACAATAACATTATTTGAGAGAAATGGGAGAAGTAAATTTATTTATAAGCTACTGATGAAATTTAGGTGAGATTCAATGAACTTATACTTATTTTTAGTTCTTTAAATAAAGAAATTAGGGGAATACTCCCTGAAGATTTACTCTAGAAAGTAAATTTAACATGATAATCTCATTTACTTTAGAACTTGTTCTTTGACTATTTGTGTTTATTGTCTTGCTTGTTCCTTGAATATTTGTACCTCTTGTATTGCTAGTTCTTCGGCCTAGAACTGACCTTAATATTTGCATGTAATTTAAATGGTATAAAAGCAAAAAGGAGGAGGGGGATGGGATGGGGGTTTCTAGGGAGGGGAAATGGGAAAAGGGGATGACATCTGAAATGTAAATAAATAAAATATCCAATAAAAAAAGAAAGTACATTTAACACAATAATTTCTAGCTAATTCAGTCAAAGTTTACAAATTTATATTTAACTTCTAAAGAAATTGTTTAAGTTTAGAACAATTATGCTATTTTAAAAGACAAAAATAACAACTTTATCTCTACTTTTTAAGTGTTCAGGGAATTGAATCACAATAAAAACATTCCAATTTACAAGGTTTTTTTCAAGTCAATTTTTTTTACAAGCTACTATTTGGCTTTTCTGTCTTAGGTCTAGAGGCAAGATCATGTGTGTTATTCCTCCTAGATGTGCGCCATCTAATTTTCCTTTCTCTTCCCTTACTTATTTGTATTACTGATTTTATTAAGCAACTAATAGTATATGATACTTATGAATCTCTTGTTCTAATGAGTCACCATGTGGAATGTTCATGTACAGAACAATTTACATAACTTATTGAGCAAGTGTTGACTTAAGAGGAATGAAATTAGGCACTGATTTACTGTTCTGTGTTTGGTATTTATAGAGGCAACTTCCATGTCAAGTCTCAATTTGTAAATATGCCTACTACTGTTGGAGATTTATTTTGGTTTTGTTCAGTTTGGGCAAGTATGAAAAAGGCTTTCAAGCATTTATTTTCAAGGTACCATTAGGGCCTTTTTCTCTATTCTTTTAAGTAGATATATAGTGGTAAAGTATTTACTATGAGCCATTCTTCGATATTTTTCTATTGATGTGGTAAAACACATGACTGAGAAACCTCCCAAACAAAGCATATAAATGAGTTTATTATTGCAGAGGGATACAGTTCATGATGGTGGAACAAGAACAGCTGAGAGCTCACATCTCTAATCCAAGCAGGAGGCTAGAAAAGCATAGGGAATTACAAGACTGTTTGAAACCTCAAAGCTCTGTGGCACACCTCCTCCAACAAGGCCACAACTCTTAACACTTCCCAAGAGGTTTCACTATCTGGAGACTAAGTATTCATACATGAGCCTGTGATGGACATTTTCCTATGACCCACCACAGTGTGTTATCATCTTGAAGGATTTGACAAGTTTAAATTCCTATCACCAGCTTATGAGAATGTCTCCAAACTTCATCTATAATCACTATTAAATATTCTCATAAAATCCATTAGTTATATAAAATGATGTAGAACGAAGGAAGGACTTTTAGCCATGAAGAGTTTTATGAGTTGCAGAAATCATTGTTGTACTGGACTCTCTTGCTGGCACAAAAATTTCAAAGGTGAAATTTTGTTCTCATTTGGAATATATATATATATATATATATATATATATATATATATATATATTTCCTGGATATAATGCATGAATCAACATGAATTCCACAAGATTTTCTTCTAAGCAATGTGTTGTATTTCTATTTATGTATTTCAAAAATGAAAAGATGCTAATTTTCAAGGTGTGAACTTATGTTTATATTCTTGTTCATTGTGAATAAATAAAAAAGTGTGATCACACAGCAAAAGAAATGCTATTTTCTAAGAAATATTATTAGACTATATGCCCTGTAAGCAATATATTCAGAAATGAGTAGCTTTGAAAAAAAAACTAGGCAAGATTAGGGGAGTTCAGAACACAATGTCTTTTAAATTTAAAAGATATATAGGTGTTAACGATTGACTATAGGGAATTTTAGTACTCTGTTGTTTTATGTTATTTTTGTTTTATGTTATTTTATTATTCATGTTATTTTGTTATTTGTAATATTTTGTTTTATGTCATGTTATTTTATTTGTTATGCATGTGTACTTTAAAGTAAGAGTTGGTCGAAGAATTTAAATACTGAGTGGAAGAAATATGTAAACAACAAGAAGCAAAATGTACAGAAAATAAGTTGTGCTTAGCTCCGAGAAAGGGAAGATGATGTGTGACATGAAGCCCAGGTACAGCAAGAGCTCTGAGATACATAATTCAGAGGTTGGAGGGTTGGGCTTACCTGCTCTTTAGGTCATAAAAGGGATGACTTCACTTAGAGAGCAAGAAGATCATTGTCACACTTATTCTCCACTTTCCATAGAGAAATGTAGAAACATTTTTCTCCAAGCTTGGTCATATACCATTTCCTAAGAGACTCTTTTCAGGGGCATGTGCTCCCCTATGTTTACAGTGCCCTTAGTTGTGATAGCCAGAAGTTGTAAACAACCCAGATGTCCCACAGCAAAAGAAAGGAGACAGAAATTGTGGTTCATTTACAAAATGGAGTACTATTCAACTATTAAGAATGAAGAAATCATTAGTTTTGCATGCAAATGGATGGAACTAGAAAATATCATCCTCAGTGAGGTAACTCAGACCCAAAAGGAGATGCATGGTACCTACTCACTAATGAGTGGATATTAGCCAAAAAAGTACAGAATACCCAGGATAAAATCCACAGAACTCATGAAGGTTAACAAGCTAAAGGGAGCAAGTGACCATACTTCAATCACACTTGGGTGGGAGTAGAAAGCAATCACAGGGGGCACAGGGAGGGAGTTACATGGGTGGGGAGGAAAAAAGGAGGGGAAAAGGGAAACATGATCAGCTATTGGGGTGGGGGAACAGGAGAGAAGTCCTGAGGGCCAACAGAAAAAATGGAAACAGGCAACCTAAGGAAGTAGGAGATAGAAGACCCTCTAGAATGTACCAGACTCCTAGGAGGTGAGAGACTCTTAGGGCTCAAAGGAAGGGACTTTAGATGGAATGCTCAACAGAGGGGAAATGGAACTTGCAGAGTCCATCTCCAGTAGAAAAACAGGGCATCAAGTGGAGAGATTGGTTTGCCATCTCACAGTCAAAAATTCTGACCCAGAATTGTTGCTGTCTAAAAGAAGTTTAGGAAGAGAGACGGAGAAAAGACTAAGGGAACGAAGGTTCAGTGGCCAGTCCAACTTGGGATCCATCTGAAGGGAAGACCCCAAGGCCTGACACTATTGCTGATGCTATGGTGTGCTTACAGACAGAGGCTTATTATGACTGCCCAACAAGCAGCTGAAAGAGTCAGATGCAGATACTTACCCCCAAATAATGAACTGAATTTTCTGTGGTTGAATTAGGGAAAGGATGTAAGAAGTTGTGGAGGAGGGTGATCTCATAGGAAGACCAGCATTCTCAACTAACCTGGACCCTAGGAGTCAGGGTGCCCCTGGGATCCTAAAATCCTATGATCCGGGGCATGTTAGAGCTCCTGGGAGCCCAGGTTCCTTTGGTTGTTGTGGGATTGTGTTCAGAGCTATGATCTTGTGCATGTTATATCTCCTAGGAGTCCAGCTTACTCAATTGTTCTGCATGCAGAGGATTCTCAGCTGCTCTGAGTGCAGTGGTTCCTCTAGGATGAGTCAGGATGGTGTCTTCAGGGAGCAGACCAGCTAGGAGTCTCAAGAAAAACTAAGTTTACCAGACACTATTTATTAGTGATCTTTTGACTAGTAGTTTTTGTCACGTTTAAGAAACTGTCATTATCTTAGTCATGGGGATACCTGTCTTTATCTTTCAAGACATTTCTTAAATCACAGTTAAAACTTAGAAATACC
This sequence comes from Mastomys natalensis, assembly GCA_021653895.1. Taxonomy (NCBI): domain Eukaryota; kingdom Metazoa; phylum Chordata; class Mammalia; order Rodentia; family Muridae; genus Mastomys; species Mastomys natalensis. Next base: position 193,796 of record JAJTUV010001524.1, on the reverse strand, counting down.
ATGGTCCAGAATTCTTCTCCAAATACACCAAGACTAAGATTCACTATTTTATAAAACACCATGACTAAGACAACACAAGAAGGAAGAGATTTGGGGGGGGGGGTTGTGGCTTCAGAGGGATAAGAATCCATCACCAGTAGGCAGAGAAAGATGGCCACAAGCACCAGGACAATGGCTGGAATGAACAGATGAATGTTCTTATCTCCAATCGCAGACAAGAAGCAGACAGAGTGAACTCTTAAGTCTTGAAACTTCAAATCCACCTCCAGGGATCTATTTTCTGCATCAAGGTCACACATACTAAGCCTTTCAAAACAAGGCTGGGAATCAAGTATTCAAATATTCAAGAATACAGAGACATGGCAATGCCAAACACCCTGAAGGTACTCTTTGACAAAATTGAGGTGCTTGGAAAACTGGACTGACCCTTCATGGCCCTTGATAGATACTTGATGCACACTTTTTGCTACTCTCATGCTTCTTAGTGGTAAAGGCCTCTCTCCAAAAGCTAAAGCTGGGATAGCAAAAGCCTAGTGTAAACAAGAATGAAATTAATGAAAGTTCCCTGGAAAAAATAGTTTTGAATAAAATTGTCTTTCCTAAGAACTTATTACTTTAATAAATATTCAGATCATTTAATGAGTGTTGTTAGTAAGCATGGAATGAGTGTTAGTATTAGTCCTGAATTCAGTGATGTCACAACCAGGTGACTCCTACGTCGTTGCCAAGGCAACCAGCTATACACTCCCAGAATCCACCTGGCCACCTCACCTATACCTGGGAAAGAGCTATGTCATCGCTTGTACAAATAGGCAGAACTCCCTGCACATATGTTGTAAATGTGCAGCTTGGTTTTCATGTAGGTCTCAAACATCTGGAGTGGGGGCTATCCCAAAACATGCAGCCTGTATATGGAGTATGGTCTTCTAAAAAAAAACAGTTGTTCAGTTATTCATGGAATATTATTTTTTTATATCTCTAGTATTCAGTTTGCAACTACTTCATTGAGAATTTTTGTATGTATATTCATGAGGGATACTGAACTATAACTTATATATTTTTGTTGGGTTTACACTTGATTTCACTATTTCAATATTATTTGCTTTGTGAAGGAGCTTATTGTGGTTCTGAATTTTTTTAAACATAACTCAAAATGTATTGCTTGTTTGAAGGCTCTATAGAATTCTTGTATAAGTATATCTGACCCTTGGTATTTTGCTTGTTTGTTTCTTTTCATTTTATTCTGTTTGAATGCTTTTTAAATTTTTTTGATTTGCTGAAAATAAAAATTAAAAAAAAAAAAAAAAATAGGCAGAACTCCCCTGACCTCACTCTCTCTTCTCCCCACCATCTTGTCCTGCTTTCTCTTCCCACCTTTGTCCTCAGCACGAATAACCCCCCTCCCCTTGCAGAGCCATCTGGTCTGCTGTGATCTGTTCCCAACTGCGCCCCGAAATCTTTCAATGAGGATTTGAGAAGAGTTATTAAAAAAGAAAAACAGGGAAATTTTAGAAATTGACAAGCTATAATTGAGTTGCTAGTTTGTTTTTGTTTTTGTTTTTGTTTTAGCTCTGTACCACAGTTTTTATTCAATATTTTATTTATTTACATTTCAGATGTTATCCCCTTTCCCCATCTCCCCCATTAACCCCCTATCTCACCCCTCCTCCTCCTTTTTTGTTTCTATACCATTTCAATTACATGCAAGTATTAAGGTCAGTTCTAGGCTGAGGAACTAGCAATACAATAGATGCAAATAGTCAAGGAACAAGCAAGACAATAAACCCAGATAGTCAAAGAACAAGCAGGACAAAAAAAAAACAGAGTCCTGTGATCACTCCTATGATCACTATTTCTAAGGGCTTATCAGGATGACCTGAAATATCTGAGCCTACTTCCCTGTCCTACCCCAGAGTCATTTTCATGCCTGAAACCTACTTCTTTGTTCTAGCTTAAGATTTAGATTCCTGCCTGTAGTTACTTCTTTATAATGTTCAACTTTAGAAACAAGTAACTTGTATGTACAGGAAGAGGTTTTGGTGATGTAAGTTTATGGCAAGCCTTGGTACCTTCCAGAAGGCAAAAATAAGCAGTTTTAGGAACACTGATGTTCTTCTGTTCCTTACAGAATTGTAATAAAGATAGAAATTGTATTGAAAAATGAGTTCAAGTCCACTTTGATATAAGAGGTAGTAAGAAGTAACTTGATCTTATGCCAAACTGAAACATAATCAAAATTGAATAGAATCATCCTGTCTAGCATTTCTGTAACTGTAAGGCTTTATAACACCAATCTTAAGGAAAAATATATTGAGTATAAAGAAAATTGATTTTATCATAATGTGAATTCTTAGTTCTTATAAAATTGCTGTTTGCTTGCTTTGTTCCTCTTTCAATATTCTTATGTAATCAAGGAAAACTTTAGAAGAAAATGTATTTTGAAAAGTGTAATCAATGCACAAAATTTCTGAGGAAATGATTTTATGTTTAAATAAAGCTTGAAATAGACAAAAATTGTCAGAGTAGAAAAAGCCATACAGAGATCTGTCTTGTCTCTCATGAAGCAAATAACACCTCCGGTCTGATCCTTCCTTCCCGTCAATGATCTTTTATCTACCCTTCTCCAGACGCTGCCCTCAGCCAAGGCTAGACCCCAGCAGAGTCATCTCATTCAAACAATAGTGTTCACCAATTGAACTTGCCCACTGTGTTCAGGACAGTTTCTGGGACTGTTTGATAGTCCATTGATTAGTTTTTCAACTACCATGCTAATAATATTGCATCTTCATTGTGGTTAAAAAAGTAAATCTTGCTAACTGGTATTTCATGTGCTTTTAATTTGCCATGCTTTATGTTGGCCCTTTGAATGTCCATAGAAACATTTAAATGAATTTTTTGTTTCTATAAAATAATGTAATGATTTTAATTGAGATTATATTGAATCTATGATTTTGATAATAACCAGCAAATTTATAATATTGATCAGCTCTACTATTATTTGATTCTTGTCTTAGTAGTATGTTTTTTAGGTTTTAAGTGTAGAAAATTTGTACACTTTTTACTGATTCAAAGCTAGAAATTTGAGTATTTTGATGCTTAATTTTGTGTTCATTTAAAAAAATTCTAACCACTGTATCTAAAATCCACATTGAATTCAGTAAATAAACTTATTTGTGCATTCTAAAGCTTCATCTAGAGAAGTTTGGGTATATTTTGTTTTCTCAACCATATACTTTATGAACAAGGTATATTACTTACCTCTTTCTAATCATTTTGATTTCTTCTTGAAGGGCGAACTATCACCAGGGCATTCAGAAATCACCTAGAGAGAAGCAGTAATTTGGGACACGTTGTCCTTATTTCCTATCTTGGTGAGAAGTTTGTGATATTATTATATAAGATAGCTGATATATAGATACCTTTTTAAAGATAAATTTTATTAGATTGAGAACACTCTTTTGTGTTCCTAAGTTGCTCAACATTTTGATGACAACTTGTAGCAAATGCATTCCTATCATTAATGAGCATGAGATTCTTTTGTGTTTTTTTTTTCTGTTTCCAGATGTTTAGTCACACTAATTATTCATAAGCGTTACTCTCCTGTTAACACTCTAAAATAAATACCACACAGTTTGATTTATTATGTATCTCACAATTTGCTAATTTGCTATTTGCTAATATTTGTTGAAGAGTTTTCAATCAATCAACAGATGAATAGATAATGAAAATATTGTACCTATGAAAAATGGAATATCATTCATCTTTTAAAGAATAAAATCATGAAATTTTCAGGGAAACTCTCCGACCTGGGATGTATAGTGCATGAATGGTCCTAATTCAGCAAGAAAAGGCATTGTGTTCTCCCTCATATGCTGATCTAACCTATAAGGTATATGTGTAAATAGATGGGAGATGGGTAAAGTATTAAATTTCAAATTAGACCGAAGAAATTTCATTTGGTGATTGGGAAGGGTGGAATTTTGTCAAAAGGACACATGAGTCATGAAAGAGAAAAACATAATTTATATTTCTAGTGTCAACTTTGTCATAGTATTTTTTTAACATGGTAGATAACTGTATTCACCTTTCTAGGTATTAAAATATCAAGAAACATAAAAATAAGTAAAGAATATAATTTATAGTGAAAGTTTAAGAAAGTATTTCAAAGATGTTTCTGGGAAAATATAATTTTAATTTCTTTTTAACTTACTTTAAAATTTCCAAAGAAATGTATTGAGTCCATGAAAAGCATGTAGAATAATTTCTTTCCCTGTTTTCTAAAAGTGACTTTATGGAATAATATTTTCTTCTTAATGTGTGAATAAGTTAAACAATGAAATCATAACAGAACAAAAAATTTTTATTGTGAATTTTTTATTTATTATACTTAAATATGTATTCAATCTCGTTGTAGACATCAAGTTAATCTGAATTTATATTTATTTTTCTGACAACTTTGATGTACTTTATTATTGTTGTTTACCTTATGGAATGCATTTTCAGTTTTTTAAAATTAAAGAAAATCTAACTTGAACTATATTTGATTATAACTATAAACAAATATAATAATTATAATAATTATAATTTTTATAATTATAATATTTTATAATTTTGCTGCCTTAAGTTCATTACATAATGTCCGCACCATACAACTTCTTGAACAAAATGGGGTAGATACTGGGAACAGAATACAATGACAAGGACTGCCTGCAGTAGGCCAGAATGGAGACATCTCAGAAGCCTGCAGCACCTCCTTGTAAAGAAGATGGTGTCTGGGACCCTGAGAAGCAGGAGACACATCCCTCAGGGGACCCACCATCTGAAATAAGGGACTGCCTATAGTAGGCCGGGATAGAGACATCTCAGTAGCCTGCAGCAGTTCTTTGTAAAAACCAGTAGTTCCCATTTCTCCTAACCTTAGCTCTGGACAATGGCTGTATAGATTTCATTTGTGTATGACTGTTTTTCAGTTGGCCTTGGTGTACATAATTATTCTATTAATCTGACTTTCTTAGTTCTTTCTCCTTCTGCTCTGGTGAATTCTGTGAAACTAGATGTTCCTTGATTCTTAAACAATTAAAATTTGAGGCATAGGGCACAGCACAGCACAGTCCTAATGGCCCAGATACATGCTGTGTGTTCTCATCTTAGAAACAATGCAATAACTGCACAATGGTAGTTCCAGATTAATGCTCGACTTACAAAGAAAGTTTGAAGAGATTATTAAAAAGTGAAATAGAACCAACACTGGGACTCCCCCACAAAAAACGGTTAAAATCTATTAAAGTTATGAAATAAGTTTTGCATAACATTTAAGAGTGGTTCCTAAATAAAAACGTATAGAATACATAAAATCTTATATTAGCAAAACTAAGTCAAAACACTGGGAATCTTGGGAGAGTCATTGTGGACAATGTATAGAAGTAGAAAGCCAGTGGAACTATTGAGTTAAGGGTTAATCTGATTCTTTTTTTTTTTTTTTCCTAGAATGAATGTTTATTGGTCTCAGCTTCTTGAGTTATCCCACTTGATCCATAGGAAACAATTGGAGCCTTTCCAAAATTGATATTCAACTCAATGTTCTATTTACAAGATCATCACAAAGGAATAATAAAATTATAGTTTTAGCACTTAAAAAATACTACAGATCACACTTCAAGTTAAAAATGGAAAGTATATGGAATCAGAATTGACTTTATTTTTAAGCTTTCCTCTAACCTGTAGAGTTTGTATTCATTAGATACAGTAGATTTACTATTAGGGTATATGACTATACACATTTACTGTTAGAGCATATATGTGTGTGTACATAAAATACATACTTGTAGCCCTAGAACTAGATGTACATATTTGGAATGCTGTCTTCTTCTTCTTTTTTTTTTTTTCTTTTTTTAGTTGTTGTAGGTTTTTTTTATTAGTAGTAACTTTTTAAAAAAAATGTTAATCAAAGGCTTTATAAGCTTGGTAATGCTCAATAACAAGATGCCCATACAATAAGAAGTGTAACCCAATACCCAACCTATATATACCAGCTATCTTTGACTGGCGGAAACACGCAAACATCTGCCTCCATGCTCCCCTCCCCCACTCTCTCATTGCCTAGCTCCTCCTCTCCTTCTCCTTCATTCTCCTCTCCTTATTCCTCCTCTTCCTCTTCTTACTCCTCCCATCTTAGCTCCTCCTACACACCACCCTTCCTGTTAAGATAAAACTTTTCTCTCAAAATACAATTAGAGTATAACTATACCATTTTGTATCAGTAAGGTGCAAGAGAGACCTAATGCCCAGTCCATCATTTTGTTGAATAACCAGAACCTCTGTCATCTCTCCTAAATAAAAGACTTAGTTCTGAACCTGGTTTTTTCTTGGCTTTAGAATGAATGTCAGCTGAAAACCATCCTCTCAAGTCTTTTCTCTCAAAGTAAATAGTTGGGATTCGCTATGAGACTATAAGTCTTCAACCCCATCAGAAATCCAGAATGACTGAATTAACTGAAATTATGGGAAGCACAAAGCATAGCTTCTAAAACTTAGACTATTTATAGAGACCGCTGAATACCTGGACAGTCCCTATACTATAAAACGTTGGAGCATCCAATCTTCAGCTTTCTGGCCCAGGATCATCTGACAGACCTAGTGATGCAAAATTGCTAAGGGAACCCCAGTAGAGTAGTTAGGGGAAGGACCCATAGGAAGAACAACAATATCAACTAACTAGACACCCCTAATCTCCTAGGGACTAAACCACAAACCAAAAAGTACACATTGAAGGACCCATGGCGTCAGCTCCATATGTTGCAGAGGGTTGCCTTATCTGGCATCAATGGGAGGGAGATCCCTAGGGACCTGTGGAGGCTCAATGATCCAGTGTAGGAGAATGCTAGGGCACTGAGGCAGAAATGTGTGGGTGATGGAGCACCCTCATAGAGGCAGGGGAGGGAGCAGGGATAGGGGGTTTGTGGAGGGGAAACTAGGAAGGGGGATAATGTTTGAAATACAAATAAGTAAAATAACCAATAAAAAAGAAAAAGCATAAAACAAAATAAATTAGGTCTAGTCTTTTTTCTTTTTTTCACAAGAGAATGAATACAGACTACAGTCCCTTCAAAAATATCACCCCAAGTTGTAATGTCCCCTTCGTACTATTTACCTTTCTTTCCTCAGAAATGGGTTCAGAGTGGAGCAAACCACAGCTAAACTATCAGGTATTCTGTAGGGATGGTGCCCTGAGGTGGGGAAGAGTAAAGGGACTGGCCAGGATCATAGTCAGGAATATTAGCCAAGGCTCCACCAATTCAAATTTAGGGTAGCCTGTGTGCAGTGCAGAGCCAGGACTACACAGTCTGCCTTTATGAGAACTTAGTTATATAAGCTCTGGGCCAACTCCCACTCTTTGTGGGTATCTAGGCAAGCCATCTCACCTATTTAACGTGGCCACATGGACCAAGGAAAGCATGGACAACTGGGTACTTTTCATTGCTAATCCTGGCCCTGACTCACTCTGTGACCTCTCTTGGTGTGTTTCCTCAGCTGGAAAGAGAAGATAATAATAATGACCTATTTAACAAGAGGTGTTGTATGGATTAGTAGTTAATAACATGTTTTATGAGACAAGGCAGCACTGAGCTTGTAAATACTAAAGCTCTCGGCTCTACAAAGTAAATGCACACTTCTCTTGAAGAAAACCCAGCACACCGGAACATGAGCATACAAAACAGTTAAAATAAGATCAGCTTTCCCTGGACCCAAGAAACTTCAATTTCTAAATGGAGACCGAGTAACTTTTTTGTAGATCTCATCTTGAGCATTTTAGGTTTTGATTTTTGAAAAAATAAAAGCCATCCACACCTCTAACATATTTTAGTATTTAGTTTTTAACATTCAGATGACATTTATGTGTATACTTGGCTGTAGTTTTCCATCTTAAAATCAACTAAAACTAAAGATTATACTTATTTTCTTATGAGATTATAAGACTTCTTTTAAGCCAACATGACAGACAAGCCTTCCCATCACTGTGCATCATCATGGATGCTTGTTCTAATTGAAGATATCATGTTAGTTTAATGAATTTGAACTCGTGCACAGTTTTCCATGACCATAGAACATGTCTCGTTATGTAATATATAGCCAATAAATTGGCCCAGAGTGGTTAATGCTTTCCCTTCCTTTGTGGGAACTTGTGTTTTCCACAAAATGTGAAGAAACACAGTGATATTAATAAATACAGAACTGTGAGTTACTTTACAAGAGAAAATTGAAAGGATATTACTAGGGCTCAAATCTAGGGCAAATCAAAGCATGCTGGAAATCTGGTAATAGGAACTCAATACTGTGTTTAGTAAGATACTTTGAAAACACAATCTTACTGGAAATTTGACTCAGGTTATTATTTAAGGTATTTTAGTAATAGTCACAATTATTTCCTGTTTTAAATTTATGTGCATTTTAATGAGATTGAAAGGACTTACATAATACATGTTTTTGACATTTACACAAAAGTCAACTTGAAGGTCATCATCATTACACTTATTTCTCCTGAACTTCTTGAGTGACAAAAGGGTTTATATAACCAATCACTCATTCTTTTTATTAATTTATTATTTTCATATTATTTAATTATTATTACTAATCCAATTTCTATCAGAAGAAACTGATGCTGAGAAGAAGGTTGCCAAATTGCTTGTTATATTTCTATATTCTCTTTGCCACCCGACACCTGCCAATTGCCAGGAAGATAGGAAAAAGAGAGGGAGAGTTAAGTTTCATATTGATGACATACAGTACTGCTTACCTTTCTTATGAGTTCGTTAATATATTCCATCTAGAATTACATATGCTTCTATTGTGCTCTTCAAAACCAATATAATTTAAGATAGAACTGTGGGACATCTACTTTCCATTACCACAAATAGAAGTGTCTCGCAGGAAAGGTTCTATTAAACGTAAGTGATAGAAGATTAAAATTAGTTTCTCCCAGGAAATCATATTTAAACTGAAAGCAATATTCTACTCCCAGTTGAATCTGTGTACAAGGATTGGGTTTTATTCACAAATTCCCAGTCTTAATATTTCAACAGTTTATTGTTATGAGTTTGTAAAAAAAAAAAAATGTTAATGTGAGCAACCATTGATAGTACCATTACACTTATCCAACTATTCTTTCTCTGATCATAGAATTTGATTTGTTATCTTTCCAAGGACAGCTTCTCACAAAAAGAATTATGTGATGCTAGGATAGAGCACAAGAGACCAAAATTTTAATTAGTAAATAGACTATTTGAATGAATAAAGGCTTTTTATAAGCACAGCATGCTTTTTTAAATAATGGTAAGGCTTTATTTGTGGAAATTTCAGTTATATGTTTTATCACAAGACTTGAAAACTTTAACTTAAAATCTCTATTTCAAGACCATTGACAGAGACTTGTTACATTTATTATGTGTAACTGGTGGGCATTTGATAGTTGGCACTGATATTTTAGGGTATAATTGGTTCATGTGTAATTTACCCACTCTTATCTTCATTAATGCCTTCCAGATTCATAGGCAAAGTTATAAACATCATTTGTTTAAGTTTTAATTAAATTTGTAAATAGAGATCACACTTTTTAAATTTTATTTTATTTAAGTTTTTTATTGGTTATTTTATAGATTTACATTTCAAATATTGTCTCCCTTCCTGGTTTCCCCTCCACAAATCTCCTATCCCATCCCCCCTTCTCCTGACTCTATGAGGGTGATCCCCCACCCACCCACTCACTCCTGCCTCATCACTCTAACACCCCCCTAGGCTGTGGCATAAAGCTTCCACAGGCCCAAGGGCCTCTCTTCCCTTTGATGCCAGATAAGGCAATCAATCCTCTGTTACATATGCAGCTGGAGCCATGGGTCTCTCAATGTGTACACTCTGGGGCGTGGTTTAGTCCCTGGGAACTCTGGGATGTCCGGTTAGTTGATATTGTTGCTTTTCCTATGGGATTGCAATTCCCTTCAGAAGGAGATCACATATTTTTTTAAAAAATATAGTTCTCTGAATAATGAGATTAAAGCTGTTTGGGTTTAGATGCTGAGGCCTTGGTCCCTAGATAATGATACTATTTGGAAAAGTTCTGGAAACTTTAGGGGGTCTGCCTTGAGAAAGTAGGCTCCTTTTTCAGCTCATAGAAGGTCTGTACCTCCTCTATACACACTTCCTCTCTATCACAAAATGGTCAGTTGTCCTATTCCTCAAGCTTCCACTGATATGTTTATTCTTTTCAAGCATATAGGACCAGAAGAATATGAAGTAAACTTAAAAATGTGAGCCAAAATAAATCTACTCCCTTACAGTTGTTTATGCCAAGCATTATATCACTGCAATGAGAAACAAAAACAGGTGTTGGCAGTGTTACCTTGTGATGCAAAAATCAAAGAATCAGGAAGAAACTCACAGAAACACATGGATGGGAAATTTTATCTGAAATAAAAGAACCTTAGTAATATTGTAAAATAAACATCACAGTATATGCTTCTTAAATTTCATGTAAATTAGAAAATAGTCATAAATTTATTAGTTTGAAATTTATCAGTGCATAGTCATCATAATATCTGATTTCTGTTGTAACTCTTGGTATTGTGTGTACCATTACTGCTGTACCCATTCACTCCAGTCATTCTACACTGGACTCCAAGGGCTAGGTACTTGCATGTCACTGATTTAGATGACACCTGTTTGTGTGTGTGTGTTTTTCAATGAATATAATTATGATTTTTCTTGATTTCAAGCCATTTGTGGTAGATTGCCCAGCTTCTACTCAACTAGACTTCACAAGAAGAGCACAAAAGCTCTATCAGTTTCCATGATGAAATAAACTCAGAAGTAGTGTGTTCATGTCAACAACTCAAGACACACTCAGACTTTGTAACTAATCTGAAATTTACAGACAAATCTCCTTTTCTTTAATTTTGAAAGACTAATGTATATCAATTTTAATTTGACTGTACATATATGATTTTATACCCTAAGACAATGGACACACACATGCACTCATGTGCACACATATGCACAGACATGCAGACATGCACATAGACATACACTAAAAGAATGACCAAAAAAAAAGGTAAATGAACTTATTACTGTCTCTAAATACTAAGTAAATAATATAGTCACTAAATGATCAAAACAGCTCACCTATATTACTGATGAAGAAGTAATCACAGAGAGGCTGATTAATTTATTCACTATCAGACAACACAAGAGTCTGACCCAGTTTGCCTGAAGACCTGGAACAGGAAGCCTCAACATCAAATGACCTTACACTGTGTTTATCTTGTGCTTCATTTCATAGTATGGCACAACTTTTCTATTTAGCCAGAAAGGGCTACCATTAAAATAGTGATTTAGGGCATGTACAGTGGCTATTCAGATGGCTATAACTGTGCCAATCATAAAGCGGAGGTTTGGTGACAACTGGAAATATTAAAGAATTAGTGTTAATTTTCAGTGATAGCAAGTGATTGTTTTGACTACATTGTGGGTCATGAGGCATAGTCAGAAGTAAGATGCTGAGTTGTCAATGATGTATGATATAATGAGGTTACAAATAAAGCTACTTTACCAAAACATTGATGCTAACACCTATTGTGTAATGACTGCATTACATCATCTAATATACTTTGTGTTTGAAATTTTTATATTGAATTTTGAAACAAACACACAAATTTAAAATAAAAAAGAAAATGTTATGAAGGACTTTAAAGAGTCATGCTATACCACTATATTCTACAATAAACTCATCCCATAGGAACATGACACTGTTAACTGCTGGGGGTGGGGGTAAGAATCTTCTTTCTTCTTGTCAGTTTTTCTTGAAGCATCGGAGGGGGAAGAGCATCCGTGGGAGTGGGATGGTAAGACTTTGTCTTACGAGATTCTGGTAAGACTTTGTTTTATGAGATATTTAGGGTTGCTGTATAATGAAAGTTTACTTATCTAAGTTACTATGCTACTGTAGCTGACCTACCTTCTGTGATCCACTGAGGCCAGAAACTGCAGTTTCTGGTACTTAGCACCTCACCCTAAAAACAGCAAAAGATTAAGTAAATAGCCTTTGTACTATCTCAGCAGGAACTGCTGGACTCTAACTTACACCTGGTAGTGTGAAGTCACAGGAAGAAAAGACACTTAGAGAATTTATTATAGAGTTTATTACTAAGTGTAAAAAATTTCCTATGAAAGCTATCTAAGGGGAAAAGTGGAAAGGTCCTAAGTGGGGAAAAGGAAAAAATTCTAATAAGAGAAAAATTCTAAGGGAAAAAATTCTCCTAGGGAGGGAAAAAGAAAGGAAGGAAGGAACGAACCTCTCTTTGTCTTTGTCTTCAGTACTTATACATCTTTAAGAATACGTGATCACATGTTACAAAGTTCATCACAAGTTCACACCAAAAATCAAATCATAAATTGAAATAGAAGTTTACAACAGAGAATGTTTACATACATTTCGATTAGGAGTAATTATCTGGCTAAACATCCATCACCTGTCTAGCTCCACAGGTACACTGAAGGTTTAAAACTATAACTAAGTTATTAGTGAAGTTTTGTATAGATAAACCCAGCCAATATTTGATCTTCTGTCCTAGAACCTATAATAAATCATTAGTTCCCTTTTAATGACCTTTGGTTAATTGTTTTACAACCTCTTGGAATGTACTCTGAGTAGGAGAAAATCTGATTACTATCTAAAGAACAATTAACTGGTGACACTTGGGAGACTGGCAGAGTTCTCATCACAGTTTTGACTATCAGAAAAGGACCTAATAGAGGTCACATTATAAAAGATCTTAATAATCATTGATATAATTTTAGGAATTCTTATAGGATCATCATTAAGACTTAAGAAGTCATCTATTTGCCTATATAGCATCTGCACAAGACAGTACATCTTCGTGGATCTGCAGAGATCTGCTCCAAAGGAGTGTGTTATTACTTAGTGATTGTTATATTTGTTTAATAATAATAGTAAAAGCACAATAATAGCAGGAATCTTTCCTAAAATACGTCCCTTACAACCTTGTGGTATAAAGACTCACTTGTCGCAGATTATATAATAATCCTAGGCAAGACATTTCAGAATGATCACCTGCTAGTTATTAGCTTGTCCCATTATGGCTCCTGACAATTATCTAGACTGAAGAATCCACATAGGCAATAGAAACAGTGATTTCAGTTGAGGACATTCTTGATAGAGTAGGATGTGTGTAAAGAAGAAATCTATCAGGGGCAATGTGGAAAGAAGATGTGTAGGTAAGACAGCATCAGAGAGGCTCTGTGATAGTCTCTTTCAAGTGGACTGTATGGGCCTAGGGGATGTGTAGATAGGTAACAAGTGGCAAAAAATGTTTATTTCATTAAGTGTTCATGTCCCATTAATGATTACTTTGCAAACAGTTAAACAGAGTATCTCTTACACTATTAATTAACTAAATGTCTATACAAAAATAAATCCAAAGATTATATAATGGATTTTAATAAATATATTTAAAGAAAATTATGAAAGTAAAATTTTAAGGTAGAGATTTTAAAATGAGATATATATATGGATAGTGGAACCATGTGGGGAGAATTATTATAAATATTTAATTAGCCATTATTTATTTGTGCTATTATAAATGACATCTACTTTTTAACTAAAATGTTGGGCTTCAACTAATATGATCTTAAGAAAGGCAGACAATGTCATACAAGAGCTATTTGCAAACATGCGGAAGTTCTTAAATGTGCTGAATAGATGAAAGAATATACCTATGAATTACATTAGAAATTACATACTGCTGTAAATATTAGCTCATCCTTCTAGAGCACAAAGAAAATTGCACTGAGCATTTTATAAGCTATTATTAATTTCCAATGAGTCACAGGAGATATAAGTTGGCTCAAGGAATTTTCATTTCAGGTCTGAAAAGACAAGTAGACTCTCGTGTTTTCCCTAAAAATGTGGTTCTACCCGATAAATACAATTTATATCTTCTTCAGTACAGGTCAAGTTAAGCCTTAGGTATTCTTTTCTAGTTCAGGGAAAAAAAAAAGAGTGGCCAGGAATAGGGCTTTTCTTCATTGCAAAATCTTTTTCTAGTTATTACAAGCAGGAGAAGCAATTAATATCTATTGTATTCTGGGTCTGATACAGAAAAATAGTCATTATATCTTCGGAACTATCCAATTTTGGACCATCTATTAGTCATAAGAGCATATATTTCTCTTGTAAAAAGAGAGTTATGAAAGTATTACGTGACACATAATTTGTATTTTTAAAATATTTTAATTTATTCTTTGGAATTTCATATTGATATACAATTGATTTTCACACCTATAGCCCCTGTTCCCCAACTCTCTGGGTTTTCCTTCAATATATTCCCCTTTGGATTATATGTCTCTCTCTCTCTCTCTCTTTCTCTCTCTCTCTCTCTTTCTCTCTCTCTCTCTCTCTCACTCTCTCTCTCTCATAAGCTAATGAGTCCAGTTGGTGTGACTTGTATGTTCTACAAATACAAGTTTTCCTGCATCAGCTAAAGCATAGGCCACAAGATACATTTATTGATGATCTTGGAGCCAAGAAATGGCTGATACCCAGACACATTTACTGAAAAGAGATTTCAACATTTGTGAGCATTTGGAATTCACATAACCAACTTTCCAGACTGTTGCAAATATCAAAAATATTCATAAAGGCTTTATTAATGTGTTGAAAATAGTAATACTCGCATGTAAAATAAGTTGAAAACTTAGAAGTCTGTAATGAAATTAACCTTGAACTCTCACAAGGCCCATGGAATCATGGTTCTGGTTCTTTATGTCAAAAGTCTGTGTTTCACAGTTTCTAACAGTTCTTAATTGATATAAATAAGTATAAATCAGTAGATTATTTAATATTATTTTTTTATTATTTATTTTAGTATTATTTTAAAACATTTTCCTGTTACAGTTGTGGCAAGACTAATTAAGACTTGAATTTAGAAAGACCTGATGTAATTTCAGAAGGTTTTCAGGTCCATATAGGACAGCCATAATGAAGTAAAGTGAACTACATTACCAGGCTCTCCATTCAATAAAATAACCATGCATTCAAAAATAAATAAATAAAAATAAATAAATAAAAAAAAGGAGAGAAACTTACTTTATCTAATGTCCAGGTTTGTCCAAGTAAGTAAACATGCTGTTCTTTCAACAGACCCTGCTCCTACTCATTACAATAGTATTGGGAGCAGGGCCTTTGGTAATGCCTTAGATCATGATGGCTCCAACTTTCTACAAAATCTTAATGAACAAAATTGGGATCTTTCATCTTTCTCCTCATTGCCATCTAGGGACCTGCCTTTTTTATATTTCCAGAGGGACACAGTTCAAGGCCATGTCTGAAGTGTAGAAAGTGGCTGTGTGCTGGGCAGTGGTGGTGCATGGCTTTAATCTCAGCACTTGAGAGGCAGAGGCAAGTGGATTTCTGAGTTCGAGGCCAGCCTAGTCTAGAGAGCGAGTTCCAGGACAGCCAGGGATACACAGAGAAACCCTGTCTCGAAAAAAACAAACAAAACAAAACAAAACAAAATTAAAAAAAGTGGCTGTGTGACTTGGTTTTTGCTCCTTTAGAGAATGGACAATCAGCTAATAAAGGAGAGAGGTTTATTTTGGTTCAAGAGTTTCAGAAGTTTCAGCCCACACTTCCATGGAAAATCTTCAAGTATAGCACAGTATATTGGGGTGTGGGTATTAGAAAAAAACTGCTTATCTTCTGATCGTCAGAAATACCAGGATTGAAGGGCTAAATTTACAATATCTTTTCTAAAGCAAGCTCCTAATGATCAGCAAACCTTTAGTAGGCCCCACGTCTTACAGGCTCCTCTAGCTTTTAAGAATGCTAAAAGTAAGAATCAATCCTTTGAAACGACAATCATTTTTTGGAATAACATTCTTCCAAACTGCAGCAGCCCCTTTTAGATGTCAAGTCTTCAGGTGAGTTGATTATGGAGCTTTCCCTACATGACTCTGCAACAGATAATTGGTGTTCATTATAAATTTCCAAATGCAAGGTATTTTGACCCAGCTGAAAAAGTCATATTTGAAACCATCAATGATGTGACGTATTTCTTTAATCAAGTTAAAGAGGTTCTTGAAAGCCATGTTCTATGCCCATGTTCCATGGTTTATGTAACATATATACCCACATAAAGACACATACATGGTTCCATGGTTCTGAACTTCTTTGCTCACAGAAACATCCTAGAAATGCTGTTCTAGGCCAGATCCATCAGCAACCTTTTGATTATTATGTGACCCCTGAGTAAGCTACACAAGAAACAGCCTACATCTCCCGCAGTCTCAAGTTCAAACAGTCTTCGCTCTGTAGTTCTTTGGAGCATAGTGTCCATTTCAAACCAAAGCATGCAGACAGACGCACTTAATGGGCTTCACTCACTGATTTGGAATGAGTTGTCATTACTCCTTCATTTCTAATAGGCACACATTGAGGCACCATGAAATTGAACAAATGCCTTGCTTAATTTTGGTTTTAAAAGATGTAGTTTGGTTTTAAAAGATGTAGTTTGGTTTAGTCTCAGCAAGATCATAGTTCAAAAGATGTAAAAAAAAGATTAATAGCAGACTGACCTGAAAGGTGAAATGTTAGTGTGCTCTCCCCCTCCCCTTTTTCTCTCTCTCTGTGTGTGTGTGTGTGTGTGTGTGTGTGCATGTGTTTGTGTAAACCTCTGTTTTTTTCAAGTTAAAGTTTTTGCTATTGTTGAATATTAGCTATTGTTTCAATTATGTTTTGGTCAAGATATCTATATTTAACACCCAGGAATATTGTTACAATCAACATTTTGGGAGATAATGATAATCTTCAGTGTGATCATGGTTTCACCAGAACTAAATATCCTGAGGTACAAGGGAGAACTATGAGTGGGTCTTCAGCAGCTCACTAGAGAGCAGATTATGAAGGAAATATCTTGTGATATTCATTTACTGTTTAATATCACTACCTATTGAAGAGAAAACTTTCCTTTTTTTATTGGATAATTTATTTACATTTTAGACGTTATTGCCTTTCCGGATTTCCAGACCCCGCTCAAAAAACGTTATCCTGTCACTCTTCCTGCTACTTCTATGAGGGTGTGCCCCCACCAACCCATCCACTCCCACCACCCCGCCCTCAGATTCCCCCACACTGAGGCATCCAGCCTTCTCGCAACCAAGGACCTCCTCTCCCACCAATGCCCAACAAGGCCATCCTCCACTACATATACAGCTGGAGCCATGGGTCCCTCCCAATGTACTCCCAGCCTGGTGGTTTAGACCCTGGGAGCTCTGGTCGGTTGGTATTGTTGCTCTCCCCATGGGACTGCCAGTCACTTCGGCTCCTTCATCTTCTTTGTAACTCTTCCAATGAGGACCTTGTGGTCACTTCAATGGTTAGCTGTTAGCATCCACCTCTGTACTCGTCAGGCTCTGGCAGTCCTCTAAGGAGACAGCTATACCAAGCTCCTGTCAGCATGTACTTCTTGGCATCCACATCACTGCCTGCCTTTGGTGACTGCACATGGGATGGATGCCCAGGAAGAGCAGTCTCCCCATGGCCCCTCCTTCAGTTTCTGTCCCATGATTTGTCTCCATATTTACTCCCATGAGTATTTTGTTACTCCTTCTAAGAAGGATTGAAGCACCTACACTTTGGTCTTCCTTCTTTATGAGCTTAATGTGGTCTGTGAGTTGTATCTTGGGTACTTCGAGCTTTTGGGCTAATATCCGCTTATCAGTGAGTGCATACCAAGTGTGTTCTTTTGTGGTTGGGTTACCTCACTCAGGATGATATTTTCTAGTTCCATCCATTTGCCTAAGAATTTCATGAATTCATTGTTTTAAATAGCTGAGTAATACTCCATTGTTTAAATGTACCATAATTTCAGTACCAATTCCTCTGTTGAAGGACATCTGGGTTATTTTCTGTTTCTGGATATTATAAATAAGGCTACTATGAACATAGTGGAGCATTTGTCCTTGTTATATGTTGGAGCATCTTTTGGGTATATGCCAGGAGTCGTATAGCTGGGTCCTCAGGTAATGCTATGTCCAATTTTCTAAGGAACTGCCAGAGTGGTTGTATCAGCTTGCAATCCCACCAGCAATGGAGGAGTGTTCCTCTTTCTCTGAATCCTCACCATCTACTATCACCTGAGTTTTTGATATTAGCCATTCTGACTGGTGTGAGGTGGAATCTTAGGGTTGTTTTGTTTTACATTTCCCTGAGGACTAAGAATGTTGAACATTTTTTTAGGTGCTTTTCAATCATTCAAGTTTCCTCAGTTGAGAATTCTTTGTTTAACTCTGTACCCAATTTTTGATAGGGTTATTTGATTGTCTCGAGTCTAATATCTTAAGTTCTTTGTATATATTGGGTATTAGCCCTCTAATCAGTTGGTTGCTGTTCTGTCTTATTGACAGTGTCCTTTGCCTTATAGAAGCTTTGCAATTTTATGAGGTCCCATTTGTTCTTGTTCTTAGAGTATAAGCCATTAATGTTCTATTCGGTAACTTTTCCCCTGTGCCCATCTGTTCGAGGCTTTTCCCCACTTTCTCTTCTATTAGTTTCAGTGTATCTGGTTTTATGTGAAGGTCCTTGATCCATTTGGACTTGAGCTTTATACAAGGAGATAAGTATGGATTGATTTGCTTTCTTCCACATGCTGACCTCCAGTTGAACCAGCACCATTTGTTGAAAATACTGTCTTTTTTCCAGTGGATGATTTTAGCTCTTTTGTCGAAGATCAAGTGACCATAGGTATGTTTGTTCATTTCTGGGTCTTCAATTCTATTCCAATGATCTTCTTGCCTGTCTCTGTACCAGTGCCATACAGTTTTTAATCACTATTGCTTTGTATTACAGCTTGAGGTCAGGGATGGTGATTTCCCCAGAAGATCTTTTATTGTTGAGAATAGTTTTTGCTCTCCGGGATTTTTTGTTATTCCAAATGAATGTGAGAATTGCTCTTTCTAACTCTGTGAGGAATTGAGTTGGAATTTTGATGGGGATTGCACTGAATCTGTAGATTGCTTTTGGCAAGATGACCATTTTTACTATATTAATCCTGCCAATCCATGAGCATGCGAGATCTTTCCAACTTCTGAGAGTTTCCTCAATTTCTTTCTTCAGGGACTTGAAGTTCTTTTCATACAGGTCTTTCACTTTCTTGATTAGATTCACACCAAATAGTATATTATTTATTTATTATATTATTTATTTATTATATAATATTATATTATTTGTGACTACTGTGAAGGGTGTCATTTCCCTAATTTCTTTTTCAGCCGGTTTATCCTTGGAGTAGAGCAAGGCTATTGATTTGTTTGAGTTAATTTTATATCCAGTCACTTTGCTGAAGGTGTTTATCAACCATAGGAGTACACTGGTGGAAGTTTTGGGATCACTTAAGTATGCTATCATATCATCTGCAAATAGTGATATATTGAATTCTTCCTTTCCAATTTGTATCCCATTGACCTTTTGTTGTCTAATTGGTATGGCTACGACTTCGAGTCTTATTGAATATATTGAATAGGTAGAGAGAGAGTGGGCAGCCTTGTCCAGTCCCTGATTTTAGTGAGATTGCTTCAAGTTTCTCTCCATTTAGTTTGATGTTGGCTACTTGCTTGCTGTATATTGCTTTTACTATGTTTAGGTAAGGGCCTTGACTTCCTGATCTTTCCAGGACTTTTATCATGAAGGGGTGTTGAATTTTATCAAATGCTTCCTCAGCATCTAGTGAGATGATCATGTGGTTTTTTTTTTCCTTTGAGTTTGTTTATATAGTGGATTACCTTGATGGATTTCCATATATTGAACCATCCCTGCATTCCTGGAATAAAGCCTACTTGATCATAGTGGATGACTGTTTTGATGTGTTCTTTTTTGTGTCTTTGTGTGGTTTAGGTATGAACATAATTGTGGCTTCATAGAATGAATTGGGTAGTGTTCCTTCTGTTTCTATTTTGTGGAACAGTTTAAAGACAATTGATATTAGGTCTTCTTGGACAGTCTGATACAATTCTGTACTAAAACCATCTGTTCCTGGGCTTATTTTGGTGGGAAGACTGTTAATGACTGCTTCTATTTCTTTAGGAGTTATGGGACTGTTTAGGTGGTTCATTTGACCTTGTTTTAACTTTGGTCTAGAAAAACTTTTGGGTTGAAAAGCACAGACACTGTTGTTTTAGATCTTCCTGGTGGGGAGAAAAGGCATTAATGGTGGGTTTAGAAGCAGTAGGGGAGGGGCCTGCTCTGCTATGTGGTGGCTGGGTGCTCTAGCAGAGAGGCCAGGGTATTCCCCATTTGTTTTTCTTAGCAGTTTTAAATGTAGAGAAGAAAAAAGCCAACCTTGAAGAAAAGCTCAGAGGAAGAAACATAGAGGCTTGATAGGAGAGTCGGAAAGAGTGAGGTTTTGTTTAACAACTGAGCCATTGGGGGGAGACACGTGAAAGCTGGCTTGTAGCTGGCAGCTCCTGAGAGAAACTGGGAGTTGGTTCACAGTTTCTCCAGGCTCAGCCTGGAGTTTTAGCCGCGAGACAGAAACTGAGAGGAACACAGGGGTGAAGGGGCTTCTGGCAAGCCAGCTGGGCTGTAGCTAGCCGCAAATGACCTAGGAGGTGAAGGGGAAAGGGGAGCAACCAGGGTGCAGGCCCTGTTGCTTCAGGCAAGCCAGAACTGGCCGCAAATGACAGAGGAGTCGGGGGAAGTCTATCCTAGGCTAGCAGGCAGCCTGTGAAAGACTGACCCCCTGAGCGAAAATCACTGGGCACTAGACTTTAGAGTCAGTGTTCCTAAGAAGCTAGAAAATTGTCCTTTTCATCCAGATTTTCCAGTTTTGTCGAGTTTAAACTTTTGTAGTAGGATCTGATTTTTTTTTTTTTTTAATTTCCTCAGTTTCTTTTGTTATGTGTCCCTTTTTAGTTCTGATTTTACTAATTTGGATACTGTCTCTGTGCCCTCTGGTTAGTCTGGCTTATTTGTCTTGTTGATTTTCTCAAAGAACCAGCTTTTGGTTTTGTTGATACTTTGTATAGCTCTTTTTGTTTCTACTTAGTTGATTTCAACCCTGAGTTTGATTATTTCCTGTAGTCTACTGCTCTCACGGCTGTTTTTGCTTCTTTTTGTTCTAGAGCTTTCAGGTGTGCTGTCAAGTTGCTAGTGTATGCTCTTTCCAGTTTCTTTTTGTAGGCATTTAGAACTATGAGTTTTCCTCTTAGCACTGCTTTCATGGAGTCCCACAAGTTTTGGTATGATGTGTCCTCATTTTCATTAAATTCTAAAAAGTCTTTATTTCTTCCTTGATCATGTCATCATTGAGTAGAGCATTATTCAGTTTTCACATGTATGTGGGCTTTCCATTGTTTTTGTTATTATTGAAGACCAGCCTTAGTCTGTGGTGATCTGATAGGATGCAAGGGATTATTTTAATCTTTTTTTTTTTTTTTTTTTTTTTTTTTTATCTTTCGAGGCCTGTTTCGTGGCCAATTATATGGTCTATTTTGGAGAAAGTACCATGAAGTACTGAGAAAAAGGTATATTCTTTTGTTTTAGGATAAAATGTTCTATAGATACTGTTAAATCCATTTGGTTCATAACTTCTGTTAATTTCACTGTCTCCGTTTAGTTTCTGTTTCCATAATCTGTCCATTGCTGAGAGTAGGGTGTTGAAATCCCCCACTATTATTGTGTGAGGTTCAATGTGTGCTTTGAGCTTTAGTAAAGTTTCTTTTATGAATGTGTATGCCCTTGCATTTGGAGCATAGATGTTCAGAATTAAGAGTTCATCTTGGTAGATTTTTCCTTTTACAAGTATGAAGTGTCCTTCCTTATCTTTTTGATAACTTTTGGTTGAAAGTCAATTTTGTTAGCTATTAGAAAGCTACTCCAGTTTGTTTCTTGGGACCATTTCCTTGTAAAATTGTTTTCCAGTCTTTTACTCTTAGGTAGTGTCTGTCTTTCTTTCTAAGGTATGTTTCTTGCATGTAGCAAAATGCTGGGTCCTGTTTTCTTATCCAGCCCACTAGTCTATGTCTTTTTATTGGGGGATTGAGTCCATTGATGTTAAGAGATATTAAGGGAAAATGATTGTTGCCTCCTGTTATTTTTGTTATTAAAAGTGGAATTATGTTTGTGTGGCCATCTTCTATTAGATTTGTTGGAAGAACATTACTTTCTTGCTTCTTCTAGGGTATAATTTCTCTCTTTGTTTTGTAGGTTTCTCTCTCTTATCCTTTGTAGGGCTGGATTTGTGAAATATATTGTGTAAATTTAGTTTTGTTATGGAATAGCTTGGTTTCTCCATCTACAGTAATTGAGAACTTTGCTGAGTATAATAGCCTGGGCTGGCATTTCTGTTCTCTTAGGGTCTGTATGACATCTGTCCAGTCCAGGATCATCTGGCTTTTATAGTCTCTGGTGAGAAGTCTGGTGTAATTCTGATAGGCCTGCCTTTATAAGTTACTTGACTTTTTTCCCTTACTGCTTTTAATATTCTTTCTTTGTTTTGAACATTTGGTGTTTTGATTATTATGTGACAGGAGGAATTTCTTTTCTGGTCTAGTCTATTTGGAGTTCTTTAGGGTTCTTGTATGTTCATTGGCATCTCTTTCTTTAGATTAGGGAAATTTTCTTCTATAATTTTGTTGAAGATATTTACTGGTCCTTTAAGATCGGCACACTCTTCTACACCTATTATACTTAGGTTTGGTCTTTTCATTGTGTCCTGGATTTCCTGGATGATTTGGGTTAGGAGTTTTTTTGAATTTTGCATTTTCTTTGACTGTTGTTCAATGTTTTCTATGGCATCATCTGCACCTGAGATTCTTTCTTCTATCTCTTGCATCAGTGACTCCTGATCTCTGATCTCTTTCCTAGGTTTTCTGTCTCCAGAGTAGTCTCCATTTATGATTTCTTAATTATTTCTACTTCCATTTTTAGACCATGGATGGTTTTGTTCAATTCCTTCTCCTGTTTGTTTGTGTTTTCTTGCAATTCTTTAAGGGATTTTTGTGTTTCCTTTTTAAGGGCTTCTACCTGTTTACCTGTGTTCTCCTGTACTTCTTTAAGGGAGTTATTTATGTAGCTCTGAGTGTGGCAGTTTTTCTGGGATGGGTCAAAATATGGTGTCTTCCTGGGAGCAGACCAGCTATGAGTCTACCCCAGCAGGAAAGGCCAAGCAGAGAGGCCAGAAAGGAAGGGATATTCAAGATGGCAGGGGTTTGGTAGGTTCCTAGTATGCTGCTGTTCTCCCAGCTGCAGCTCTCTGACTTTTGCTTGTGGGGGAGGGTTCTTGCCAATTGCTCTGAGTGCAGCAGATCCTCTGGGATGGGTCTGAATATGGTGTCTTCCCTAGAGCAAACCAGCTATGAGTCTGCCCCAGCAGGAAGGGCCAGGCGGAGCAAGAG
Organism: Mastomys natalensis; assembly: GCA_021653895.1. NCBI lineage: Eukaryota > Metazoa > Chordata > Mammalia > Rodentia > Muridae > Mastomys > Mastomys natalensis. The sequence goes on along the minus strand of JAJTUV010001524.1, from coordinate 170,339 downwards.
AAAGCTTTCACTCACATTTTATTCTCCCTGTAAAATGTGCTATCTTTTATAAATACAATGTATATTTACATTCTAATGGGATACATAAGTTTCTTAACATTGTCTACATCAGGGCTGAGTTTTGGGAATCAGGGAATTTAAAGAAATGAGTTAAATGATCCTCTTGGAGTAGATTCTAATCCAATCCAAAAGGTGTCTTTCCAAGAAGAATAACTTTGGACACACAAAGTGGCATCAGGGATGCTTATCATGCACAGAGAACAGCAGATCATGTTACTCATAAATGTAGAAATATCTGGAAGAGCAATCAAAATGCACGATGAAAAAGAAGGCAAGTCAAGTGTTTCCTCAATCTGGTACTGCTAACCTACATAAGGGTGAGACTATTCTGTAAGCCGCAGTCTCATACTTTATGTTCTTGGGTAATTAATATACATGTACAACCAGATCTTGATGGCTATCTCAATCTTAAGAAAATGGAATTCAAGGTACTGCTTTTTTATATATAGAATAGGGAGATTGAGGAAGTCAAACATATAAAAATATTAAGAAAACAATTGAATATGAAATAGTATGATAAAGTATGGCATTATTGCCCCTACACTTAGGTAAGAGTATCACAATTATTTGTTTTTGACTTTTTCTTTTGATATGTTATTCCACAGTAGATATTTGGACAGATTGCTATCTATTGAAGGCACTGGATGCACTCAGTTTCTTTTAGTATGACAGTATCTTTTGTGTGTGTGTGTGTGTGTGTGTGTGTGTGTGTGTGTGTGTGTGTGTTTTATATAAATCTGGCAATAGGGTCATTTTCTCTATTTATTGCATAAACTTACAAAAATGCAACTTGAAAAATCATTAAGTGTAAAGCACAGAAAATATTTTTTAGAAAAAAAATGATTTAAGTAAAACTAACATAAATATAATTATTTTACGTTGAGATCTGGACCTATGAATGGACCAAAACGTGACTGTAGAGAGGATATACCAGTGTCTGTGCAGATGACTGGTGCAGATGAAGCCTACTGGAAGGGATAAGGGAAGGGTTTGAATTTCATCAAGAAGCAACAGTGACTTTGAGGAACTTGAAGAAGAGTTGATGTGGTTGGTACATTTGTCAGATCTATTTCTGGCAGCATACTATAGAAATACAAAATTGTAGACGAAGAGGTGAGACTACAGTTGTTGGAGTTGGGGAAGTGAAATAAAATTGGACTGATGTGCTCTATACCACAGAAAAAAAGGATGTTATGGAGGAAGACACATTGACAAGGTTGATTTATTCTGGTTCCAAAGTAACACTAAACTATTGGTTTTAGGATGTTGGGCTAATTAAAAAATAAGTGACCAATGAAAGAATAAAGAACTAGAGGAGGAAAAAAAATACTCAATGTGGTATCATTAAGAAAATATTTGCAGTAAGTTGCTTACTTATGAAGTAGAAAACTTAGGGTTAAATGTGAGAAAATTTGCTTGTTAATCAACTAAAGACTAAGTTTTTGGCATGCAAATTTACATGCATATAGATGCCTGTTATTGGCCTATGTACAATGCCATATGCTAAGGGCCACACCAAACATACACATATAGTTTTGTAGTTAATTTCTATAAATTTTACAATGCACATTTATTTATTATGTAACTCAAATATTATCAGAGCATGCTTTTGCAATAATACTTGTTTCATTATTCAGTTTACTGTTGTTTCATAGGAATTAAAGAAGCATGGCTCCAAGGCCAAACTATATCAGAATCATTCTGTATAAGATCTTACTTCCCCTTATGTTAATAAATGCAGTAAGTCAGTAAATATTACCATATTTGATAATCAGTAGATATAATACTTCTCAACTTTTTATATTATATATAACTTAAATCTCTCTCCATATATATATATATATATATATATTATTTAATATATAATATATATATATTAAAAATCTCAATATTTTTATAATAGGATCCTTTCCAAGGTTTGATAGTTCTTTATACAGCTTTAAGAAATATTGATCTACTAGGATGAGTTGTTCCTTATACACATTGATCAACTTTAATGTTTACATTCTGTTCCAGCTTATACATAATGCATCCACTCTAACAGAGCTTTAAATTTAAAATATTATTTACACTGAGTTAAGGTGGCATATTCTTGAATCTATAAACTTTACTATTTATTTGATTCTTTTCTATGCTTATCCATCCATGAAAATATTAAAGACAGTATAATTGAAAAAGACATATTTAAAGGTTTATTATTATATCTGCTTTCAAAATTTCTCCACCAACTTATACAGCTGCACATGGCTTGTGTGTTTATTTCCAATTGATTTGAAGGATCAAAATATCTGTTTAACCCTTATTTATGGACAAAATATGAATATTTTTATTTTTTAAAACCTGCTGTAAAGTTACATTTTTAAAACTTTGTGTTATATTCAAATTGACAGAAAATATTAATATGCCTCAAATCAAAGCTGTAAGAGACAGCAAAACAAAGGCACACACTAAGTCACAACTGAGATGGCTCTGGTGTACCTTCTCTGGTCCTGCAAATCCGCTGAGCCTCTAACTATACTCTTCTTCAGGGAATTTCTCAACATGGCACCCTCTCATGTGAAGGGTGCCCAGCTCTAACCTCTATGACATTCAATAGTCAAGAACTTCACTTAGAACTCTGCCATTTTCCAGGAGCATCAAAACTGTTCACAAAAAATTCAATTTAATTTTGTGTGAAATAGAGGGCCCCACTTATAGTTCAAATGCTCTGTAAGCATGCTGAATCGTAATAGCAGTGAACATATTGTAAATAAATGCAATAAATCAGTACACATTGTCGTTCCCCCTTAAAGTGAGTATCTTCACCAGGTCAACACCCCCTTTTAGATCCTATCTTTCTTTTAACGATTTTGGCATACTTTCTTACTTGTTTCTTAGAAATTATGTTGCCATCAAATGTCAGGTGACAGGCAGTATCTCCTATCAAATAGAATCCAGATTGGAAGAAAAAAAAAAAAACAATTTTAAAGCATCTAGGATGATTGACACTGAAAATAATTAGCATAGTTCTGAGGAAATGTTGAGTTAATTAAATATATTTTGTCAAAAATATTTCTGATTTATAGAAAATACAAGAGAATATATAGACTTTCCCATGAGCTTTCATCTCTATTCCCTAAATGTGAGAATTTCACAATATTTACCAGCTTATTTTTTTACTAATATTAGGTATGAACCCCTAATACTAACCCTAATTAAGGTCTTAGTCATTCTAGGCAAGTGATCTGCCTCTGAGCTATACTTTTAGCCCTTTTTATTTATTCATTTATGTATTTTGAGATAGGGCCTTATTCCCCCACACTGGCCTTGAGTTTGCAACGTCTTTCTTAACTGAGTAGCTAAAGTGTGGTCATGTAACAGCTTGAACAGTTTTTACCAGTTCTCTGAAAGGGTAGGGAAGATTTGATTTGAATCAATTAAGTTTCAGAGATAATGTCTTTACATTATTAATTTTTAAAATAATTTTCAGGGCATTAGTTTCATTTTTTGGCATTGTTAATTTGATCAGATTGGTTAATGTGTGTCCAGAATGTTCCCTGCAGAGTTACTGTGTATCTCAGAACTACACTGGATAAGGTATCTTGTTAGGACATGTGCTGAGATGTGATAGATATCCTGATATATCTGAGCAGCTGTTTGTCAGCATCAACTTGTGATTCTGATCTGAGTCAATTATTATAATGGCAGTTGGAAAATAGTAGATTCAAAGGCCCACTTTCTAATGTGTTTGCTCTGATCATACAATAAGCCTTTTAAAAGAAGCTTTATTGTCTTGTTGGAAAGATAATTCAGTAAGCAGTTTTTATATTCCCAGGATAACTTTATTGGCTAAAGTTAGTTTTAAACATCTATAACAGAAAAGGATGGTTTTCTTCAGGAAATAGTTAGAATGGGGTAATACCAGCTCCTAAGAGTGACATTATTGGAGAGAAAAATGTATGGATATCGAAAGAAATGTTCTTTCTTAAAATTTTCTTAATAATATTATACATGCAGATGTCTCTGAATGATGCTATTCATCTCATCAGAAATCCTGAGGATGTTGGACTTAGAAAGAACGATTCAAACACTTGTGGGTGGGTGTACCTTGAGGCCAGATTTTTCTGGTGAGCCAAGAAGGGCAATTATAGGTACAATTTTTCCTTTACTAATGATTTAAAAAAAAAAAAAAAAAAACAACCAAGGTCAATGAACCACAAAATTTTCATTAAAAGAAGCCATTTTTGAAACATTTCCCCTAGACTCCTTACAAGGAAGCAAAGATGTTTAACTCACTGACATCATTGATGTGTATGAGGGAATCTAAGATCCAACTTTCTAATCCACACCTCATAGCATTTTAAGTGTCAGATTTCCTGCACCCTTGTGAACTTGGCAAACATAATGCAATAATGTTGTTGAAGGAACTGATGAGGAAAGTCAGGAGCAATAAAAGATCACAAGACATGGAGTTCAGGGGACCCAAAATAAATGGTGAGAAATTGTGACCAGGTGTCTTCACTTCCTGGTTCCTCAAGTACTGTGCAGTCAACATTATTGAAAGGTCTGTGAAATGCCACCAGTCTTTGTCTGCTTCAGTACGTCATGCCAGAAATCTTAGTTCTTTACTTAAGAACCTCACCAGCAGATGAAATAAACTATGTGAAAATTACAAATAAAGGAAAAAGAAAAAAAAACTATAATGATCTAGAGAGTAAGAAATTCATGGGTATATTTTTAGTGCTATACTTTTCTATGTATACTCATTTATATTCATTTCAACAACTTTTATTAATTTTTTTACTTTCTATAGACAAAAATAACACAAATAACTTTTAGTCTAGGGAGAATAATACCACAAAGACTGTGATGCACATTAGCTAGACTGCAAAGAAATCTGAGTTAAATGCCTACTTTCTATACATTAAACCTAGAAATGCACTGACCAGTACAAGGCAGAAAAACAGTTACAGTAGAATTGAGGGCAGAATTGCTACCTTCCAATCTTATGTTGGGACAAAGTAAAAACTACATAATAGAAAAGTCCACAGCACTGAACCTAACAGAGCAGAAGAAAACTCACTTTTTCTTGTGAGATGCTCATGAAGTTATTCACTAATATATTCATGCCCAAAGTTACTTTGCTCCAAGAGTTTCACCCTTAAGAAACAAAAACACCAGGAAGTTTTGTGTCCAATGTAAAACAATGGTTTCATAAATGTCAAAACATTAAAAGTAGCAGGTCTTTCAAAAAGAATATAGTGTTCTTAATGTTTGATAATAACAGCAGACAGATACATAGAGATTATGTTTAAGTCTATTAAACATAATCTCTTAAAATAAAACCACACATAAATCCCTTTTATTTCTTTTACACAGTAGAATCTTTAAACCTTAACAAAAGAAGATCAAAGATAGTCAAGTTATTACTCATTAAGATCTAAAGAAACAACATTATGTCAAAATTTAAAGTTAATGATAACTTTCAGCAGATTCAGGATAAATAAATGAAGGAATATCCAAAAGATGGAATATGATTTTATCCTAAAAGAGACAAAGACTGAGCAACTTTAAAATTGCATAGAAGATCATCTGAAAATTCTACAGACTATGTAATTCTAACTATGCAATACTTTGGAAAAGTCAAGCAGGAAATGAAAAGGGCAGAAGCTCAGAGAGAAAAAGTGTGACCAAAAAGTGGAGAAGACTTTCTAGAGCGGTGTAACTATCCTATAAAACACCAAGAGAATCAATATTGAATACCTGTAGGAAACCTTATTAGTACAACACCAAAGGGTAGTCCATAGGTAACCTGGGACTATGAGTGGTGATGATTTCTAAGGTATTTTATTGTAACAAATGCTCCATTTTAGGGTGGGATGTTGGCAGAGGGTGATGGAGGCTGAGCCTGCAAGAAATGGGAATGGGAGGCGCATAAGGGACTCTGTACTTTCTACTTAATTTCACAATGATTTAAAACTATTTTTGAAGTCCCTTGAAAGAAAATAAACAAATTGAAACATGAATTAAAAAGATGATGAAAACATGTCCACCTGAGTAATTAAAGTGGAAACCAAATGCATAAATGTGTGAGTGGGTTTTGGTTGGGGTATGTTGCAGGATACTCACACTGTGAACCCCAAGATTGTTATTTACTGAAAGAACTTTCTAGTTACGGCATGGCTCAGCCTTAGCACACACTTTTAATCTCTCTGGCTGGAATATAGACACACCCTTAGCACACACATTTAATTCCAAACAATGAAGGTAAAGTTAGTTGGTAAAAGCAATCATTCATGTTTGGAACTGTTGTCAGATAAAGTGATGAATGAGAGAAAGATCTGGCAGAATAGTATATGCCCAACATTCACAAAAACAAAGAGAAAAAAGAAGCTACTTAAGATGAGAGTGAGAGAAAGAGAGCAAGAGAAGGAGTGAGAGGGGGGGAGGAAAGGAGGGAGAGAAAGAGAGAGACAGAGACAGAGAGAAGCAGTTATACCAGGAAAGTTGTACAGACACAGGTTGCAGAGAGAGAATGAGCTAGACATGAGTGAAGATGTAACAGGCCAGAAAATGAGATGGAACCAGAAGATTATAACAGACTGCCAGAGTTAGGTTCCAGCCAAGCAGAGCAAAAAGTTGGAGGTCTAGAGAGAAAATGGATTTTATCAGTCATCCTGGAGAGGATTTTTAAGTCAACACAGTTGAGTTGAACCAGCAGACAGAGAGAGATCAGAAAGTACCAGGAAGGGTAAGCTTAATCAGCAGTAAGTCTCAGAGGCTAAAAACATTCTGTGCTTAGATTAGAGTGTATGGAGTCTAGAACCTTCCAGAACTAGGTCTAGGTTAGCAGACTGAGGCATAAGCCTGGAAATGATAATTACATCAGGGGAATAAAATTACTTTTATAGGGATATATGATATATTCTACAAGTATTGTAAAAGTTAGATTCTAAGATGAAATTATAAGAACATTTGACTTGTTTGCAAACCCCATCTTATGAAAAAGTACTAACATCCAGACAAATTTAAGTATGAGTTTTGGTTTTCAGTTTTATAGTTAATTTAGTTCCAGAAATGAGTAAGAATTAACAAATGTGTAGATTTAATATATGTGACAGTGAATTTTTGTTCTTGAGAGGGAGTAAAGAATAAAACACACTGAATAGGATGCTTTCTTGGCAATAAAATAAAAGGCCCAGAGAAGCAGCATTTTACTTCACTTCAGGGTCCGAGAAGAGCAATCTATAGAGCATGGAGTTGGTCCCCATCACTAACACAGAAAGAAAAATAAGGGGAGAAATAAAAGAAATGGAGGGTGAGAGTAATGCAAGCTGAAAATGGCCCTTGACAGTTTGTGAATGCAGAGCTGTAACAAAGAGTCACAGAACTTCTCAGAATCTCACATTAGCATATTACATTATGGTGAAAAAGAACACCAACAGGAGCAGTTACTCCAGGAAAGTTGTACAGACACAAGTTGCAGAGAGAGCATAAGCTAGACATGGGGAAGCCTGTTCTCAGGCTGCCCAACTCAGGAAGATGGGCACACCTGACAAGAGATTTTTAAAGTAGCTGTGTTGCTTATTATTTAGATAAAATTATTTTTAACCCTGATGGTAGTTTGTCACTGATGAGGTAAAATGTAGAATCCAGCTGCCATCTCTTTTCCTCACTAGTCTCATAACCAAATATAATACTTGGGTATTAAACTACATCTCATTTACTTCTTTGCTTTGGCTATTGACACAGCAAGTTGTTTTTTATCTTGAAACTGTGCTAAAGTACACTCAGCCCTGCCAAAGTTTTAAAATGACTTACTATTTTCTTTCCAGAAAATAAGAAACTAGCAATTTTTGAAATGGAGTAATAATTTATGATCTAATGACCTACATCTACCTCATTTTGAAAACTATAATGCTGCTTCACTTAAATGCTTTAATACATTAATTTATCACTGATTAAAACTAATTGCTTGCCATTCTCAAAACTAAACCATTTATTTGGAATTGTGTAACTAATACTGTGGGGCATAACCTGGTAGTGTCCTGTATTCACCCCAATTGCCTGTCCAATTACTGAATGTTTAATGGAAGTCACCAGCCTCAGGACCAGTAGTATTTATTATTTTTCCTAAGGCTTAGCTTATTGATCATAGGTCATTTATGTCAATGAAAATCTTATTCAAATGATCAACATGTATATATTTGATTATCGAATGGGAATACCAGCAAGTAATATCATAGTTTATATGTTCACTCTATGAAACTCAGATAAGAAACTTGTAAGTTGCTAAATGGTAATTGTCATTCTCTATCTTTTTATTTGTTCCCCCTAAATAAAGGAAAAGGTAGGAAGAACAACATAGTAAATAAATGGAAGAGCAATGGTGCAATGTTAAGAAAAAACCAGTTATTTAAGTATAACTTGAAAATAAAAAATAAGGAAACAATAACCAGAAAAGAAGGAAGAGGAGGAGAAGGGAAAAAAGAAAATTCAGTATGTTTAAAATTGATAAATATAAAGCTCCAGAGGACAAAAATGTCACATGACTGCACCTCTGCAAACCTCTGTGGCAAGCAAAGAGTCCAGCAAAAGCTGTAGGGAAAGGAGAGAGAAGACAGAAGATGTTTGCTGTTTTGAGCAAGAGGGAAAATAGCAGAGAGGAACACAAAGGTCCTCAGCAGATGAAGGAGAAACATGCTTCAGAGACACGAAGCCTCCTCCAATCAACAGAAAAATAAAAATAAGTAATCCAGTGTTTTGGCTGGTTTTGTGTGTCAACTTAACACACACTGGAGTTATCACAGAGAAAGGAGCTTCCCTTGAAGAAATACCTCCATGAACTCCAGCTGTAAGGCATTTTCTCAATTAGTGATCAAGGAGAAGTGCCCATTGTGGGTGGTGCCATGCCTGGGCTGGTAGTCTTGAGTTCTATAAGAAAGCAAGCTGAGCAAGCCAAGGGAAGCAAGACAGTAAGTAACATCCCTCCATGGCCTCTGCATCAGCTCCTGCTTCCTGACCTGCTTGAGTTCCAGTTCTGACTTCCTTTGGTAATGAACAGCAATGTGGAAGTGTAAGCTGGATAAACCCTTTCCTCCCCAACTTGCTTCTTGGTCATGATGTTTGCACAGGAATAGAAACCCTAACTAAGAAAGGACATCCAGTGAAGGATTTTATTTTCTTAAAGGGATTTGACTATGGACAAAAGATATGCTACTGCAGTACAAATTCCACAAAAGGAATAAACTAGATATTGATATTTAGTTTATTTACATTTTATTTCTTTACTTATATGTTTCAGAAGAGAGATTCGTAATATATTTTAAAATATGTTGATACTTTGACAATTTGATATACTTCATTTTGATCATATTAATCCCTCTTCTGTACTTTAAAAGGGTGTACCTCCTTTTAAAAATCAAGAGCAATTTATGGTGCTCATGTATTTTTGAGTGTATGACCACTGGAACATGGTCAACCTACCAGAGGCCATATTCTTAAAGAAAAATAACTTCTCCTAGCAACTATCATTGCTAATATCCCCTCAGCTAAGAGTAAGACCTGGTTATTTACCACCTCTGGCCTTTAGAGGCTTTCCATTCCTCAGCCTTGGGTGTGTATGGTGGGAATGATATACATGTGTTATTTAGGACATATGACTCCTTAGTCAGTTATTAACTGTACCTTGACCAGTTATAGGTCTCTGAATTATCCATGCCTACTGCAAAAAGAAGCTTCTCTGATGAATGTTGAAAGATATACTAATCTCATATGCTATACTAGCCTCTTAATGAATGTGCTAGCATGCATGATTTAAAAGTGGGGGAAAAACTGAATTTCTTTTCACCATGCTTTGCTGGCTAAACCAAATGTTTTGGCTATGAAAAATATTTCATTAAAAAGTTAGTTCTGGACATTTGTACATGTAAGCAGTGCTAAGTGCACTTAGGAGAGAGAGACAGAGAGAGAGAGAGAGAGAGAGAGAGAGAGAGAGAGAGAGAGAGAGAGAGAGAGAGAGAGAGAGAATGTGTGTATGTCTGTGTGTGTGTTTCTGTCTCTTTGTATGTCTATCTCTGTGTGTCTGTGTGTGCCTGTGTATATGTGTATGTAAAACATATTTAGAAATTTAGAAAAGGTAAAACTCTTTGAAAAGTGGGTTGTGGGATACTGGACAGGTTTGAGGGAGAGGGAGGAGCAATGATGATGTTGATTCATTATGTGTCTAAAGGTCTCCAAACAACAAAGAAAAAAAAAGAAACTGAGCAGTTCTATTTTGTGTAAAGTCTCTCTCTCTCTCTCTCTCTCTCTCTCTCTTCTCTCTTCTGTCTTCTCTCTCTCTGACTCTGTCTCTCTGTCTATCTCTGTCTGTCTCTGTCTATCTCTGTCTGTCTCTGTCTGTCTCTGTCTGTCTCTTTCTGTCTCTCTCTCTGTCTCTCTCTGTCTCTCTCTCTCTCTCTGTGTGTGTGTGTGTGTGTGTGTGTGTGTCTGTGTCTGTGAAAATTTAACCTCAGCAATCATGAAAGTGAAATGATCATTATCAATTAATCTATATCCATGTTTCCTTGTTTTCTATTGTTTTATTTTATTTTTTCAAAGTCAAAATATCAGAGATCTTAATTTGAAAACTGAATAATAGAAATAAAACAACAACATGAGCCAGTAAATAGATATCTTATTTTATATTTTTAAAATTAAACTACCTTCTAGAAAACTTGGATATTTCTAAATATAAAGCCAGAGAAAAAATTCCATCAGTCTTTTATGCCTGTAGGCTTCAGACTGGAACCTCTCAGGTCCCAATTATTTTTCCCAATCACATTTACACATTGGTTCATCTCAACTCACACATAGTTAAAGGGGAACAACCACACTGAGAATAATACACCAGCTAGCAAGAACTATAACTCCTGGAAAGTGAAGTAACTACAATGACCGCCATTCATAGCAGGTTAAGACTGGAAGCTAGGTGAGGTGGTGAAGTTCAGTGTTAGTGGAGCTCTTTCACAGCAAGATGCTGCGATCACTGGTGAGAACGGGAGGGGGGGGGGCTGCACTAGCCATAAACACTCTGTACTTTTTTCCTCAAGTTTAGGTCAGTGTTCTTGACTGTCCTCTAGAGCCTCACTGCTCTTTTTACTTCGTTGTGGACTAGAAGTTGGAATTTGTTAGAACACATGATCTCAGATCCAAAGGCCTGCTGACCACAAATGTGTTTTAGTAAGACCCCAGGTGATTACCGGGGTACATTTATGTTTTGGAAAATTTGTGTTAGGTAGCTCTATAGAAATTAATATTATTATTAAAGTCTCATCTGTTAAATCAGAATTTTGGGGTTAAGGCAAAGAAATCAACAGTTTCTACAGATTCTATGGAGTACGACATGAAAATTACATTTAAGATGGCCATGGGGAACATTTTGAAAAGAAGACTAACACCCTACAGGTTTTCTCATCGACTTTACCTGGATGTGATGCTGATGGTTTTCTGAGGGATGGTGAAGTTGTCAAGCAAACCAGGGTAATGATAATTGTGTGAGGGATTTCATCACTGAGTAAGGACCCTGAATCAGGCCAGTGTGTGGAGGAGAGGAGAAGGAAAGAAGGAAACTACTCAGCTTGACGTATTGTTACATTTATGTTATAGAGTTTTAGTTAAATCACACTGCCAGTATGTGCCAGCTTTGCATAGGACAATGGGTTTCATCATTAAATCCTGTCAGAAAACTTTGGAGCAGATATGGGTCACTTGAAACTTTTGTCTTTGGGTATCAAGATTTACTTTCCAGAGAAAATAAAAACTACTTTTATTGGAAAAGTAAACAAACAAAAAGAAATATAAGTGCAGTAATCTCTGGGCATAAAGTAAATCATTAGGAGTCAGTTAATTGTGCCTCCATTAACAAAAATGGTATTAATTTCTTCCTTAAGGGCTGTGGTTTATCTAGCCACAGGATTTTAGCCCAGATACTATTGGTATCAGCCAGGCATTGGTTTTATTCTGTGGAGCGTACTGTAAATCAAAAGGTTGTTGGTTACTCCCATGACATTGTGTCACTATTGTACCAGTGGGCATATGTTGCTAGGCTAGTCATCACTGTAGCTTGCAAGTTTCACAAATGAATAAGATTGATCATTATTTCTCTGCTCTTATAGCTTATTCAGTGCCTTTTCTCACTATGAAAGTTATAGAGTAGAAATGAAGCATCCAGGTCAATACTGTATTTCTCCATGTACTATGAAATATCTTCAGCAATCTGGTCTTACTATCAAGTTCTCCAGGGTAACCAAAAGCACTGACAATATCCTATAGTGTTTATGAGGGTGGGTGGGTACATAGGTCTCTACATGATCTCACTGGCCAATAATTCAAAAAGCTTGGGGTATATAGTAAGGACATTGTTGGCTCATTATATGGCAATTCATATATATTATGTATAATATATTTGTTATATATAGGTGCTTCTAAAATAGTATGTTTCCATACAACTTTTTCAAAAGGACTTAACTGCTATCTTTCTCTATATTTTCTCCTCTACTGTTCCCTCTCAGCCATCATCTCACTTAATCATTTCTGTCCTAATTTCATTCCCCTATGTCTATTTTTACCACTGTATTCTGTTTCTTATTCCTTGAAAGCCTTTCTCCATGGCCCCTTACTAATTTCCTATGGGTATTCTAAATGAATCATACACGACTGAAGATTCAAGCATAGCATCCACAAATGAAAGAAAGCGTGTGATATTGGTCATTCTGTGATTGAGTTATCTAACAGATTGGTTATTTCCATCTCCATCCACTTAACTGCAAATTTCATTTTTTATAATTTACTTATCTATTTTTGGGCATTTTGATTGCATGTGTCTGTGTACCAAAAGAGAGCATCAGATCATCAGGCAACTGAACTACATGTGTTTGTATGTCACCATGTGGTGCAGTGTAGGGAACCTGCGACCTTGGAAGAACAGCCAGTGCTATTGACTCTGAATCATCTTCCCAGCCCAATTTCATTTTTCTTAATGGTTGGATAATATTCAGTTGTTTAAATGTACCACATTTCATTATCAGTTCATCAGTTGATGGACATCTAAAATAATTATATTGTTGAAAATAATTCATGAAGAACTAAATTCTCAACTTATACAAAGTGATTTTTTCACATGAATTTATAGTAGTCTGTTTAAACAATTTTATCTGATAAAGTAAATAAAATTATTAATAAAATAGCATTATTAAACAAAGCCTTATGAATCATCTGTAACATTTTTGAAAACTCAGCAGACATCATATTACAATCAGTGATGGAAATTATTCTCTGTTTCAGTGTTCTTTTCTCAAGAGAAATTTATAATGTTTTTACCATAGAATCATGCTAACTCATCCTTAAGTAGGTTCAAAATTCCAGCCTGAACCAAATAAAGATTTTTTTAGAACTACTTTTATAAAATATTATGAATATAGTTCTATTGCATCTGTCAGCATTGCTTTTTTTGAGACAATGAAACTTTATTTAAAAAGCAAACCACTTGCAAAAATATATTGCAGGGTTGACCCAGCAAACAGACAGATGTATCACTGTTTCAAGAAATTGATTGGTATAAATACAACACAGTACTTATCCAAAAGATAAGGTGCTATGTTGGGCCAGCAACACTACACTGAAAAATCCCAGGCAAAAATGGCATTTGGTAAGAAGGTGTGTGCTCTATAGTGGTCCTAGATTTCCTTTGCCAAAGTTGCTTACTTTTAGGCCTCCTTATTTATGAGGTTTGGGTGACATATGAATGTGGACATTAGAAGACAATTTTCAGGAGTTGGTTCGGCCCTTCTACTATGTGGGTTCCAGGAATCTAACTCAAGACATAAGTCAAGATGCCAAGTACATTTACCCAGCCAACCATCTCAACATCTCTCTGTATATTTTTTTCTTCAACATGTCATTTTGCTTTCTTAGCACAATAGACACATCCAGAAATTGAACTTTAAAACTCTATCTAAACCATTCTTAGAATAATTAACAACTATAATTATCAGAAATTGAGTTATTTCAGTAAAAATGATACAACTAAGTTGAATTCTTCATTCGAAAGGACTTTGAATCCATCGAAAATAAAACCAATATAAACTATTTTATCCTTTTGATCTCTCCTCATTTTTCAAATCAGTGCTTGCTTCTATTGAGAGAAAATATTCTCCGGTGTAGAAGTAATTACCAACACTGATAGGGATGGAACCCTCATCTAATTCTCAGAAATTCAGGTTGCATGTAGTAAACAACCATTGAGAAATTTAACTTCAATGCTGAGCTCTGCCCATGAGGCCTCTGATAGTTTTAGGATGCAGCAAGATAGAGAACTTACTCAAGGCAACCTATAATCACATACTTTAGCTGCTTCTCCCTGGAGTAACAGCTTCTAAGGATAAGTTACTGCTGTCTTTTATCCACTCTATTAGAGACCATCTGACAACTTTCCAGCTAGTTCAGGGAGATTCTTTTTACTTTTTGAGATTTTAATAAAATTACAAAAGACTTTAAAGAAAAAATCTGATAGTCATAAGTGTCTATACTTAATTTGCTATCCAGACTTGTGTACTTTCATTTCACATGCAGAGCCCTAAATAAGGACACGTTTCTTTAATACACTTTAAGATCCATTCCTCCAGGTGCATGAGATAAATCTCCAATGCAATGGGGAGCTCTTCTATTGACTGTTGAGTCTATTAGGATCACCCTAATACAAAATATGCTCCCTTGAACATAAGCAGTGTAGAACAATCTCCCCAGCACATTTTTAAAATGAAGTCATTCCTGAAAAATATGGACTCACTTTCATAACACAGCCTAGCATGCATTATATAACTGCAGGTCTTCTCTACATATAATGTTAAGTTTAGGCTGAAATCTTCAACATGTAGGTTTGGACCAGCAGCAACTATCCCATCACACAGAGAAACATTTACAACGGACTAGATAGTTAGGAGCACTGACCTTAAACTCCCAAATTCAATTTTTGGAATTTTTTTCTTTTGATGGCTATTTGCATTATTTTTGTGTGTGTGCCTCCATTTTGGCTTGTGAAACCTGAAACTCTTGTCAACTGATTTTTTATAGAAAGGTGATCCACCTCTGATATAACCATACAATTTGGTTGATCTTTGTGTTATTTAAATACTCATCTAAATGACCTATATCTATGCAGCTTTCTGCTGCAGTCTTTATATGTGCTGCCTCACACCTTGATGTGTTTGCTTGATTTTTCTATTTTGTTTTAGCATTCTTCCCACAGAGATCCTTCTCTTCATATAAATTTATTTTTGCAGAACTGCAGATACTGTTTTGATATATATCACTATTCTTGTATACAAAACCCTATTTTTAAAGGTAATTTTCTTAGGATTATAGATGCATGGCACTGAGAAATCTCCACAAATGCATTTTAAACAGAGTTGATTTTGGTTCTTTGTCTTTTCTCATAGTTAGGTCAGGGGCTCCCAGATTCCTAAGGGCCTTCAGTAATACAAATGCATAATCCAGATGTAGGTGCCAGGCACATGTGGCAGGACTGAGGAACTCTGCTCATAGCCTCCACGCTCTCTTGAATTGTTCTGCAGTTCTCTATAACAGAAGGAATATCACTGGCTTTTGTATACAGGTAAAATATGCTGATTCACATTTTACTTTCAAATATATGTATAGATAATCTTGCAGAGGAGCAATTCCTGTTTCCGTGTAACACTGGTTTGCTTGAACAATGTATTTGAACAATAATCATAGCAAAATAAGTAGATTATCTAAAAGGAATCTCTCCATGAAGAAATTTCCTTACCATGTTTATAATGTAAATTCTAATATGATGTCTACTGTATGAATAAAATATTAAATTCTTATCAATTGTATAAAACTTATCCCAAAACAGATGCAGTTATCCATTATGGCTCTCAATCTTCCTAATGCTGTAACACTTTAATATAGTTCCTCATGTTGTAGTGAGCCCAACACATACAGTAATTTTGTTGCTACTTCCTAGCTGTAATTTTGCTACTGTTATGAATCACAATGTAAATATCTGAAATGCAAGATATCTGACACATTAACCCCTGTGTGGGGTGTGACCTACAGGTTGAGAATTGTTAGAAGGACTGTATTTCAAACTTGAAACATTTTGTTATCAAATCTGTTTTTTTATTTCATCTATGCATATTTTTCTGCTAGAAACTTTCTTTCTTTCCCTCTTTATTCACTTTACATCTGGATTGCAGCCCCCTCCCTACTCTCCTTCCAGTCCCACCCTCACACCCTCTTCCCCAACTCTTTTTTCTCCTCAGAGAAGGGGAGGCCCCCACTTGGGTACCAACATGCTCTGCCACATCAAGTCTCAGAAGGACTAAGCGCATCCTCTCTCACTGAGGTCAGACAAGGGACCCCAGCTAGGGGAAAGAGATCCAAAGATAGGCAACAACATTGAAGTCAGAGACAGTCCTTGCTCCAATTGCTAGGAGACCCACATGATGATCAAGCTGAATGTCTGCTACATATGTGTAGAAGGCCTAGGTTTAGCCCAAGCATGGTCCTTTGTTGGTGGTTTACTCTCTGTAAGCCACATTGGCCCTGATTAGTTGACTGTGTGGTTCTCCTTGTGGTGGTGTCCATGAAATCTCTGGCTCCCCCAATCCTTTCCCCTGATCTTCCACAAGACTCCCCAAGCTTCAATTAATGACTGGCTCCAGAGCCAAGCAGGTGTCTCCATATGGTTTCATCAGCTGCTGAAGGAAGCCTCTCAGAAGACAGTTATATTAGGCTCCTGTCTACAAGTATAGCAGAGTATCATTAATAGTGTCAAGGATTTTTCTCTGGGATACACATTCCACAGGATGGGTCTCAAGTTGGACAAGTCATTACTTGGCCATTCTTCAATCTCTGTTTCACCTTTATTTCTGCACATATTGTATGCAAGGCAAATTTTGAGTTTCGAGTTTTGTTGGACCTTCATATACTGGAAGTCCAATCTGGCTATAAGAGGTAGCCACTTCACACTTTGTATCCCCCAATGCTAAAAAGCTTTCTTACAGTGTAATATTAAAAAATTCTTAAGACTGAAAGTGGGCAATAGCCAAAGAGACCATTATAATGATCTATGTAATATCCAGGTTTTATAATTTAATAAAGTATCTGGAGAAGACAGCTTTTCTTGGGGTCATACTCTCTCTAAGTTAGACTCACTTGGACTGATTCTTATAGGAGATGATAGTATATGATTGTTTTTTATTAGATACAAAAATTTTATTGATACAAAAATTTTAAAAGTACAAAGCTTAGACCCAGTCCTTCTATAACTGTTATTATAATCTGATCTGAGATGTTTAAGCCTGTGAGTTATGGGCCAAATAGTAAATGCATGGCTCTGAGTTTATTGTTAGGGTGTTTCAGATAATTTAATTAGAAATAGTCAAGAATAGTTAAAGTACAACAGTCCAGATTACATAGATAGTTGGTTTTCAAAAACACCGAAAACTACAGAATGTGACATTTAATGCTATTTATTCTTTTGTTGTTGAGATATATCTCCCTTAACCGCTCCCCTTTTGTGGATTCAAAGAAGTGAGCATCTTTACCTCCAGGTGACATACTACATTGTGGCTAGGTGGCCACTGGGCAGAAATTGCCTATCTCTCCTGCAAACCTGTACCATCCTTGAGAGGACACAAGTTACAAGTTAGGACAGCTTAATTTTGCCGAGACAGAATAAACTAGTCCTTAATAATTCCTGTTTTTCAAGGTCTGTCAGAATATCCTGGGCCAGAAGGCTGAAGATCGACACTCCAACTTCCTGATTTACAGGAGCTAGTTGTAGGCAGCAGTTTCTACATTTGTCTCAGTTCTAGAAGCTGTGTTAGGTTTCCTATATTTTCATAAATTATTGGTCATTCTCGAATTTCTGATGGGGTTGAAAGACTACTATAGTCTCATAGCCAACGCAGGCTATTTAACATTGAGAGAACATATTTGAGAAGATAGTTTTCAGATAGTATACAAGCTAAACCAGGACATAAGTCAGGTGTGGAATTATAAGTTTTTAAGTTAAGATAGATAACAGAGTATTCTAATTAATTGTCAAAGATGGTGGACTGAATGTTAGGTGTATCTTATACTTTATAATTTACAAAATGGTAGTAATCGTGCTCAATTTATATCTGAGATAAAGGAGCCTTTTAACTGGAACAAAAAGGGGAAATATGGATTGATTGAGGGCAGGCACAAGATAAGGTGAGATCCTGTGATTGGGCAGTGGAAAAGGTAGGTGGGCATAGATTTTAGAGATGGGGAGAGAGGAGAGAAAGGAGAAGGAAGGGAAATGGAAGAAGAGAAAGACGATCCAGATTCAGTGTGGCTTTAAATAGCCACAGGTAGCTATGAATTACAGGATAATTTGTCTTATCAAGGTGGGCAATTTATATCAGTATCAATTGGCTCTGTGTAAATTGTGTGGACATTTTGTGGGGTGAGAATTTACATGATATAAATCTGACTTATAAATTACAAGCCTCTAGAGTTTTAATTTTACCGGGTGACTGGGATTTGGGACCGCTGACCACAGCAGGTGGATGGCTGGGAATGTGAGCAGAATCCGAAGCAAGAGAGCGGTGATCAGTCACTTGGGGCTAGCCATGGAGGCAGTGGGATTGCTGGGGCCTGAGAGTAGCTGGTACAGTGCCAGATGGTACATTTTTTAATATTTCTTACAACATATGTCTGGTGCTTATGCTCATGTGTGTGCAGTTACATATGCTGAGCAGATGAGGGCTTCTAATTTCCTCCTCTATCATTTTTCTGCTTTATTCTTTTGTAAAAGGGTCTCCCCTGAATGTGGAGCTCATGTGTATTAGGATCGGAACTAGGGTTCTCACAGAAGCATAGCAAACAATCTTAATCACTGAGTGATCTCTTCACTTCCTGAAGCAAGGTTTTTATACAGAAGCACAAGCTATCAGCATAGTGTCAGGTTTCTTAGCAACACAAAAGAACTAGAAAACCATTTTCATCTATAAATATGATAATCTGAATTCATTCTTGAATTCCATATTGAGCTAGCTTACTACTCTATTCCTAAGGTAGAATACATATGTTTTAAGATTTATTTTTTTAGTTTGGCATGGTACTACACAATTTTCATCTTATTTCTTGGTACACAGAACCAAAGGTCACGGAATTTGAGCCCAGCTTTGTCTATGTATCAATATGCCAATGTGGTTATATAATAAAATCCCATCGTTAAAAAAAGAATTTATATTTTAACTGTGTTTACATATGCTTCTGTGTATGGGTATATACACATGCAGTTCCCACAGAGGCCAGAGAAAAGTATAGATCCCCTGGAACTGTGACACACCCAATGTATGTTGTGGGATCCAAACTCAGGACTTCTGGAAGAGCAGTGTCTGTTCTTCACAACAGGTGAGCCATTTCTCCAGGTCCCAAGATAAATTTATCATAACAGTAAACAACTTACATAATTTTCCTTCTGTAAACTTTTGTGGAATTTTGCCAGGGATACAAATCCATCTAAATTTGGGAGTGGGCAAAGAGGACAGAAAGCATAGAATCTTGAAGCAGTAACACAACTGAAGCAATATACCTAGATATAAGCAAGAAAAATTAATGAAATGAAAAAGAAATAAGCTGATGATTTCTGTCTTGAAAAATATAATGGAATGGAGTACAGGAGAAAAAATCTGTAACATCAGTGATGACCCACCTTCAATGATCTTTTCACAATCATAAAGATGATCAATCACTTTAATTTAGTCAAAATGTTTTTGCAATTCTATTGAGTGGATATCAGAAAATAAACATTATTTTGTCTCAATAATGGGATATTTTATCAAGTTCCTTATGTGGAATTTAAAGAAAAGTTGGAATAAAAAAGCTGGCTACTTACATCCAACGGACTTAAGACCAACCACTGGGATATTTATCTGTCCATGTTTACTGTTGCACTATTCACAATAACTATGAAATGAAACCAGCCTCATATCAAACAACAGATTAAAGGAATAAAGATGATGTGTTTTATATTGCCTACAGTTGGGTTTAGATGCTAATAAGAATGAAAAAGTATCATTGACAAAAAAAGCATTGAACAGAAAATCATATCAATGTCTAGAACAAGCAATGTATTTCTTTAGTATTAGAAATCTATATGCAAACTGTGTATAATCATAGTGTGAAAGTTGAAGACTATATATGTGAAAGCAGAAGGAAAGTGACAGAGATAAAGAATTATGTGGAGGAAGATAAAATATCACAGATTCTGTCTCATGTAATATATATATATATATATATATATTTTATATATATATATATATATATATATGGAGAGAAACAGAGACAGAGAGAGACAGAGAGAGAGAGAGAGAGAACTATCAGGATTGAGAGTTGAACTGATAAGAGAAGGGAAGAAGGAAAGGGGAATTTAGACAAAGGGGCTAAAATGTGCAAAGTTCAATATATATATATGAAAATGTTATAATGAAAACAATTATTGTGAATGTAGACTGAAGATAATAAATTTATTTCAATTTTTTATTTGGAGCAGAAGGGTTTTTCTTATTATTATTAACTCCAAAACCTCAGGTGAGATGAGAATTAAAGAGCCTATTTTCAACCAGAATGTCTGTTTTGATCCAGGGAGAATTCAGTGGCTTGCTTGCCCATGTGATGCAGCCTGGGAGAGGCACTGAAATGTAACCCAGCTAGTTTAAATGCATTTGGCTGGTTTTGTATGTCAAACCCTTGAGATGCAAGTGCCAAAGTGACATAGTTCAAAAGGCTGTGTCAAATAAGGAGAGCTATTTTTTAAAAAGACAATGGCAACCCTAAGAACTTTTTTTTAGTAGAGAAAGATAAAGAATGGAATACATCAGAAATGCACAAAGGTAGAACATAAATATAAAAGGAAAAGTGGCCAAAGACACTGCTATTGATGATGAGCCAAACTTTGCCTTGTGAAACTCTGTCTCTGCAAAAGTAAACTCATAGCAGCTGGCTGGTTCAGGAAACTTTTAGTGCACTCTTTACTCAGGCCAGTGTGCAGTCTGGAAATGTGAAAACGCTTCCTGTCACCTTCAAAACAGAAGTTTCTGAGATTTGGAACTTTCTGATTGGATTCCTGGAACAGGGTAAGGAGGTGCTTCCTCAGAATGACAGTTATTATAACTTTGGATTAAATTATTGATATTCCTTAAATGTGTGTCTTATAAGAGGAGAAGAAATAAAGATAAAATGAGAAGGCCAACACATGAACAGCAAGGAGGAAAAACACAGTGAAAAGGCAGAGAGAGAGACAGGACAAGAGGATGATGCTAATGGTGATGATGAGCCCGCCCCAGCTTGGAAGCTGTGTAGGAACCAGATCTGCACATCACCTCCCAACTGCCTGACCAAGACATGGCACCACAGTTGAACAAGGAAGATGTAGCCAGGTATTAGGAAGCATATTAACAGTAAATATCAAGTGCTTCTCATCTTGGTATCCTGTCTATGACTCAGAGAGGCAGAGGCCAAAAAGAGGAGAATGTGAACCAAAAATTCCAGTAGTCAAAACCCAGAGGAATGTGTAGGCCTATGGCTATAAGAATATTTATGGAAGACCCAGTAATAAAATTAGAATCTGATAACATTCTTGTTGTGGGTTACTAACTGGTTCTACTAAGCAAAATTGGCAGCCGGACAAGAGCATTTTTTTAAGTCTTTCACTGTTCCTTATTTCAAAGGATATGATAATGTCTTTGCTGCATTCCAGCAGCAAACACAGGCCACTCAAACACAAAGGCTGTTCATTTTTTCTGTTATGTTTGAAGGGATATTTTGAGAAACTGTGCTCCTGTGGTACCAAGGACCTGCAGCAGGCCTTGGAGGGAATCCAGTGACAAGCACCGAATCCTTGTTTTCCTAATGTCATGTGCTGTATGCCCTATGTTGTTGACCTTTACACAGAGTCTCATTGTTCTTTCTCCATGAATTCTTGTCTTTTATCCTTAACTTCTTCTTCAGCAGCATTTCAATTCAGTTCAGTTCCCTCCAATAAATCAAACTGACTACTGTTTCTTTGTATTGAACAGGTCTGTAGAATCAGAGCCATGTGTTATGACCTAGACCAGTGAAAATCATTAAGATCCCTGAGTTTTGGACTAGAAAGAATAGTTACGGGCTAATTTCACTTGACAGACTTCCTTATTGGTAAAGTCTGTTTTTTGGGTTTTTTGTTTGTTTTATAAAGCAGCCACTTCTCTAATTAGAAACCTATTTTTTCATGCTTTCCTTTTAGAGTTTATGGTCCATAAAATATAAGCATAAATTTGATAAATATGTCCATAAAAATGTTGCTTCTAAAGTATCAATTTCAATTTTCTACATTTTGCTTAGTTTTCTTCCTAGTGGCATTGTGCTTGTGAGGTCAGAATTGTAAAGTTCAAATTATATTTTCAAGAAAATTTTGATTTCCAGACACATGAGACTCAAATTCCCATGTTAGAGATGGTAAATGGAAATATAGGTGGGGCGACTGACACTGAAACCAAAACTGACCTCCTACATCCTCACTGTGTTGTCTAACTTTGGCATTGTTTATGTTAGAAATATTAGAAATTACACACACACACACTGGAACAAAACAATCACAGGAGGTAAAGGGAGGAAGGGACCTGAAAGGGAGAAAGGAGGAGGAGGGGAAAAAGAGGAGCTGGATCAGGTATTGGAAGGAACAGGAGAGAAGTACAGAGGGTCAGGAAATTAAATAGAAACATATAGCAGTGAGGAATGGGGAACTGGGAGTAGCCACTAGAAAGTCCCAACTCCAGGAAAGGGAGAGGCTCTCAGGACCCAATGATGATAACTTTAGCCGAAATACCCAACAAAGGGGAGATAGAACCTGTGGAGACTACCTCCAGTAATAGACATGGCCTCCAGTTGAGGGATGGGGCCACCCACCCATCTCAAAATTTTTAATCCAGAAATGTTCCTGACCATAAGGAAAGACAGGGAAAAAAATGGAAAAGAGACTGAAGGAAAGGCCATCCAGAGATCTACCCACCTAGGGATCAATTTCATCTGCATACACCAAACTCCTACACTATTGCTAATGCCAAGAAGTGCTTGCTGACAGGAGCCTGGTCTAGTTGTTCCCTCAGAGGTTCTGCCAGCACCTGACTAATACAGATGCAGCTACTCAAAGCTAACCATCCAACTGAGCCCAAGGACCCCAATTGAAGAGTTATAGGAAGGACTAAAGGATCTGAAGAGGGTTGCAACCCCATAAGAAGAACAATACCTACTAACTAGACCACCCAGAGTTCCCAGGGATTAAACCACCAACCTAAGAGTATACATGGAGGGATCCATGGCTCCAGATACACATGTAACAGAGGACAGCCTTATCTGACATCAAGGTTAGGGGAGGCCCTTGGTCCTGTGGAGGCTTGATGCTCCAGGGAAGGTGGATGCTAGAGCGGTGATGCCTCAGCCCTCATAGAGGCAAAGTGGAAGGGGGAGAGGTGGGATGAGATGAAAGTTCGTGGAGAAGTAATCAAGAAGGGGGATATCATTTGAAAACTAAATGAATAAGATGATTAATAAAATAAATAAATATTTAGAAAGAATAAAAGAAAAATAAAGTTAGACTCTCTAGCAGAATTAGAGTAGTTTGCATTATAAGCAAGGTCAAGACTACACTTATTGTCACTAGAGAGGAAAAAACAAAGATGAAGAGAAAACCTACTCTGATGGATCTTTGTGTCCAATTTTGATCCCTTGTCAAGACTGTCTGATCTTGTTCTATCTCTTGAACCTACAGATATTTTCTTTATTTCACTTTGCAAATTTTAGTAGTAGAAGAATCTGCTTGTTAGGCATTCCCTTTCTACCTTCTCATCTTCCTTCCTTCTTTCTTCTCTCTTCTCCATCATTTTTAGAAGCTTCAACTGTACTTTCAGTGTAGAGGTAGATATTTCCACAGATATTGCTACAGAGTAGCCCAAACTAGTGTAAAATATGCAGCAATTCTCTTGCCACAGATTTAGGAAGGGAATTATGGAATTATAGGCCAGCTACAGTTCTTCATAATAGTTGCCAATCCTTACATTTCCAATACAATAAAGCCTAGCCTTGAAAACTACCATTGTATTACACAGACGCACAGACACACAACACACACACACACACACACACACACACACACACACACAATATATAATTTTCCATATAATATTTTCATCGATTATTTGGGAATTTCACTTAATGCACCCACCCCAATCACACTCACTTCCCAGAACTCCCAGATCTACCCTCAAACTTGTGACCTTGTCTCAGAAAAAAAAAAAATTGATATTAAAAAAAAAATCAATTCCAATTTTTGTTGCCCATATACTCAGTATAGCATGGCAAAACACCTATTGGCCTTCCCCTTAATGAAATCTGAGTCCTTTTTACCAACAACGCCCTCACTAGAAGTCAGTAACTTCGAAGAGCTACACTTAAGTATCCTCAACACACTTTTTTTTCTTCTTTTTTTTTTTTGAAGTTTTATTTTTTATTTTTTTTTTCCTTTTTTAATTTTATTTTTTTGCTTATTCACTTTATAACCCGTCCCAGTCACTCCCTCCCACAATCCTTCCCCATCTCTTGTTTTCTGAGTACCCCCTCCTCCTGTATCCCCCACCCTGCCACTTTAAGTCTCCGAGAGGCTAGGTGCTTCCTCTCCCATTGAGGCCAGATGAGGCACCCAGCTAGACCATACTCCATATACAGGCTGCATGTTTTTGGGATAGCCCCCACTCCAGATGTTTGAGACCTACGTGAAAACCAAGCTGCCACATTTACAACATATGTGCAGGGAGGCCTAGGTTCAGCCCATGGAGGTAGATCTGTGTAGACTAGGTATGCTCCACGGTTGGTGATTCAGTCTCTGAGAGCTCCAAGGGTTCAGGTTGGTTTACTCTGTTGATCTTCCTGTGCAGTTCCTATCTCCTTAGGGCCCACAATCTTCCACCTATTCTTCTTTCAGAGTCCTCAAGCTCCATCCACTGTTTGGCTCTGGATGTCTGTATCTGTCTGAGTCAGCTGCTGGTTAGAGCCTCTCAGAGGACAGCTTGCCCCTGTCTGTTCTCAGGCTGGAGGTTTAGATCCTGGGAGCTCTGGTTGAATCTTTTGATACTCGTTCTAAAAAGGACAAAAGCACCCTCACTTTGGTCTTCCTCCTTCTTCTTGAGTTTCATGAGGTTTATGCGTTGCATCTTAGGTATTGTGTGTTTTGGGGCTAATATCCGCTTATCAGTGAGTGCATACCATGTGTGTTCTTTTGTGATTGGGTCATCTCACTCAGGATGATATTTTCTAGCTCCATCCATTTGTCTAAGAATTTCATGAGCTTATTATTTTTAATGGCTGAGTAGTACTCCATTGTGTAAATGTACCACATTTTCTGTATCCATTCTTCTGTTGAAGGACATCTGGGTTCCTTCCAGCTTCTGGCTATTATAAATAAGGCTGCTATAAACATAGTGGAGCATGTGGCCCTGTTGCATGTTGAAATATCTTCTGGGTATATACCCAGGAGGGGTATGGCTGGGTCTTCAGGTAACACCATGTTCAATTTTCTGAGGTATCGCCAGACTGCTTTCCATAGTGGTTCTACCAGCTTGCAATCCCACCAACAATGGAGGAGTGTTCCTCTTTCTCCACATCCTCGCCAACATCTGCTGTCACCTGTGTTTTGGATCTTAGCCAATCTGACTGGTGTGAGGTGGAATCTCAGTGTTGTTTTCATTTGCATTTTCCTGATGACTAGGGATGCTGAGCACTTCTTTAGATGTTTCTCAATCATTCGAGTTTCCTCAGTTGAGAGTTCTTTGTTCAACTCTCTACCCCATTTTTTAATAGGGTTATTTGATGGTCTGGAATCTAGTTTCTTCAGTTCTTTGTATACCTTGGATATTAGCCCTCTATCAGATGTAAGGTTGGTGAAGATCTTTTCCCAGTCTGTTGGTTCCCGCTTTGTCCTGTTGACCGTATCCTTTGCTTTACAGAAGCTTTGCAGTTTTATGAGATCCCATTTGTCAATTCTTGATCTTAGAGCATACACCATTGGTATTCTGTTCAGGAACTTTTCCCCTGTGCCCATATGATCAAGGCTTTTCCCTATTTTCTCTTCTATTAGTTTCAGTGTAGCTGGTTTTATGTGGAGGTCCTTGATCCACTTGGAATTGAGCTTTGTACAAGGAGATAAGTATGGATCAATTTGCATTCTTCTACAAGTTGACCTCCAGTTGGACCAGCACCATTTGTTGAAAATGCTGTCTTTTTTCCACTGGATAGTTTGAGCTCCTTTGTCGAAGATCAAGTGACCATAGGTATGGGGGTTCATTTCTGGGTCTTCTATTCTATTCCATTGATCCTCCTGACTGTCTCTGTTCCAATACCATGCCGTTTTTATCACTATTGCTTTGTAGTACAGCTTGAAATCGGGGATGGAGATTCCCCAGAAGTTCTTTTATTGTTGAGTGTAGTTTTCGCTATCCTGGGTTTTTTGTTATTCCAAATGAATTTTAAGATTGCTCTTTCTATCTCTGTAAAGAATTGAGTGGGAATTTTGATAGGGATTGCATTAAATCTGTAGATTGCTTTCGCAAGATAGCCATTTTTACTATATTAATCCTTCCGATCCATGAGCATGGGAGATCTTTCCATCTTCTGAGATCTCCTTCGATTTCTTTCTTCAGGGTGTTGAAGTTCTTGTCATACAGGTCTTTCACTTGTTTTGGTTAGATTCACACCAAGATATTTTATACTATTTGTGACTATTGTGAATGGTGTCGTTTCCATAATTTCTTTCTCAGCCAGTTTATCCTTTGTGTAGAGGAATGCTACTGATTTGTTTGAGTTAATTTTATATCCAGCCACTTTGCTAAAGTTGTTTATCAGGTTTAGGAGCTCTCTGGTGGAAGTTTTGGGGTCACTTAAGTATACTAACATGTCATCTGCAAATAGTGAAACTTTGACTTCTTCCTTTCCAATTTGTATCCCTTTGATCTCCTTCTGTTGCCTAATTGCTCTGGCTAGGACTTCCAGAACTATATTGAACAGGTAGGGGGAGAGTGGGCAGCCTTGTCTAGTCCCTGATTTTAATGGGATTGCTTCAAGTTTCTCTCCATTTAGTTTGATGTTGGCTACTGGCTTGCTGTATATTGCTTTTACTATGTTTAGGTATGGACCTTGAATTCCTGATCTTTCCAAGACTTTTATCATGAAGGGGTGTTGAATTTTGTCAAATGCTTTCTCAGCGTCAAGAGATATGATCATGTGGTTTTTTTCTTTGAGTTTATTTATGTAGTGGATTACGTTGATGGATTTCCGTATATTGAACCAACCCTGCATTCCTGGGATAAAGCCTACTTGATCATGGTGGATAAGTGTTTTGATGTGTTCTTGGATTCGGTTCGAGAGAATTTTATTCAGTATTTTTGCATCGATATTCATAAGGGAAATTGGTCTGAAGTTCTCTTTTCTTGTTGGATCTTTGTGTGGTTTAGGTATAAGTGTAATTGTGGCTTCATAGAATGAATTATGTAGTTCAACATATTTTTTTAAGAGTTCTCTTTAATGGCTTCTTGTCTAGACACTTTCTTCTATCTATCTATCTATCTATCTATCTATCTATCTATCTATCATCTCTTCCCCTGGTGGGGGTTGTTACAGAAGCCTTCTATGTCTCTGACTCTCAACTGTGAGTCTGCAGTCAATACCATGGCAAAAGTAGCTGTCTTGCCACTTACATTCAATGGGAGCATAGGTCATGGACTTCTACATGGTTTGCAACATAGACCGCAAAGTTCTACATGGTTTCTTGCAACAGCACAGACCACAGATATATGCATGGCCCCTGAAGTCAGCATGGAACATACTCCTCAGCACGGTATCCAGTAGCAGTACAAACCATAGACATCAACATGGTTCTCAGCTGCAGCAGAGACCAGTGGCACCATCACTGCCCTTGGCTCCACAGGACTCTGGTGGCAACATGGGCTACAGGCACCAATGTGGCCTCCAGAGGCAACATGATTCCAACAAGTGGGAGCACTGGCCATGGAAAACTTTTAAACATTTTTGCTTCTTTTAGACAAGGCCTCACTATGGAGATTGGCTGCCAGGAACATATAGAGGAGATTATCCTTGAACTCACAGAGATCTGCTGGCCTCTGCCTTGGGAGTGCTGGGATTAAAGGTGTGTGCAGTCACACCTGGCTTGTTTATGTTGGTTATGTTTTAAAGTAGCATCTCTGCTGGGATTTTCCTATATCTTGTCTTTAGGAGGGAAGTAGCAATATGTGTTGCTACAAATCTTAAGAATTGATTCCTAGCAGGGTGGTGGTGGTGGCGGCACATGCCTTTAATCCCAGCATTTGGGAGGCAGAGGCAGGCGGATTTCTGAGTTCGAGGCCAGCCTGGTCTACAGAGTGAGTTCCAGGACAGCCAGGGCTACACAGAGAAACCCTGTCTCGAAAAACCTAAAAAAAAAAATTGATTCCTTTCTTATGTCTTTTATTAGTTTTGTTATTACTATTGTTATTATTGTTGTTGTTATTATTATTATTATTATTATTATTATTAAATCTTTTTACAGTCCAGTCATTATTCCCCCTCCCAGTCTGTCCTCTATCTGTCCCTCATCCCACACTTCCTGTCCCCACCCCATCTCCAAGAGGATGTCCCCAGCCACCTCACCCCCACCCCATCACACCTCCCCACTCCCTGGGGCCTTATGTCTCTTGAAGATTAGGTGCATCTTCTCTCACTGAAGCCAGACCAGGCAGTCCTCATATCAGGTCGTGTATGCTGCCTGGTTGGTGGCTTAGTGTCTGATAGATCTCAGGAATCTGGGTTACTTGAGACTGCTGGTCTTCCTATGGGGTTGCCCTCCTCTTCAACTTATTCCAGCTAATTCAACTACAGGATTCCCTGGCTTCTGTCCATTGGTTGGGTGTAAGTATCTTCATCTGACTCTTTCAGCTGCTTGTTGGGCTTCTCTGAGGGTAGCCATGCCAGGCTCCTGTCTGTAAGCATATCAGTAGTAGTGTCAGGCCTTGGAGCCTCCCCTTGAGCTGGATCTCAAGTTGGACCAGACATTGGACCTCCTTTCCCTCAGTCTCTTCTCCATTTTTGTCCCTGCAGTTCGTTTAGACAAGAACAATTCTGGGTCAGAGTTTTTGTCTGTGGGATGGCAATCCCACCCCTCCACTTGATGCCCTTTCTACTGGAGGTGGACTCTACAATTCCCTGTCCCCACTGTAGGACATCTACAAATTGGCAAAGAAAAAGTCAAAGTATTACTATTTGCAGATGATGTGATAGTATGCATAAGAAACCCCAAAAATTTTACCAGAGAATGTCTACAGATGATAAACAACTTCAGCAAAGTGGCTGGATATAAAATTAACTCAAATAAACCAGTAGCCTTTCTTTATACAAATGATAAATGGGCTGAGAAAGAAATTATGAAAACAATACCCTTGCCAATAGTCACAAATAATATAAAATATCTTGGGGTGAAACAAGTGACAGATCTATATTACAAGAACTTCAAGCTCTCAAGAAAGAAATCAGAGAAGACCTCAGAAAATGGAGAGATCTCTCATGCTCATGGATTGGTAGAATTAACATAGTAAAAATGGTCATCCTACCAAAAGCAATCTACAGATTCAATGCAATCCCCATCAAAATTCCAACACAATTCTTCAAAGACATGGAAAGAGGAATTCTCAAACTCATTTGGAAAAAAAAAAACAAACCCAGAATAGTGAAAACAATTGTTAACAATACGAGAACTGATTCCTTAATTTAAGTGAAACACTAAAGCTAGTGAGTTCTGACACCCAGAAAAAGAGGGCAAAACTGTGTTAACTCTCTGTTGTCCATTGCTCCACACCTCTGGATTACATCTGGGTTTCAGTTTTACTTGAGTCTGCCTCCTCCTTTCTCAAATCTACATTTTAATATTTCCTGATAGTGGCAACAGCTCTCCAGCCAAACGTAACCCACTCCGTGCCAGGCTCTCCTGCTGTCATAGTCTGTGTTCCAGAAAATCACAGTTTTTTCTTACAGTTGACCAACATCTTCTCACATCTTCTCTCTTTCCTTCACAATCACACTTGGGAAGAGGAAATGTGCACACACACACACACACACACACACACACACAGTGAAGTGGAACCACAACATGGATTATTCCCTTTCTTATGCAGGTGTTCTGATTGTGTGTCTTTCAGTTTCTACTTCTCTTTCTTAAACCATCTACACTTTGGATTTGTGGAACTAAGCATCATGGTATTTAATGAAAACTGTCAAGTTTCCTCCTCCACTTTATACAGAAAGGCTCTTTTCAATGAGAGTGCTTCCTGAGAAAGTAAATGACTTTAGAATAGGTTTATACTCTAACATGCAATGAGATTGGACCATCTTGGGTCACTTTCAGTCATAATGGCTCATGGTAACCATGAGCCATTATGGTATCCCACTGGCTAAGAATTGTTATTTCACTATGGGTTTTTGAGATACTCAAGGCTTTGGCTACATAGACATGATTTAAAAAGTGATCCACACTTCCCTAGTATCCTCAAAAAGTCACAAAATTACAGGAGCTTATGTTAATATTATGAGAATGATTTATTTATTGCCTTGCTCCACAAGGTGTTTGCAATTATCCTAACAGAGCTTCAACTCAGCAAAACCATTTTATGAGAGAAGCCAAAATAAAAAATTAGCTCTGTGTTGAAAGAGAACCCATTTTGGATGAGTTGGTGTCATCAATGATAGTTTCCTTCCTTAACAGTATTGGGACACCTAAATCCTGGGACACATTGCCTTATCCAGAGGGAAAGAGAGCATTGCTCTGAGCCCTTCCTAAGTTTTAGAGAACAAACTTTGCTGAGGTGAAGCAATGGTGTTCCTTCGATTGGAAGCTGTAAGCAAGAGACATTCTGGGCTCCAGATCTTCCTGCTAACCACTGACCTTCAGGACAGTTGCTACTGCCAAGAGGACAGAGACTGATTATTTTCTAGTTCCCAATTTCTGAGTTGTGCACAGTAGGTTAGACCAGCCCAACAAGTTGACTTTTGTATACACCACTCTGAAATGGTATAATCAACACATTTTTCTTACTGGACATGGCAGCAGAAAAGAAGAACAGACTCTGTTAATTGATCTTCTGAAACCTTGGTCTACAGTGAAATAAATCTTTCAACCTTTGAGTTATAAGGACTGTAGTTTTCCTAGGGGAGTGACGATATTTTAGTTTGCCTCCTGTGAAAAGCCAAAACTTAGGTTTCAGTACACTCGTATAATCAGGAATGCTAGAGATCATTCTTAGCTACCTACTATTTCATTAATCATGACTTTTTCTAATCTTAGGGTCTTCTGCTTTATGTGCTCAAACTATCTCCAATAAAATATTTGTTTTGATGAATGTAAAAGTAGAATATATTGAGACTCTTTAATGAGTTTTCTCCTGCTTACATATAATCTAACATACCTTCTGGTCTAGCCAATGGATAAGAGGGAAGATGACATCATGTTGGTAATGCACATGGCCTTGCTCTCTTATACTTTTGTTATCACCAGTAAAATATAACACTAGCTTTCTCGTTCAAAGACACAAGATAAGTATAGATAAGAAATTCTTGACTGCTATGAAAACTCTTCCTGTGAAGAAAAAACTCAGCTCATATAAGTTGATTCTTAAAGGGAGAAGATTTGTAAGCAAGAAGTAGTCTGACCAATACACACTTGGACAAAGTGTAGTATCAGAAAAGATGTATACTTTTTAAATAATTTATTATAATATATATATGTATATATAATACTTTTGAGCAACTAATCTTCACAAATTTATATTAATAACTAACTAAACTCACAATTATCTATTTAATGGCTTTTTCAGAAACTCAATGTACTCAATTTATTTAAAAATAAATCCACCTTTTAAATTATATTAATTTTATATTTTGAAAGTAAAGTTAATACTCCAATAACTTCTACCTTAAAACCCCCAACTGTTTGTCAAGGATCTATTTATCTACATGATCTCATTTGGAACACTATTGTTATACCCAGGTCTCAGGGTCTCCAAGAGATCACAAAGAATTGCTATATCTGCTGTAAAGAAACCTAAGAGCCTTTAATTCAAACCCACGTTTGGACCTCAAATTGCATAGAGCAAAGTTGTGGTTCCATGTCTAGGGGGCTGGGGAATATACACAAGCAGGTTACATGGGGGCTTCAGGGTTACACAGCGAATAAGGGAAGCTATAATATTTTTACAAACCGGTTACAGCTGCCTGGAAATGCTTAATTGGCTTGTTTTCTCTCTAAGGATGTGTGGTTTTTGCTTTTCCCAAGGCCATAAGCCACCTGTGTTGGGGAGTGCCTGCCCATCTATCAGAGAGGGTGCCAGCTTCAGATGGCATAGAGGATGCTGAAAGCTGCATTTGCTTATCCGTTCTCAGGCCGATACAGTCTTTCCAGGGAGGAGGGTTCACAGGGAGTAGTTGTTATTGGAATGAGGATTTGTGGGCCCTTGGAGCCGGCTCTGTCTTCTGGTCTTTTGGGAGAATCAGGCAGGAAGGGGGGGGGAGTGCTGAGGCAAGCAGGAGCCACTCAACTTTTAGGGAAGTGCCAGGGCCAGCGCTAGCTACTCAGCTTCTTCACTATGATTGCAGCTCAATACTTTTCTCTTAGAACTAGAGAAAGACCATATTTGGAAGTATTTGCTATGATCAGTCTCTCCAAATATAATCTTTACAAGTTCTAAAAACTGTAGATACAGAGTATACAGTTTTCAAGTCATAAAATGATGTGCTCTATACTGTGTAGGAAGTTAAAGACTAGAAATGACTAATTTTCCTGAAGTTATACAGTCAGCCATCTATCTTTAGGAGAATTAAATCATCTGATGAATGCTGACTCCTTGAAAATCCAAGATCTTAGTTTTAGTTGTTAATAATGTGCAAATTTTGTACATTATTTGTAAATAATGTACATTTATGTCAAGAATTAAGTAATCATGAAAATTCTAGTAGTGGTATTTACCCATACTAATCATGAGATTATAATCATGAGAATGAACCATATGACATTTCAAATCAGACTCATTTGGACAGAGAAAGGCAAGGAAAAATGTGCTAATTTTAGCTGATGATGGTCTCAAGGGCATATATTAGTTTAGATTTTTTACTGTGGAAAACTGGGCATAATGACAGAGAGATTAGTTCATAGACATTCTCCCCTATATAGCAAGTTTGGGGCCAGCCTGGGCCATATGATTCATCTTGAAAAGCTACCAAAACAAACACTCAAACAAAAACAGTTCAAATTATTTTGGTGTTTGAATATTAAATAAAAATACTTCAAAATTTAAGAAGAATGCCCCATGTCTATGTTTACCAAAAATATAAAATAAAAAATAAAAATAAATCCACCTTTTTAATTATATTAATTTTATATTTTGAAAGTAAAGTTAATACTCCAATAACTTCTACCTTAAAAACCCAACTGTTTGTCAAGGATCTATTTATCTACATGATCTCATTAGGAACACTATGATTGCAGCTCAGTACTTGGCTCTTAGAACTAGATAAAAACCATATTTGAAAGTATTTTCTCTGATCAGTCCCCATGGAACCCAAGATCCAAGAACTCTACACTGAATGCAGTGCAATTCTATAACAGGGATAGAAGAACTTTTTCAAAGAGCTGTTTGTAAACCTAGAAGTTCTTTTTTCCTGCTCTATGAAGTTTTCCCTGTTTGTAAGTATTATGGCTCAAATATTTATGTGATTTTCTCTTCTGCTGAGTTTTGATAACCCTTGCTAACTAAGCAGATTGATAACCAGGCTTTGGATCACAGCATTCTCACTTCTTCTTGTATGCAGCGACCATCTCCAGTCCACTCCTTCAGAACTGAAGTATATGTCAACACTTGTACAATGCTCTTTTTTACATGCTGACACATGCCTTCTCTCACTCCTACTAAAGACTGTTTCCCTTCTGTTTATATCTACAAAGAACAGTGATGAGAGTTCTCTCTGTTTAAGGAAAGCAGGAAACAGAAGAGATGTTAAGTGTGTTTTAAGATAAGACAGTGGAACTCATGGATAGTTGACAATGAGGTCAGTAGCGAAATTCCAACCAAGATAGTATTGCTATAAGAACTGAATCTTTCATTCATCAATTTGATGTGTTAATGAATAAAGCATGCATTTGACATTCCAGGATCCTTTAAATGAAAATTGTGACAAAGTCTATTTATCCAGAGTAGAAATTGTCAGTAAACTTAATATATCAGAATCCTTATTTCAGCCTTGTTTTCTTTCATCCAATTTAAATCATTCATCATATTTCAATTTCAAACTTTATCACAGACCAGACACCCTCTTAGTTGTAAATGGGATGTTAATGAACATGTAAGGTCTCCTCCTGAAGCTCACATCCCACGGACAGGGATAAATCACTAATTGTATTGTCGCTTGTCTTTATTCAAACACTATATAAAAGCAAATAAATGCAGAACTTGGTGAAAGCCTACAAATTAATATACTTGGTAAAAGCAAAGAAAGTGACATTTAGCTAAAATGTAATTACAGAGCTGGAGTTAACTAGATAAATAAAATTTTCTGAAGGAAGACTCTTTTTTTTCTTAAGAGAAGACTTGTAAGGAAGAAAACAACAAATGTTTCTAAGAATTTGGAAAGTGAGACATGCACTTCCAGAGCTTCTTACCACAAAATGTCATGGAGCATGCATTCAAACAAGGCAAGTCTGGTGCAGACTGGAGATTTAAGGATAGATTGGTAGGAAGAAAAAAATGTGTATTTATGAGAAAATTCTAAAATAATAATATAAAAAGATGGATTAGTAGGTTCTAGATAATTTCGTCAATGTAGCATTTTAAAGTTATTTTATTTATTTACATTCCAGTTATTGCCCTCACAGTCCCCCTCTCAGTTCCTCATGCCACTCCTCCCCCTCGCCTCTGATGTATGTTCTTAATAATGTGGATGGACTAAATGTGGAATACTTATCATCGTTGTGACAAAAGTCAACTTTAAAAGAGAAATTTCTAGTTTGTCTCAAGGTTTTAGTTTCACTCTATTACAGAGGTAAGGCTGTAGCAGTACAGAGATATTCATGCCCTGGCAGCCAGTTTGCAGAGAGAAAGCCTGGGAAAGATTTCCCTCTTTCCTCTTTTATTCCATCTGGGCTCCCAGCCCATTTGATTGTATGCCTCATTCAGACAAGATCTGAGTCCTGTCTGAAAATGTGCTAGCATATGTCCATAGAATTTGGTTTGTTATTCTCTTAAGTGTCTCTCAATTAAATCAAGTTCATAATAAGCTAACCCCCAGTAGCCCATTCCTTGTCAACTCAACACCCAAACACATCTCTAACTATAAAACTCTATTCCAGACTACCCAAAATATTCATATTCAACTCAGAAATGCAAATTACATCCAGTCCATTACAATGAATTTTATAATATTAATAATTACAACTATGCAAAAGGTCAAGTTCAAAGTCTCCTCTGCGATTTGAGAAATGTTCTTATCCATGTGTACCTATAACAAAAACATAACTGCATGTTTTACTTCTAAGACACAGGGGGCTTGGTGTAAGGATTTCCATTCTAAAAGAAAAGAATTGGAGAGTGGAAAGAAAGGATGGAACAAAGTAATGATAAAAACTAAAATCTAAGCTGTCTATATTTTAACTTTTCCACAACAAAATACACTGTAAGTTTAAAAGGCAATAAACAATTTTATTTTCTGTCATCTTTCAATAACTTTCTTTTAAATTGCTGTCTAACCATATTCTATCATTTCTTTGTTTCACAATAAATACTTTGCCCATAATTTTAACAATGATGCAATGTCAAATTTTTCCCATCTTTTATTACATTTCAAAAACTTAAAAGCATGGCTGCTGATCAATGTCAGTGGATAAGTTCTGTTTCCGTATAGAAATTCTAGAAAATAAACTCATAGTTATAATCTAATTGTCTCTCTATTCAGTAATGGCCATTTAATTGTAGTAAAAATTACACATCTGGGAAAACTGGCCATGGTATGAAATCACCAGGTTTACTCTAAGGTTTTGTTTTGGATTCAAAACCACTACTAATTATTGGGCTATTCAAACTGTTTGTGCTTTATAAACACTTTAGTGGGTTCAGAGTATTTACAGACTATATGCCAGACTTAGTGTGATTAAGAGTCTGAATTTGTTTTTCAGTGTCATGAAATCCACATAAATTTTTATGATTGACAACAGGCTGCGCTCCCTCTCCTAGACTGAAAAGTGAATTATATATCTCTACCTTTGGATAATAAACACACACAATGTAAACAAAGTAAAAGAACTTTACTTGCTTGTTTTCCAAGTGTCTTAACTGAGAGAAAATACCAGAGAAAAAACAGGCTTCTCTGTTAATTCAGTTTTAATATTTATCAAGAAAGCTTCCTGTGACTTATATTAATACTATTGTGGCTTAATGTGTTCATTTTTCATGAAATTAAATTCTATATTCTTAGAAGTGTGGGACCAAGATTTTCTGTTATTACCATGTCAGTTGACCTTTAAAATAAACAATATACACCATTTACACTTTTGAGTTATATGCATTTGTAACATTTTACTATTATTATTATTACGTATAGAATGGCTATGTAATATTTATCATATGCTGGCTATTAACTGAATTTTAAGGTTCTTCAATATTACAAACAGCCTGCACCTTAACAAGTTCTAGACTAGTTATAATTTTAGTCATCAAATTGTAAATCTTGAAAGCAAGAAAAAGAAAGTTATAAGTAAATAAACAGTAAAGATTGATAGTTTTTAGTAATATCTTCATTTATATATTCTTATACATTATACAAAAATTATTTTGTATTCAATGAAATTGGATTTTAATAACAAAATGAAAAAGTTAAGAAAATTATAGACCCTAGAGAGGAAGCTATTGATATTATTTTTCTAAATGTTCATACTGTCAAACTGTCTTCTAAACATTTATGTTTATATCTATTGATTTTTGCTACCC
Source organism: Mastomys natalensis (assembly GCA_021653895.1). Taxonomy (NCBI): domain Eukaryota; kingdom Metazoa; phylum Chordata; class Mammalia; order Rodentia; family Muridae; genus Mastomys; species Mastomys natalensis. The sequence goes on along the minus strand of JAJTUV010001524.1, from coordinate 133,158 downwards.
CCAATCAGAGAAGCTTGTTGTGTTGGGCAGTGATTAATGAAGAGAGGCACTACTATTCAAAGTATTGAAAATAAGTATGATGACTTTTGAGCCATAGATAATACACCTACATTAATCTTCTCCTGTTATAACTCAGGAATATCTACGTAGAGGGAACAGAAAGAATGTGGGAGCCAAAGGCCATGTAGAATGCTATGAAGTGGTGTATTCTGCATGGACATGACTACAACACATATGGACACACTGTCATTGTGGTTATCTTCATAAGACCCGTAAATCAAGCCAGGTAAACTTTCTGAATGGAGGCTGGAGGGGCTGCTGAGTCACCACCCTAGCTCTATTGGTAGTTGATGGCTGCTGGATAGTCACTTTTCTTTAAGAGCGTGACCTCTAGTGGGTCTCCTATTCCCCAATAGATAAACCAAAACCTGTTCACATATGGGTAGCACAAACAGAACTCTGTGGGTTAGTTTTGAAAAACAACTGTGTAGTGAAAGAATAAATACAAGTAAAAAAATATAAAAACTAGGCATGAAGGTAGGAGAGGATGCCCTTGGGAAAGCTGGAGGTGGAATGCAGGGTAAGGATATAAATAAAATGTATACCTATCTGAAAATTTGTAAGGATAATTAAAAACAATAACTTAATAAAGCAAGTAACATGAAACTAAAGGTTTATTTTTGATAAAAGCTGTCAAATTGTCTAAGAACTTACACAAAATATGAAATAAGATAAAAGCAAATTTAGCCACAGACAGAGCAGTGTGAATTTTACATATCATAATCAGTGTCTATCAGTTCTCCACTTGTTCTTCAATATACGCACTATTGTTTTCTTTACCTTGCCATAGCTCCTGATAGCAAGCCATGAAAGTGTGTGAGCTAAACTAAGAGTCTTTAGCTTTCAGTTGGTTTCACCAGTGGAAATCTAACCTGAAGTTCGAGACACTAAGAAATACATTCCTATATCCCTGTAGGATCACTGCAACCTGTCGTTCTCTTTAGCTGAAGTGAATAGAAAATGATAGGTAGACTCTTCGACTGGGTTTTCTCTTGTTCTTTACATTCAGTTCTCATAAGCTTCCTTATACTTGTCTTTAAGTGGGATGCTACCAGCTCCCGGACTGTTATCCCCTGAAGTAGCATATTATCTATGATATTTTCCATAAAGCCTCATAATGGTTTTCAAAAAAGATTTCCTCAAACATATGCATTATATTTCTTTCATTGATAATTTTCAATACCCATGTAACAGGTACCTAAATATGTACTGGCTGCCAAGCCTATGTGTATAATCAGACATAGAAATAATATCATTAATGTGTACTAAGAATATAATTTATATGAAGTATATCTTACATTGCATAGTTAAAACTCTATGTATTATTTTTAAAAGAAAGAAATAAAGAATAATCCCTTCTGGGATTTGAATGACCCAAAATGTTCTCTCTTTTCTCACAGCCAGTTAATATATTATTAGATTTTTTTATATGCTTATAAAACTGTCCCTTAGTAACCTAAATGTAGTAAGAGGAAGCCCCATAATGTAGACTTTTAAGTTTCCAGATGAACATTTGTTTTGACTCTTGGCCAGTTGAACTTGCAGATGCATAAAATATTTGTCCATGATCAGATTTCACTAAAATTTGAAGTCTGCCAAAATATATATTTGGCCTAAACCTCTATTATTTCCTCTTTCAAAGTTGGAGTTAAATGTAATTTTCACATCTATTTTAACTTTATATTATTCATCTCTTAAATTGAAAAGATAAATGTTTTTCGGAATTTCCTTTTAGAAGTTGGTTTCCATGAACTGATGACACTGTATTCTTGTGACTTATAAAGTCTTTATAATAAATCTTTGAAGTCAGCTCTACTTGTTTCTCTACCTTTAATTAACTGGTAAAATTCAACAGAAATAATTAGGTTGTTCTATAGTTACCATCGTGTCATTTACTTCTCTGCATGTAGGAGCTTCTGGAATGTTCTATAAGTTTTCATCCAGTGTATGCTTTTAAACCAGTTCTCTTCTTTCCTGACCACATATTTTCCTTCCTTTTAATCCATTTTAAGTTTTCTACTTTTCCCTTTTGAGGAAAAAGTTTGAGATGCTTTGAGATTGTCAGTGTCTGTAGAGCTGAACTTTGTACTTTTCTAAACATCAGAATTTGACCTTGTATTTGTCTAAACATTAGAATCTGACATTAAATAAACTTTAAATGAATAACTACCATGGCATCAGACAGCCTAAGAATGAGTGCACTATTACTATTACAACTTATTCCTCTTTTTGTGTAATTGTGTTTCTTCATGAGATCACAGTGGCTCACAGCTGCTATTTATTTATACTTATTTTAGTGCCTTCTCCACACAGACAAGAAATTATCTTACCCAAAACATCAGTAGTACCTAGATTGAGAAAACAAACTTTAAACAGGGTGATAATGCACGGATTCATATTGAGGGGTTTTAATTATTTTTTAGAAACAACTCATGATGTGCTTACCTAATACATAGTGTGGATTATCTCTTCAATTTTTCATCATATCTTTTTATCTGCTTTGGTGATTGTGTGCTTAAATCATTTGTACAACTCAAAATTTGGCTTATTTTCTTAATTCATTTGATTGTGTTTTGTGCATTTGTAACATTTGTACATCAGATATCTGCTTTGGGAATTTTTCTTTTGGACTCACTTATGATTTTAAATTATGTTTTGCAAATAAATCTTTTCTCTCAGCCTACTTGTTTGAACTTTTTCTTAATCATCTATTTGAAGACCATTTATTTTCATTTATTGATTGCTGTATGTTATAGGTATATCTGTTCTTAACACATACTTAGGCAGTTCTTCTAGGTTATTCTATGGTTTTATCCTTTAGTCACAGCGACATTACCACTTATATCCTATTTTTATATTATACAGGATATGGATTGTGGGTAGTTTTGTTTGTAGAAAGATGTCAGCCTGTTTTAGGAAAATGTATTTAAAAGATTATACATTAAAAAAATGATTATGCGTTGTGTGATGAATGGATGAGTAACTTTGTAAATAAAAAAAATAAACTAATTGTATATAGGTAGTCCTATTTCCACACTATTGTGTTTTCTTGATCTTTATATCCATCTTTACACAAAGACAGATTTGTCTTGGTTATTTTATTTAGTTAAATATTTTTATTTTTTTAAATTAAAACACATTTACATCATTTTTCTCTTCCCTTACCTTCCTCCAACCCTTCCACATAAAATTCCCTTACTCACTTTTAAATTCATGGACTCTGCTTTAATTGTTATTGCAAACATTTGTATCTGTGCACAAATATATAAAAAACAACTTTCTCAGTCCATTTAGTGTTACTTGTAGGAAAATGATTTCAGGGCTGACCACTTAGCTGAACAACTAAGGAGCTCATTCCTGGGTAATACTATTTATACCACTCTCCACATTACTTAATTCCATATAGTTCTTTCTCTAGGGTTAGGGCCCTACAAGACTTCCTCAAACCACATTAGAATGTCTATTGCACTTGTTCAAGTCTTACTTAGGCAGTCAAATTATTGAGATAGCATGTAATTTATAGGAGAAACAATCTCACTTTAGATTTCCTGATGCTGTGGCTCTTACAATCTTTCCACCCCTTTCACAATGTTCCCTGAGCTTTATGTCCAGAAGTTGTGTTGTAGATGTATTCATAGGCACTGGAGACTCTAGGATCAATTATTCTCTCCATTTTGACTAGCTGTGGTATTCTGTAATGTTCTCTGTTTATTGAAAGTAGAAGTTTCTTTGATGAATAGTGAGAGCTATATGTATCTGTGGGTATGAGCACAATCTGAATGTGGGTAGGTGTTCTCCTGGCTTGATAAAATGGCTGTGGAAGGTTCTCTTAGATCCATGATCAAACTAGCCATGGTCAATGAGTATGTTTCAAGTCACCTACTCTAAGAGGCATGAATCCCCTCCTGTAGAGGGGCCGCAAATACAACTTGACAGTTATTGGTTACTGCCAAGATATCAGTGCCACAATTGCATCCTTAGGGATATTGTACAGTGCTCGTTGTGGTGCGTAGGCATCACAGCTGGCGAGTACTATCAGTTGCTTTCTTCCCTTGAAGACTTGCAGAGTAATCTCAAACATCATGCAAGTATTTGGGAATGAGGTTTCCTTTTTTTATTCCTTGAGAAGTCCATGCATTTATATAATTAACTATGAACACATCCGCCACACAGACCTTTTCCTTGATGGCAGCTTCCCAACTTCAACTTCATCTTCTGCTGCTGCTTCTCTTTCTCATCCTCTTCTTTCTTCTTCTTCTTTTTCTTCTTCTGTCCAATAAGTCCTGTTAGTACTGTCATCATGCTCATGAATACAGGGTTTCAACTGGAGCATGGGCCATCTACTAGTGGCCACATCCTCTCCAGCAGGCTGGCAACTGCCAATAGTTCCTCAGCTGCAGTTGGTTTGTCAAACCCCACTACCACACTCCATGCTAGAATTTGATTAGCCTAGACTTCTTCAGGTAACTACCGCTACTATAAGTTGATGAGTTAAGCCTTTAAATGCTTTCAAAGAGGTTGTGTAAATTTTAGTGGACCAATCTTGCTATAAATGTATCAAATTTTTGTTTAAAGAGTTCAGATTGTTGGTAATTTTTCAATTATTCTTTCTCTTAATGTGTTTGTGCATGTGCTTGTGAGTGTGAGTTTTCTTGATTAGGGGAGGATGTGTGCTATGACACATGGTGGAGATCAGAGGACAATTCAACGGAATTGGATCTCACTACCATCTTTATGTGGGTCCTGTGATTGAACTCAGTTCACCAAGCTTACACAACAAACATCTTTCCCCTCTAAGCAATCTTCCTTGCTCTTTCAGTATAATTTTTTAAGACATTTTTTTTTCGTTTTAAGTATACACACAAGTGTGTGTGTGTGTGTGTGTGTGTGTGTGTGTGTGTGTGTGTGTGTGTGTTTATCAATGTATGATTATGTGCACTGGATGATCACTTGGAGTTGGAGTTATATTTGTGAGCTGCTAGATGTTCATATTGGAGCCAAACACAGATCCTGTGCAAGAGCAGTATGTTCTCTTAAATGCTGAAATTTCGTTAAAGGTTGCAAGTACTATCTTAATTAGTGTTAAAAAACAAAACAGTATAGCAACGACAGCAAAAAAAAAAAAAAAAAAAAAAAAAAAAAAAAATAGAGGCTTGCGTCAGTAGGGCGCGACTCAGGGGTTCCTAGCTCGGGGTTCCGAGCTTCTTTGCAGCATGTCGGTCATCTTCGCTCCAGACTGGCTACGCGGCAAGGCCAAGGTCAACCAGGAGACTATCCAGCGGCTCCTGGAGGAGAATGACCAGCTGATCCGCTGTAACGTGGAGTATCAGAACAAGGGCCGAGCGAACGAGTGCGTCCAGTATCAGCATGTGTTACATAGAAATCTCATTTATTTAGCTACCATCGCAGATGCCAACGCAAGCAGTCTTACAAAGGCGGTGGAGTAATTTTCCAGGAGGCTGCAATGAGGAGTGACTACATGGAACCCATCTCCTGGGAAATAGCTGCTCAGAACGTGGGCAAAAAGTCCCATTCATTTTAGACTGTGAGGAACTTGCTACTGACTCTACTATATTCTTACTGTAAATATTTTAGTAATAAAACAGATCTCACGGTAGAACTGTGAGGATCTGAGGTGCATGACAGCAGTGCCATTATCATTGTCAACAATAGTGTTTAATTATCTGATAACATGTAATAATAAATGACGCACGCCTCTCCTCAAAAAAAAAAAAAAAACAAAAACAAAACAACACAAAACAAGATGAAAAAGTTCAGTTTCCAATTTTCAATCGATATTGTGATCTTCTTGAACACACAAAAAACATACACAAATTCTTAGAGGCTTTTCAGGGGATTCCTTAAAGTTTTATAGACCGCTGTGCTATATGTGAGAGGGGAAACTCATAGCTCTTCCTCTCAACCCTACAAAGGTTCTTGCTCCACTGTGTTGGTTCAGATGCATAAGCTATCATTCAGGATCCACACTAATGACCACTACACATTCTGTTACAATTCTCTACCTTCCATTGTGGCTGAAAAATTTGATTCATGAGGTAGTAATGCTTCCATTTATTCACATGTGGTTTGTGACCCAGTGTACATCATATTTTCTTATTATAAGGATATTGAAATATGTTTCATTTTTATTTCTTCACCTTTAATCAGTTTTGTCTCACACATATTGAAAATGTTGGAAATATGGTGGTTTATTATATTCTCTTAGATTGATTTATATGAATTGTTCTACATACATGATATGTGTACTTTATTACTGCTAAACAGTTTTCATTGGATCTTGATTTTTTTGTTATTAACTTATCTGCTCCAGCTCTATTTTGACTAATGCTTGTATGATCTATTTTTCCTCCATATATACATATGTGCATATATATATTACACTTATTAAAAGAAATAATAATGTATATATAAATATAAAAATCACTACACTTGGAAGGTTGAAATGAACATGAAACACTTAAAAATATAATCTATACTCTATCCTAATACCCTCCCTTTTGACTCTATGAGGGTGCTCCTCTATCCACTCACCCACTCCTACCTCACCACTCTAGCATCCCCCTACACTGGGGCATCAGGCTTCCAAAGGACCAAGGGCCTCCTCTCCCATTGCCACCAGATAAAGCCATCCTCTACTACATATGTAGCTGGAGCCATGGATCCCTCCATATATACTCTTTGGTTGGTAGTTTAGTTCCTGGGAGCATTAGGTGGTCCAGTTAGTTAATATTGTTCTTCCTCTGGGGTTGCAATCCCCTCCAAATCCTTCAATCCTTTCTCTAGTTCTTCCATTGGGGTCCCTGGACTCAGTCCGATTGTTGGCTCTAAGTAGCTACATCTCTATTAGTCAGATACTGGCAGAACCACTCAGGGAACAGTCATACCAGGCTCCTGTCAGCAAGCACTTCTTGGCATCAGCAATAGTGTAGGAGTTTGGTGTATGCAGATGGGATTGATCCCTAGGTGGGTAGATCTCTGGATGGCCTTTCCTTCAATCTCTGTTCCATTTTTTTGTCCCTGTCTTTCCTTTGGACAGGAAGATTTCTGGGTTAAAAATTTTGAGATGGGTGGGTGGCCCCAGCCCTCAACTGGAGGCCACTAGAGGTGGTCTCTAAAGGTTCTTTATCCCCTTCATTGGGTATTTTGGCTAAAGTCATCACCATTGGGTTCTGTGAGCCCTTCCCTGGAGTTGGGACTTTCTAGTGACTTCCCCCAGTTCCCCTTCCCCCACTGCTACATACTTCTATTCAATTTCCTGACCCTCTGTACTTCTTTCCTGTCCCTTCTCATACCTGATCCTGCCCTTCCTTTTTCCCTTATCCCTCCTCTTTCCCTCCCTCCCTCTACCTCCTGTAATTATTTTGTTCCCCATTCTATGTAGGATTAAAGCATCCATACTTTGGTCTTCCTTTTTCTTAAGCTTCATATGGTTTGTGGATTGTTTCCTGAGTGTTCTGAGCTTTTGGGCTTATATCCACTTCTCAGTGAGTACATACCATGTGTGTTCTTTTGTGTCTGAGTTATCTCACTCAAGATGATATTTTCTAGCTCCATCCATTTGCCTGAGAACTTTATGAAGTCATTGATTTTAATAGTCCATTGTATAAATATACCATATTTTCTATATCCATTCCTTTGTTGGGGGACATCTGGGTTGTTTCCAGCTTCTGACTATTATAAATATGATATATCTTTATGCTATAAAGATAGTGTAGCATGTGTCCTTGTTATATGTTGGAGCATCTTTTGGGTATGTGTCGAGGAGTGGTATAGCTGGGTCTTCAGGTAGATCTATTTCCAGTTTTCTGAGGAACCATGAGATTGTTTTTCAAATTGGTTTTACCACTTTGCAATCTCACCAGCAATAAAGGAGGGTTCCTCTTTCTCCACATTCTGACCAACATCTGCTGTCACCTGTGTTTTTAATCTTAGCCATTCTGACTGGTGTGAGGTGGAATCTCAGGGTTGTTTTGATTTGCATTTCCCTGATGACTAAGAATGTTGAACATTTCTCTAGGTGCTTTTCAGCCATTTAAGATTCCTCAGTTGAGAATTCTTTGTTTAGCTATGCATCCCATTTTTTAAAAGGGTTATTTGGTTCTCTGGAGTCTAACTTCTTGAGTTCTTTGTATATTTTGGATATTGGTCCTCTACCAGATGTAGGGTTGGTAAAGATCTTTTCCTAATCTGTAGAATGCCATTCTGTCCTATTGACAGTGTCCTTCACCTTATAGAATCTTTTCAATTTTATGAGGTCCCGTTTGTCAATTGTTGATCTTAGAACCCTAGCCATTGGTGTTCTTTGCAAGAACTTTTTCCCTGTGCTTATGTGTTCAAGGATCTTTCTCACTTTCTCTTCTATTAGATTCAGTGTATCTGTTTTTATGTTAAGGTCCTTGATTCACTTGGACTTGAGCTCTGTACAAGGAGATAAGAATGGATCGATTTGCATTCTTCTACATGCCGGTTGAACCAGCAGCATTTGTTGAAAATGTTATCTTTTTTCCACTGGATGATTTTGGCTTCTTTGTCAAAGATCAAGTGACCATAAGTGTGTGTGTTTATTTCTGAGCCTTTAATTCTATTTAATTGATCTACCTGCCTGTCTCTGTATTAATAATATGTGGTTTTTTAATCACTATTATTCTGTAGTATAGCTTGAGGTCAGGGATTGTGATTCCCCCAGAAGTTCTTTTATTGTTGAGAATAGTTTTCACTAAGGGTTTTTGTTTCACTAAGGGTTTTTGTTATTCCAGATGAATTTGAGAATTGCTTTTTTCATCTCTGTGAAGAATTGAGTTGGAATTTTGATGGTAGTTGTGTTGAATCTGTAGATTGCTTTTGGTAAGATGGCAATTTTTATTATGTTATTCCTGCCCATCTATGGGCATGGGAGATCTTTCCATCTTCTGAGGTCTTCTTCAATTTCTTTCTTCAGAGACTTGAAGTTCTTGTCATACAAATATTTCACTTGCTTGGTTAGAGTAAAATATTCTACAGAGAACTCCTACAAGTGATAAACAACTTCAGCAAACTGACTCCACATACTGTTTTTGTGGAAAGATCTTTGCCAAATTTCTGGTGAAGTCGCATTAGGAAATAAACCTGAAATCTATGGATTTCTGAGGCATAAATCTCCGTACAAAATCCAGAAAACTAAACAACTTTCCAGCCAATTTATATATTTATAAAAAGACTGAGGGAAGATGTTAGAGAATTAGGACAAAACTTTGAAAAACTTCTTTTTTGAAAATACATTTCCAGCCAGGGATGTTGGCCCAGGCCTGTAATTGCAGTTATTTGGGAGTTTAGGGCAGATGAATTTCAGCTGAATAGCTGCCTGAATTTCACAGTAGACTCTAGGGTGGCCCCAGCAATTTAGTGAGACCTTGTCTCACAACAAAGAATAAAGAGATCTGAGGATGTAGCTTCATGGGTAAGGGCTCATCCTGTGTGCATGAGGCCCTGGTTTCAATCCTCAGTAATGCCAAAAACATAATTTAAAATTTCTTACTAAACCATCATCCTAAATCTAAGTACAAATGGTTGCATGGGTGGGCTTTGTGACTAGTGTATCAGTTAAGAAACTTTCATTAAATTAGAGGATACTGGGTTTATTATTATTATTATTATATTGGTTATTTTATTTATTTACATTCCAATTATTGTCCCCTGTCCCTGTTTCCCCTCTGACAAACTTCCTATTTCATGCCCCCTCTTCCTGCCTCTATGAGGGTACTCACCTATCCACTTCTGCCTCATCGTCATAGCATCCCCCTATACTGGGGCATCAAGCCTCCACAGGACCAAGGGTCTCTCCTCTCACTGATGCCAGATAAGGCAGTCCTCTGCTACGCATGCAACTGGAGCCATAGGTCCCACCATGTGTACTCTTTGGTTGGTAGTTTAGTGCCTGGGAGCTTTAGAGCTGGGGGCGGGGGAGGCTATTGTTGTTCTTCCTATGGGGTTGTAAATTCCTTCAGTTCCTTCAGTCCATCCCCTAACTCTTCCATTGGGGTACCCATGCTCAGTCAGATGGTTGGCTGTGAGGTTACCATCTCTTCTCCACAGGAGCATACTCTTCAATCATGTCTATTGAAATTTTCCATTTAATCTTTTCTTAGATTCCAAAGTCAACTTACATATTCTGAATCTGGTGACCTCTAAACTTGAGTAAATCAATTATAGTTGTTTGCTAATACAAAGAAATTACACCACACTAAAAGAGACTATCACGGAGAGAGAGGACTAGTGTCAGTCTGACATAGGGATAATGCATGAAAAGGGGAGTTTGCAGGACTAAGAGGAGCTTCAAAAGCCAGAAACAATGGCAGAGAGGAAGATTTTGAGGAGAGTACAGGTAATTATACCTTCTACATAATACACATTCTTCATAATGATACCAATGCTTCTACAGAGAAACAGAGAATGTAGCACACAGAGATCTGAGACACTATTGATGGTGATGAAGAGATTTCTTCAGACCAGTCAAATTCATAACATGATGGAAACCTGATTCACCTTAAAAGTTGGCAGACAAGCACTACTTCAACAGATAACTATTACATTAGTCATGCAACACAATGGATTTTTTTTAAAATACTTAGAGAGTACAAATAAACAAGTGATTAACTCAGCTCTAGAGAACGGAGTGGCTGTTCTTAGAAATACCATAACATTTTCATTTGGCAAATGTATTAGTCAAGCCTGTATTGTAGCTGTGAAGTTTTGCAGGGATTAACTTACAAGCAGAAAAGTTTTCATGGGTTCACAGATAAGGAGGTTGTGTGTTCACATATGACAGCCTCATTTTCTTTGAGTTTCTGGTGTGGATGCCCTGGGCCAAGATTGAGAGAAATGATTCTCAGTACAAGCCTGGAAGAGATAAATTCAAGAACCAGGGTCTGCATTCTTCTTCAGAGTCTCACTCCAATGACATAAAGAGTTAAACCTAAGCTCATGAGGGGCCTTTGAGCCATTAAAGTGTTCAAACTATCACAGACATTGACTTTAATCTGAGAGAATAGCTGACAAAATTAATAGGAATTTGACTAAGAATAATTTTATAGTTGTGTATATTCAGCTATACTCATATTTTTCTGGGAACTAGCTTCATGAAAATCACTGGACAATTTTGTGACCTAAATTCAATAAATACAATTCTCAGAAGGAGAGAATTGATTCCATGAAATTATATGGCCCATTGCACAGACATACCACATACATGTACAACACAAATAATAATAATAAAAAAAATTTTTAAACAAGACAATAAATGTATTAATATTCAGAAATAAATGTTAACATTCAAAAAAGTATTAGCATTTAAAATTTTATTTACTTATTTAAAAAGTAAAATCAACATTTTAGATTTTTAGTTCTATTCATTTACTTATTGATTCATGTTCATCTAAAATGACACATTAAAAAAATCCATTGTTGAAGCCAGATAAGGCCTGTCACCCAAGCATAGCACCAGAATTTGGGCCCCTGAAACCCACAGAAACTCAGATGTGTAAACTGATAAAAGAGGCAGGCAAGTTTGCTAGACTAACTTAAGGCTGAGCTCAGGGTTCACTAGAACCCCTGCATCAAAATAAAAGATGAAGAATAAACAGAAATGAACCCAACATCACCCACGGACATCTACAGCCATGAGCCCACATATAACTATGCACACACGCATGTGTGCATTCACATACCTACAAGGATTCACACCACAACACATATTTATACAAAAAGACTATAGTATTGAGAAATGTTTGTGAATATTGAAAATTGTATAGAATTTTATTTGTAAAATATAAACCCATTTTAAATTAAGAGTGAACATCTAAATTTTAATTATAGTGACTGAATCATAGGTGGAGATTCATTTTTTATTTATTGGTCTCAGCTATAGCTACCTTCCTATGCTTTTTTTTTTTTTTAAGAAAAGTGTAAAATGTAACAGATGTTATCTGCCCTCTAGTGGCCATACTGTATAACTTTACATCAGTGGTTTTTGTATAAAATGCATTTTATGTGGCTGACAGTAATTTAGTTTTTAAAGTGTCCGATTATTACTTTAGTGTAAGTAAAATACCCCAAAATAAATTTGAAATTCTCCATATATGCAAAGTATAAAATGTAGAATATTTAATTTTTAAGTACAAGAATTGTAAGTTATTTCTGTTAATTGTTGAGATTATAATAACATATAATCTTTCCTTTCCTCTCCTCAAACACTCCCAGAATGTTTTCTGGTTCTCTTTCAAATTCATTGTCTCTTTTTCATTGATTGTTGTTATTCTGTATGTGTGTGTTGTGTATTCTTACCTATGTAAACCAATCTGCTAATTCTATACATCATTGTATGTATATGTTTTCCAGGTGAGCCCCTTATAAACATAAAAAAGTAATATTTGGTCACAGAAAAATATACAAAAGAATTGAAAACTGAATATCTGCAAAGAATGTGTACAGACTTCCATTACCTAACATGTTTACAGACTCACAATACCTAACAAACATGCTCTATGGACTGATAATTCTTAACATGATGTACAGACTCACATTACCTAACATGCCTAACAGACTCCCATTACCCAACAAGCCATACAGAGTCATATTACCTAACATGAAGTAAAAAGTCACATTGACTGACAAGCAGTACTCATATTAACTAATATGCCAAGTAGAGTCACATTACCTAACATGCCATACAGTCACGTTATCCAACACCTCAAACAGACTCACATTACCTAACATGCTGTATGTAGTCACATTACTTAACACGCCTTGCAGAGTCTCATGACCCAACTAGCTGTACAAAGTAGCTTTACCTAACATATCAAAAAGACTGGCATTACCCAACAAGTGTACAAAGTCTCACTATGAAATATGCTGAAAAGACTCACATTAACTAACATGCAGACCAGACTCAAATTACTAACAGGCTGTTCAGACCCTCGTTACCTAGCAAACAAGCTGTACAGACTCAAACTCTACCCACCGTGATGTTCAGAGTCACATTACCTAGCTTGCTGTATAGACTCACATATTCTAACATGCCTTACAGAGTTTCATTACCTAACATGCCATATAGACTCGCATTACCTAACATGCCAAACAGATTCACATTACCTAACATGCCGTACAGAGTCACATTACCCAACATTCAGTATAAACTTGCATTACACAACATGGCGTACAGACTCGAATTACCTAATATACCGAATAGACTCACATTACTAATATCCTGTTCAGACTCTCAGAACCTACAAACATGCTATACAGACTCATATTATGTTACAATCTATATATTCTTATATTACTTAAAAAAAAACATGCTGTACAGACTCATATTACCTAAGAAGTTGTACAGACTCACATCATCTAACGTGCTGTACAGAGCCACATTACATAACATGCCTTACAGACTCAAATTGCCTAGCGTGCAGAATGTTCTCCCATTACCCAAGAAGCCATACAGAATCAAATTACCTAACATGCTGTAAAAAGTTGCACTCTGTACAGACTTTCATTATCGTGCAAGCTCTACAGCGTCTCATTACCTAGCATGCCGAACAGACTCACTTCACCTAAAGTGCCCCATAAATCACATTAATGTGACTCCATAATTACATAATGTGAGTCCGCACAGCATGTTAGTCAATGTGATTCTGTACAGCATGTTTGTTAACTAATGAGAGTTTGGACAGCCTGTTAGTAATTTGAGTCTGTCATGCATGTTAGGTAATGCTACTTTGTACAGCTAGTTGGGTAGTGCGACTTTGTAAGACATGAGAAGTAATTTGACTGTGTATGGCAAGTTAGGAAATTTGAGTCTCTTCTGCACGTTGGATAATGCAAACTATATGACATGTTAGGTAAAGCGACTCTGTTCACCATGTTAGGTAATTCGAATCTTTGTGGTATGTTAGCTAGCACGAATTTATATGGCTTGTTAGGTAGTACAACTTTCTATGGCATGCTGGGAAATGTGAATCTATACTGCATTTTAGATAATGCGAAATCAGTTCAGCATGTTAGGTAATGTGACTCTATATGTCATGTTATGTAATGCAGCTCTGTAAGGCATGTTAGGTATTGTGAGTCCATACAACATGTTAGGTAATGTGAGAATCTGTACAGTTTGTTATGTAATGTGAATCATTACTTTCCTGGATTTTCATATACATATTTCACAGAACACAGAACAATTCCTTATGGAAAAAAGAAAAGTACTTTATAACTAACACTTGACAGAACACAGTATAATGTGCATGCCTGTGTATTACTCTCGGTGCTAATAACCAGAAGAGGGAGTGTTTCGTTTAGTGTTCTTGTGTACTGTTACCTTTAAATGTCTTAGGTAGTAACATGTGTTTTTAAGAAGGCAGCACGAACATTTCTCACAGAAGGGTTTGTGACTACATCTTCAACCTGCATTTAGTGTGCTCTGCTTTGGAATTGCTTTATTTTGTGACAGCTAATCATTACTTTCCTGTATTTTCACATACACATTTCACAGAACTCAATCCAGTTCCTTATAACAGAAAGAAAAGTGCTTTAAGATAAATGCTTCACAGGAAAGAGTACAATATGCTGTCAGGAGCCATCATAGGACAAACTAATAACTAGCAGGTGATCTTCCTGAGATGGTCTGCTTCAGATTATAGTCCACAACAGATTTTGTCTATAAGCAAGGCCCAGGAGAAATTCATTTTAGAAAAGACTTCTTCTATTATTATGTGCTTTGTGTTATTATTAAACATATATAATAATCATTAGGTATTGGCCAATCCTTTTGAGATCTCTGCAGATCTATGAAGCTGTACTGTCTTGTAGTGATGGTATATAGACAAATAGATGACTTCTTAATTCTTAATGATAATCTTATAAGAATTCTTAAAATTATATCAATGATTATTAAGCTCTTTTATAGTGGGACTGCTATTATCTCTTCTAATAGTCAAAACTGCAATGAAAACTCTGTCTGTCTCCCATGTGTCACCAATTAATTGCTTCTAGATAGTAGCCAGATTTTCTACTACCCAGAGCACTTTCCAAGAGGTTGTAAAACAATTAACCAAAGGTCATAAAAAGGGAACTAACAATTTATTATAGGTGCTAGGACAGAAAATAAAATACTGACTGGGTTTATCTATACAAAACTTCACTAAAAACCTAGTTATGGTTTTCAAAATTCAATGAACCTGTGCAGCTATGACAGGTGATGTTTAGCCAGATAATTACTCCTTTTTTTTTTTTTTTTTTTTTTTTGGTTTTTTTGAGACAGGGTTTCTCTGTGTAGTCCTGGCTATCCTAGAACTCACTCTGTAGACCAGGCTAGCCTCAAACTCAGAAATCCGCCTGCCTCTGCCTCCCAAGTGCTGGGATTAAAGGCGTGCACCACCACCGCCCGGCTGAGATAATTACTCCTAATGGATATGCATGTAAACATTCTTGGTTGTACTATTCTACTATTTTAATTTATGACTTGATTTTATTTGTAAACTTGTGATAAACTTTTTAACATGTGACCATGTGTTCCAAAAAATATTTTAAGTACTGAAGACAAAAGAGAAGACTCAGAACTGAGCTGAGGAGAACGTTTTTGGACAAAGCACTTTTTGGACAAAGAGGGGAAGCAAAAAGAATTTTTCTCCTACCTAGCTTAGAATCTTTCTGCTTTCCCCTTTTTCTTAGATAGCTTTCATAGGAAACTTTTTACAACTTAATGATAAATGCTATGATAACTTTTTAATTTTTTTGTTATTATGCATGCACATTATATATATATATATATATATAATATTATATATATATATGACATAATGCAATATTTTGGCACAGGCTTACAATATGGGTTGATTATGATAGGCTAGTAAATATAATCACTTTTTAAAGTGTTTTCTTTCTGCAACTTCTACTAGCAGAATAAAAGTTAGTTCCTGTTGAGATAGAACAAAGGCCACATTACTTAATCCCCTGCTGTTAGGCTACAGGTGTCAATCACCTAAGCCAGCAGCTTTTACTCTCAGAAAGAACAAGAAAATTTTTTAGGACATTTTAGAAGTTATCAGCATTTCAGTGAAGTTAAAGAGCTAGACCATCCGGAGAGACTCAGACTTTAAAGCCACACCAGAGTCCTACTCTGTGTCCCTTCTCTAGCCTTTCATGGCCAGGAGGCTCCCAGCAATGTGCATGCCTGGGAGTACTCTCTGAGCTATTAACCAAAATAAATAAATAAATTAAATAAAATAAAAATAAAAAAATTTAAAAAGACTGTTTCATTTAGTGTTCTCATGTACAGTTAGCTTTAAATATCTTAGGTTATAAGTGTGTGTTTTTAAGAAGGAAGTAAGAGCATTTCTTATAATAGTTTGTATGACTACATCTTCAAACTCCATTTAGTGCCCTCCGATTTGGAATTACTTTATTTGGGGATGGGAACATAGTTCATCATAATTTTCTTGTATTTTCACTTACACATTTCACAGAACTCAGTTCAAACCCTTAGGGCTACAAGAAAAGTACTTTAGCATCAGTGCTTCACAGAACACTGCAATGCGCATGCCTGTCTGTAGTCTCTATTAATGTGCTATTAACCAGAAGAGTGTTCATTTAGTGTTCCTATGTACTGTTAGCTCTAAATATCTTAGGTGGTAAACATGTGTTTTTAAGAAGGCAGCAAAAGCATTTCTCACAATAGAGTTTGTGAGACTACATCTTCAAACTCCATTTAGTACCCTCTGCTGTGCAATGTTTCATTTTGGGATGGAAACACAGTTTGTCATTACTTTCCTGTATTTTCACATACACATTTCACAAAATGCGATCCAATTCCTTATGGAAGAAAGAAAAGTACTTTAACATAAATGTTTCACAGGACACTGTACAGTCTGCATGCATGCTTGTGTGATAAGCTCTGGGCTAACAATCAGAAAAGAGAGTTTCATTTAGTATTACCATGTACAGATAGCTTTAAGTATCTTAGGTAGTAAATATGTGAGACTCTGGCCACAGAATCCAAAATCTAGCTACATGGGGTAATCAGACCACATAGGGGCACAAAGTGGTCTCTGGTACCGGTAAGTCTTCTCCTTTCAGGATATTTTGAGAATATATGGACAGAAAGGACCTGATATATTCCAACTTCTTGAGAGCCAGGTCTCTCAAAGCCCCAATCGAGAGGTAGAACAAGGAACATTGTAGGAAAAAGTCTTTAAAGACAACAGCTCAGCATCACACTTCAGTCAGGTCTATGGAAGAAGGCAACAACGCGGTGTTTACCCAATAAGGGTCTACCCTTTCAGACAATGGGCAATGTCAGAGCCTCTTTTACCATTTCTCTTGATCCTCCTCAGACTTCTTAACAAAACAGAAACAACCCAGGAACAAAACACATACAGCAAGATGAAGCACAGCAAGTATGCCCGGGAACCACCGACTTAGAAGTAGGCACATTAAGGTTGAAAGCCTAGAATGCTCCAGGAATACCACAAGGATTGCAAGCAAGAAGCATATATACACTGGATGAGAAGGGCATGCACCACAATGGATGAACCAGCCTTCCGGGCTTGGGAAAGAGGGTCAAATGGAACACACAAATGGAATGAACCACGTGAGGACAACAGCTCCTGAAGTACACGGGGACCCCAGGAGCCACACTGAGAATTGTGGAGAGTCACAGTGTTCTATTTGTGTGTCGGGCACTACCACTTTTTACCCACTTCTTTTTCTGCCACCCTGCAAGGGTTTCGAGAAGGGCTTTGAGAGGCCTGGCTCTTGGCGGGGAGTGGGTCAGTTGTACCCTTGCCTTCCACTTTCCACCCACCCACGGGAATTGGGAGGAAAGACAAGGAACCTGTTAACAGAAAGAGAAGTGCAGCTGCCATTCTCACAGAATGACCACAGGCCATGAGTGTCCGTTGCCTGGCGATGCTTAGGCCCCTGCCAGAAGAGAACACCAGACCACCCAATCCACCAAACTAGAGAGTGGCATATGCCCTCAGGAACAAGAAGTAGGATCTTACACTGGCAAAACTATAAAGCCAGGATACAAAAGTGAGCAGATGGAGCAAGATACAGAGAACAATGAAGAAAGCCAGACAAACTGACAATAAATAAATAAATAAATAAATAGCCTCACAGTGACCAATGGCAAGCAGGGTAAGCAGACCTTGCTGGACAAGCATGGAGAACCACACTGTTTGAGGGGGTGGAGGGCACAAAAACAGGAAAAAAAAAAAAAACAACAACAACAAAACAAATACCTTGCCTGCTTAACTCCAGAAAGCAATGCTGTGCGGAGGGCAATATAATAAACTCAGGAGGCACTTGGCAAAGACCGGGACACACCAAGTACAGACCAGTGGAGTTTTGTGAACTCCTAGAAAGAAAAAACTAAAAGGAAACTGGACACTGGATGTGGAGGAACTCCGGAAACACCAGTACAAAATAGGTGCCCTCCTCGCCCCTAGTGTCAAATAGAAAGCTGGAACACCTAAACACAAACAGCTCACATTGCTCAGTTGTCACAAGCTGCCCAGAGAGGGCACGCCAACAAGCAACAGACATGGAAAGCAGGAAGCTTGCACAGGCATAGTTTGATGCAAGCCCTAGGGGCAGAGAAATATGTACTTGGACAAGCCAACAGCCTTGGAGGGCAATGTCTTTTAATGTCACCAACCAAAGGACAGCATGTTAGCATATAACTCCAGGTAGAATATGGTCAGATTACAAAGATCAAAACTATAACAAGTACAGGGAGAAAATTCACAGGCCATACAGAACAACTGAAAGTCACAGCTCGTGAAGTGTCACAAAATATCTCCATGTGCAAGAGAACTGGATCTCAAATGAACAACTAATAAACCTTATAACCATGAGTAGACACAGATAGAGAGGGGCCATGGTAGAACAATGGTGCCAAAGGTTCCTCTAGGCCTCAGACACCCAGACTGAGGAGATCCTGGAAAAAAAAAAAGGCTCCAAAGATCCACAGTGACTGTGCTGGGCTACATGGGCTTTGAAGCCATGACCACAGCAATATTACAGCCTCAGAAATCCAGAGCCACAGTCCCAGGGACCAAAGGAGTAACAAAATTGCTCCAACAATACATATAGACCATATTGGGGCACATCAACTTGGAAGATAGGACCACAGCATCCTCTTGGCCTCAGAAATCCAGATCCCTGCCACTAGTGACTGGAGAAAAGGCAGGGGTTGTGGGGAGGGATAAAAACTCCAGGGAAGATGTAAGCCTTCTGGTCAATCATGGAGCCACCAACACTGTAATTTACCTCAACTGGACACACAGTAATTCCCATTTCCACAGTTCTCCTGGTACAACCTTCTTTAGAGACATTCCCAAGCATTACAACATTTCTGGGATACACCAGTCTGCCTGCTTGCCAGTACTCCTGAATCCTTGGCTAGATGACAGCAGATATTTACCCTTCCTTGTCATCAAATGGGAAATAAGAGCATTGCTGAAAATTATCACCATTAGGTCTCACTCATCCTTTCATCCAAGGAACCAACACAGATTATCCAAAGGCCACACACACTTTGTCTCTTTGGAGGGTCATCTCTAGCTCAGGGGGACATTTGCCCATCACACAACCGAGTAGAATACTCACCACTTCTCCTAAGTATCACAAACGGTGGCCATTGTCCCTCCTGTAATATAGTAAATGCAGCCTCAGGTTGAACACCTCAGGCTCCCCAAAATGACAGGGAGCTGTGTAAAACAGGTAAAAACACTCTCTAAGAGGGAGGCTCAAGTGCAAGTGTATGAGTAATGAATCTATTAGTGAGAAGGAACAAGCACAATTAGGGGAAGGGAGCACCCAAACACCATGTGAGGGAGGGAGGCAGCAAAGTCAGTGTCACACTATTAAGGTGTCATTTAATGAACACTCCACCTCTTGGATTTTGTTGTTTTCTGTTCATCACTGTTACCACCCCCACCCACCCACGCACCACCACCCAACCCCATTTAAAAGATTATATACTGAAAGCAAGTTAAAAGACTGGTGGAATGGTTAAAATTCCCAATTTGTATTTTATTTCCATGAATACATTTTCATAGTGATTTGTTTTAAATGCTTTCACTTTGGTCATGAGATTATTTTATTTCATTTTTTAGAGGGTCTCTTTTTGACAAGGTGGATCTACATTGACAGAAACGACCAATGCTGCTTTTTCCACCTGCTGAGAGCTAGGATTACAGACATGGGACTGCAAACCCAACTGTATATAGGATTAAGATGATGGAGACCAGGGCTTTGAGAAATGCTAGGCTGGTGCTTCCCATACACCTCACAATCCAAATCCCATGTGTTGCTTTCCCTTGTTGTTGTTGTTGTGTGTATGTGTGTGTATACATGTGTGTGTGTGTTGATTAATTATAAGTTAATTATATTTGTGTTTATACTTCTATGTTTTCTTTCTTTCTTCCTTTAAACTCCAGATCAACCTCTCTACATAACCCAGCCTACCCTAGAACTGGCCAGCCCATATCTCTGAGCGTTGTTTCAGGACAGCCAGAACTAAACATCGTCATCATCGTCATCGTCACCATCACTGTCACTGTCACCGTCTCCTTCTCCTTCTTCTACATTTTTCATTTATGTTTTCCCACAGAAGAATAGAAGAAAGAGGAGACTGGCTGGCTAGCAGATAAAATTAAATCATTAAAAACTAAAGTATTGCTTTTCTTCACAAAGCTGAAAATGGCCGACTTTGTAAAAGTAGCATGGAAGCAGCTTTATCTGTATCTGAACCCATCCCAACCACCACCCCATCGGACCAGCTTATTTCTAGCTTCTCAGTGCAGATTGAGTTTATACAGAACCAAGTTCATCAAGCAGGCAGGGGCACACCTGGGGCCTGAAAGCATGCTACATCAGCTCTCAGGATCGGGATAGAAAAAAGGTAAGGGGGGAGAAAGACTGATCATTAGTGGGAAAGCATTTTCCTTTGGAAGTGGTTAAGTACAGAACATGTAGCCACATTGGGAACACTGCTGAAGATAACTAATCAAACCTCTCTCCATCTCTTTATCTCTATCTTTTTGCCCTGCCACATAACAAAATTTAAAAGTTCAAGAGATAATTAGGAGAAGGAGCAGGAGGAAAATAATAACATAAATAATGTTAAATTATTTCAATAGACTTATTCATAGCAGTACTCACTAAGTAGTCATGAGAAGGGGAGTGAGACAATGTGTCTGGATACCTGAGGGTAAGTTAGGTGGAACACTACATAGGCATTGCTACTTAGCAGATAAAATCAAGTCAAGGTAAAAAGTGAAGCAAAAATTGAAGAAACTAAAAGACACATGAGCATTGAGTTCCCTCAAAAAACTGAAAAGAGCCAACTCTGAAAAGTAACATGGAAACAGCTTCTCTCCTTCACCACTCAACTCAACTTCCACATTATCTTCTTCTGATTTTTTAATGCCAGGCAAATCAATCATTTTATTGTTATTTTTAATTAAAATGCATAAAAAAATTTTAAAAATTTTTTTTTTTTTTGAGGGGGGGGCCCCTTTTTTTTTGGGGAAAAAAAACCCCTTGGGGGTTTTAAAAAAAAAATTCGGGTTAAAAGGAAAAAAAAAAAAAAAAAAAAGGGGGGGGGGTTTTTCCCCCCCTTTTTTTTAAAAAACCCTCTAAAAAAAAAAAAATTTTTTTTTTAAAACCCAAAAAATTTTTTTTTAATTTTTGGGGGGGGGGGGGGAAAAAAAGGGGTTTTTTAAAAAAAAAAAAAAAAAATTTTTTTTTCCCCGGGGGGGGGGGGGGTTTGGGGGAAAAAAAAAAGGAAAAAAAAAAAAATTTTTTGGGGGGGGGGGGGGGAAATTGGTTTTTTTTTTTTAAAAAGGGGAAGGAAAACCAAAAAAACCCCCCAAAAAAGGGGGAAAAGGGACCCAAAAAATTTTAAAAATAAAAAAATTTTTTTAAAAACTCAAAAGTTTTTTCCCCCATCACCCAAAACCAAACCCCCCAAACCCAAAAGAATTTTTGAATTTTTAAAAATAAAGGAAACCCCTAAAAATAAAAATTTTAAAAAAAGAAAAAAATTTTTAAAAAAATTTTAAATTTATTAAAAAAACCCGGAAAACCAAAAAAAAACCCCCCCCATTTTGGGGGGGGGAAAAAGGGGGAAAAAACTAAAAAAGGAAAAAACCCCGGGAAAAAAAAAAAAGGGAAATACCCCCAAACCCCCGGGAAAAACCCCCTTTTTTAAAGAAAACCCCAAACAAAAAAACCAAAGATAATCCTTTTGGGTTTTAAAACCCGCCTTTTTTTGTTTTTTTTCCAGGGGGGGGAAAAAATTTAAAATTTTTAAAAAACACAGGGGGGGAAATTTTAAACCCAAAAACTATTACTTTATAAAAACACAAAAGAAAGGGGGGGGGGGAAATGGGGGCCCCAAAACAAAACCCCAAATTTTTTTTTCCGGGGGTTTTAATGTTAACTTTTGGGGTAAAAATTTAAAAAAAAAAAAAAAAAAAAAAAAAAAGAAAAAAAAAAAAGAAAAAAAAGGAGAAAAAAATTTTCCCTTTTTAAAAACCCCCAATTAAAAAATTTAAATTTTCCCCAAAAACCCACCCCCAAAAAAACCCAATTTTTTTTTCCGGGGGGAAAAAAAAAAACCCCATAAAAGCAAAAAAAAATTTTAAAAACAAAGAAATTTTTTAAAAAGGGTAAAAAAGCCTTTTAGGGGGAAATTTTTGTTTTTCAAAACCCCCCCCCCAATGGCCAAAATCCTTTACCAAAAAAAGAACCATTTAAAAAAAGGGGAAACCCGGGGTAAAAATTTCCCTTAAAAAAAAATGAAAAAATAAAAAATAGGGAAAAATTTTGGTCCCAGAAAATTTTAACATAAATAAAAAACAATAAAATTTTCCCCCCACCCCGGGGGGCCAAATTTTTTCCCCAAAAAAAAAAAAATTTTGGGGAAGGGGGGAAAACCAAAAAAAAAAATAATGATTTTAATGCTTTTTAAAAATTTAATTTTTAAAGGGGGTGTTTGGGAAAAGGAGCAGGGGGAAAATAATAACAAATAATTAAATTATTTCAAAGACTTTTTCATAGCAGTATCCTAAGTATCAGAGAAGGGGGTGGACAATGTGTCTGGATACCTGAGGGTAAGTTAGGTGGAACACTACATAGCTGCTATTAGCAGTAAAATCAAGCAAGTAAAAGTGAAGAAAATTGAAAACTAAAAGACACATGAGCATTGAGTTCCCTCAAAAAAACTGAAAAAGACCAACTCTGAAAAGTAACATGGAAACAGCTTCTCTCCTTCACCACTCAACTCAACTTCCACATTATCTTCTTCTGATTTTTAATGCAGGCAAATCAATCATTTTATTGTTATTTTTTAATTAAAATGCATAAAAATATAAATAATTAATCATTGTTGAACTCCTCTGAATTGGTTAGTTAGTTAATCAGAAAAAAATAAATATGAATATGGACATAAATATAATTAATTGTCATGGAACATCAAGAAACTTTCTAGGTAGACCTAGTTTCATAATCTGTTTTTCCAGACTAAGGAAGGCTACACAGCAAACTCAAAGACAGCTAGGAATACACCTGGAAAAATGCTACCTCGAAAAAATTAAACAAGGAAGTAAGTTAGTAAAGAGATAGATAGATAGATCAATACATAGATAAATAGAAGCCAATCACTGTGGCTCAATTATGCAATTGCAGTAAATGCAGGGGAATTTCTGGAGTTGAAGCCCAGCATGTTCTAGGAACTGTTTCCCAGCATGATATATAGAAATCCTGACTCAAAAATACCTGAATAGATTAACAAATAATAACAGAAAAATAAAGAATTATAAGCTTGAATATAATTGACTTGGAATCAAACAACACAAAGTGCTAAGAATCTGGCTTATGCCTTAGGATGCCTGAAGTTGGGCCTGTCCTCAATCATTTCAGTGTGCCTAAACTGGGGGTGGTGGCTCATGCTTGTTATAATCAATACTCAGGAGTTGAAAAGAGGATAAACACACAGACAAACACACACAGACACACACACACACACACATTAGATATGTGATCTACTATAGAGTTTCCAATGGTTCTAATACATCTTTTTCTGACACATACACACTTACTTGTTTTGTATTGTTTTCTGGAAGAGTAGAGTGGCCTGGAGCCATTACAAACCCAGACACAAGAAATCTAATGGGTCCTGTGCAGTCCATGGGAAACACACACACACATACACATACACATACAACACACACACACAGCCACACATGCACACATGGGTTGGGGAGATACATGAAGAAGACAAAAAAGACTAACAGTCCATGGGTTAACATTCCATTATTATGAACATCAGGGCTAGAGAGAGAGAAAGAGGGAAAGAAAGAGAGACCCTCAAGTTAATGAAAATGGAAACACAACATTACACAAGCCCAATCACAGAGTAAAATCAGTCTTGTGTAGAAATTTATAGCTCCAGATGTGCATCAAAAGAATGAAAGGAATAGAAAGAAAGAAAGAAAACAAAGAGAGAGACAGAGAAAAGAAAGAAAGAAAGAAAGAAAGAAAGAAAGAAAGAAAGAAAGAAAGAAAAGAAAGAAAGAAAGAAAAGAAAGAAATTGTCTTCAGTACACAGGTCAAAAATTAGAAAAAAAATTAAACAACTGAAACACAAACCCACTAAACAGCAAGTAACAACAATCACAGCTGAAATGTGAAACACGAAAGATCTCTGTAATAAAACTTCTGTAATAAAATACAACATGCCTTCATCATTAAAGTTCTACAGACAAAAGGACTAGAGGGAACATGTCTGTAAAATAAAGTCTAGAATCTTTTATTGCTTTGTTTTATATTGTTCTCTTTCTGTAATACTGGCAGCCCTGGAACTGAGAGACCAGAACAACTCCATCTTGATTCCAAAATCTATCTTAAAGAACCTGACCTATGTTTGAACCCAAGTTAACCAACAAGCCTGTACCTAGCACCCTTTCCCAGGTTAATCCCAAACAAGCCTGCACCTGGATATTCATTCCCTACCAAGCACCAATCAGGAGAAAGGCAAATGATTTGGCTCCCGGCATGAACCAATTATTTTAAAGAGCAATAAATTTCACAATAGACCCCAATCAGATCTGTGCCAGCCTAGAAACACCTTGCTTGTTTTCTTTCCTGTATAAATGCTTGCTTGAGACTGGGCTCAGGACTTCACCCTCCCATCCTGCTGCATCAGGGTCTGTGGTGAGCACAAGCTCGAGCCTGAAGAAAAAGACTCAAGTGTGATTGTATTGGAATTGTCTCCTTGGGATTCTATCGAGGTTCATGAAGGGTCATAACAGACCTTGCTCTGCAGACTAAGCTAACTTCAGAGTCATAGAGGCATGCCTGACTCTGTCACCAGCACAGCTAGACAAAAGCTAGAATCTTCTTTTTATTTGTTATCTATCTATCTATCTATCTATCTATTATCTATCTATCTATCTACCTATCTATCATCTATCATCTATCATCTATTTATTTTTCTTTCAGTGTGTGTGTGTGTGCTCTATCTGCATATATGACTGCATGCATGCCTGAAGAGGACACCAGAATCATGCCTGAAGAGGACACATGTAGTATTAATTTACAAGTAACTACTTCCACACATGTGGGGGAAGGGGTAAATGAAACAATTTCTACAACCTTCTGTGTGTGTCTCCTTACTCTGTCATAATCATGAACTTTTTTTAAAGGCAGAGTCTCATGTAGTCCAGGCTGACCATGAACTCACTATGTAGTGATGAACTCACTATGTAGATGGTTTTGAACTTCTGATCCTTCTACCTCTACCTCCTCAGTGCTAGGATTCAGAGCCCTGTGCTGCTACAGCTGGTGGATACAGTATTGCAGACTGTATGGCTTCCTGTATGCTAGATAAACACTCTACTGAGCCACATCTGCAGTCTCATGAATTGTTTCTGTGAGCTACAACCCCTGCTTAGTTGTCAAAGAGCTTCACAAATGACCGTAACGATGGAAATGAATGAATGAATGAGTTAGTGAGTGTAAACTGAAAGAGAGAGATGAGAGAAGGCCAAGGCAGATAACACAATAGCATACATAGATTAGAGATCATCCACTGAATTTAAATGACAGGATCTGGCAAAACACTGGCTGTTGGCCTTGGGTATCCCTGAGAGGTCAAAAGTTACAGCAAGCAAACCCCAGCACCTATGGAAACTTGTATGCTCTAAACTGAAAGGTGCTAGATGAGTGATCAAAACAAGACCACTTCATAAATTTCCCATAGCCCTTTTGTCAAATAACAGTTTCACAGGGTTGGTGGGTTGGGAGGTGTGAAGAGAGGAGCTAAAATTCCCTGAAAGTGAGAAAGCTTTTTCCAAGAAGTAGATTCAATCATGTGGTGAGGGCTCCACCTGGTGGATTTACACAGAATGAACGAAGACTGCCAAAGAGTGTCAGCCCAGCCTCCTCCCAACGCTGAGTTCCAAGCCAGCCTGATACAAAAGAAAAAGAACCTCAAACCCCAGTGTAGCTAAAACAATCTTGAATAATAAAAGAACTTATGGGGATTTACTATCCCCAGTTTCAAGTTGTACTACAAAGCTATAGTAATAAAAGTAACATGGTATGGACACAAACACAGACATGCTCATCCACGAAATCGAATTGAAGACCCAGATGTAAACACACCTGTGGACACACATTTTTCTATTTTAAAAAAGAGGGGTTGCAGCAACACACATGGAGAAAAAAACACAGCACCTTCAACAAACAGTGCTCATCAAACTGGATGTCTACATGTAGAAGATGCAAATAAATTCATACTTATCACCTCGCACAAAACTCAACTCCAAATGAATCAAAAACCTCAACATAAAACCAGATACACTGAACCTGATAGAAGAGAAAGTGGGGAATAGCTCATCGGCACAAGAAAAAACTCTTTAAACAGAAGACAACCAGCACAGAAACTAAGATCAACAATGAATACATGGGACCTCATGAAACGGAGAAGCTTCTGCGCTGCAAAGCACATCATCATCCAGTGTCGGCCTATGGAATGGGAAAAGATTCTGTTACCAACTATGCATCTGACAGAGGATTAATATCCAAAATATAGAAAGAACTCAAAAAACTAAGTATCAAGAAAACAAACCAATTTTAAAATGGGGCACAGATTTAAACAGAGAATTCTCAAGAGAAAATTCAAAATACCTGACAAACACTTAAAGAAATATTCAACATTCCTTAGCCACCAGGAAATACAAATCAAATCTGCTCTGAGATTTCAGCATACACCTCTCAGAATGCCTAAGATCAATAAAAGAAGTGACAGCTCATGCTGGCGAAGATGTGGAGTAAGGGAAACACCTATCCATTGCTGGTGAGAGTGAAAATTGTACACTCACTGTGGAAATCCGTGTGATAGTTCCTCAGAAAGCTGGGAATGTATCTACCTCAAAATCCAGCTCTATCTTGGGCATATAAACAACGGATGGTTCTTCCTACCATGCAGACACCATGAAGCTCAACCATGTTCAGGCTTCATTGTTATTCTATTGATAGTAGCCAGAAACTGGGAAGAAAAAAAAAAAAAAGCTAGATATCGCTCAACAAGAATGGATAAAGAAACTGTGGTATGTTTACTCAATCGAATATTACTTAGCTGTTAAAAAAGAAACATTTGTTGGTAAATGGTTGGAACTAGAATAAATCATCCCAAGTGAGGTAACCTAGGCCCAGAAAGATAAATATGGTTATGTATTCCCTTATATGTGAATATCAGCTGTTAAGTCAGTGATAACCAAG
The DNA here is from genome assembly GCA_021653895.1 of Mastomys natalensis. NCBI lineage: Eukaryota > Metazoa > Chordata > Mammalia > Rodentia > Muridae > Mastomys > Mastomys natalensis. The sequence continues at coordinate 105,261 of JAJTUV010001524.1, read as the reverse complement.
CTATACTCTGAAAAGCAACAGGTAGGTATAGAATGAGGAAAGGGAAATAGAATATATAGTTATGGGTGAATGGGTGAACTGGAATGAGAGAATAAAGAGAAGTGGGAAGAGGAAGATGAGAGAGAAAATAGAGTGAGAGGTGGCTAAATAAACGGGCATTTGAGTAGTAGTATGGAAAATTAATACAATAGAAACTTCCTAAACTATATGCATATATGAAGGGGATCACCGAGTTATGGGGAGACAGAATCTGAACTGGCTATGTCTTATCACCAAATAAATCTTCTAATACTAGGATGGGGTTACACCTAATTAAGCTGTTGGCCAAGGAGTTTCACGGGAATCCCCCAAACAACCCAGGCTGTTGCCGAAACTATAGGTTGCTCTCCACAAAACTGAAGGTAAGACCTACACAACTCATTGACTACAGAGAAGCTGAGGCAGTGCCTACAAAGAGCCTTCACTCCACAGAGAGATGCCATATATATATTGTGTCCAATGTGTACCTCCTTGTAAATCAAGAAGGAGTAGGTTTTATTTGTGGCGACCTTGGGCCTGAGTGAAAATTCCACAGAGTTGGTTATTTCTGGAAAGCTGCCTTTTCTCCTCCCTAAATGTAAACATCTTTACTGTTTGGATGATACTTTAAAAATGCAAAACATGTTCAAGATGAATGTCAGCAACATTTGGCTGCTTAAGATCCTGCACCCCTTTTCCTCCTAACACTATAAACGAGTACAGTTCTTAAGGGAAAAAGGCCATGAGACAGTTTTCAATTCCTGCATTCCTTTTTAATTTATACATGTGTTCCCTTGACTATAAAGTATATATTCAGTCCTCTTCGTCACCCTGTGTTCGTCATGTTTACCTACTCTTCAAGAACTCTAACTTTCAGAACCTGATTGATTTTATTGACATAACAAACTATAACTCACATGACCTTTGCCTCAATGTTAATTAACACTCAGTTTGTGGTATATATCCCATGATAATGAATATGCCATCCTTAAAATTTTTAAAAAACATTCCATTGAGTATTTCTTCAGGAACCATTGTAAAAGAAACCTATTCCTTGTAACCATAGCTATGGAAAATTTTTTCCTTATTCTCTTCCTTGCATGGAAAGTTCTTGCAACCAGAGATACAATCAGTAGAGGTATGTTCTGCTCAGTCACTTTATAGTCCCTGTGTATTATAAAACATGTGTTCATTTAGGAATTATTGAAAGGTATTATGACATTTTCTCTAATCAAAACTGAGGAATACTTTGCTGTGTGCATTTTACTTATGCTATTTTCTCTATCTATCTGTCTTTCTGTCTGTACATGTTAGTAAACTGACTTCCTGCTACAATTGCTTTTTGGTTTCCCCCCCCCTTGGTGATACGAGGACCACATCCAAATGATAGGTAAGTGCTCTACACCCCAGCCATATCCCTACTTCATTATGTTAACTCTTTTAGGGGGAACTTATCTACTTTAACATTGCTTCTTTAAAAAAAAAAAAAAAAAAAGACCTGAAATGTTGGAGGAAAATACAAAGTATAGAGTAAACAAATATAAACGCGATTAGAAAGCAGTATTTTCTCATACAAAATGGTGCAACATCTCCATTTTTGAATTCTAATTGCTTTCTTTTTTTCTTTGGTGTTTTGAAACAGGGTCTCTCTACATAGACCAGGCTGGCCTTGAACTCACAGAGATCTACCTATCTATGTCTCCTAAGTGTTGGGATTTTAAGGCTTTGATCTACCATACTCAGCTAAATTCTAATTTCTTCAAACTAGAATTTCTTTTCATGGGGAGGTCAGGAGTAGTGTGTACTTCTGTTTCCTAGATCAAGGGCTCTGGCAAGGATCAAGACTGTGACCTACCTAGGAGTTTGGAGACAGGCCCAGAGATACTCACAGGCTGAAGGAAATGTTCTCACTCTCAGCCACCATGCCTTACAGAGAAATCTTGAAGGCCTGGTTGTGTTGCCTGTCATTCTCAGTCCCAGAAAAATGAATCTTGACTTGGTAATGGAAGGGGAGGACACTGGAACAGGGCATGTCAGTCTTTATGGAAGTTCCCAAACGATCAAGCAGTTCAGACTCATAGGACATGTCTTCTGAGCACCCAAACAAGAAGTGCACATATTGCACCATCTGAATGGACTGGAAATAGTTTCTGTTGAAAGTAGTGCAGACCTTATGTGCTTTTCAGTGTGGCTATAGTGCACAGGAGAAACCGAACTTGTATCGGAATTGCCAGCCTCGAAGAGACTACCAAGTGCTCATAGACAACCATTGAAGTGATCAAGGGGTTCCCAATGGAGGAGTTAGAGAGGAGCTGAAGGAGCTAAAAGGGTTTGTAGCCCCATGAGGAGAGCAACAATACCAACCAACCAGAGCTCCCAGGGTCTAAACCACCAGCCTGAAAGCGCTTAGGGTGGGACCCATGGATCCAGCTGTATATGTAAGGGAGGATGGCCCTGTAGGGCATAGGTGGGAGAGGAGATCCTTGGTTCTATGAAGGCTGGATACTGAGTGTGGGAGAATTTGAGGTTGGGGAGAATGGGAGTGGGTTGGGTGTGGGGGCACATGCTCATAGAAGCAGGAGGAGGGAGGATGGGATAGGGGGTTCCTGGATAGCGGGGGAAATGGGGTAAAGGGATAACATCTGAAATGTAAATAAAATATCCAATATTTTTAAAAAAGAACATTTTTAATTTGTAATAAAGTTTACAGCTTGTTTTTTTTTTCAAAATAGTAAAAACTGTAAGCACCTGTTAATAAAGGTCTTAAATAATAATAACAATAATAATAATAATAATAAATATCTAGCAGTTAAAATAGGAATTACATTTCCCTCTAAAGTGTGAATTCAACCACTTAATGTGTTTGGCCTTCCATCTCAGCAAGTTCCAAATTGGTGGATTTGATCAACATCAATGCAAAGATGTTTGCCATAAAAACTATATAAACGTGATTTCCTCATGGTAATTCCCTAAACAATACAGTATAACGACTACCTACAAAGCATTTATACTCTAACAGTTGGTGTGTGAGTAATCTGGGGGTAATTTATAGGGGGAGGTTTCTTGAAGGTAGCATACAGATTTTTATGTTCTTGGGTACTAGATCTAATTTGTCAGGAGTCATAATGGGACAAGCTAATAATCAGCAGGTGATCATCCTGATATGGCTTGCCTTGGATTATTATATAATCTGTGACAAGTAAGACTTTATTCAGAAAGGCTGTAAGGAACTTATTTAGGAAAGATTCATGCTATTAATATGCTTTTCCTATTATTATTAAACATATGAAACAGTCATTAAGCAATAGCACACCCCTTTGGAGCAGATCTTTGCAGATCCATGAAGATGTACTGTCTTGTGGTGATGCTATATAGACAAATAGATGACTTAAGTCTTAATGATGATCCTATAAGAATTCCTAAAATTATATCAATGATTATTTAACTCTTTTATAAAAGGACTGCTATTAGATCCTTTTCTGATAGTCAAAACTGCAATGAGAGCTCTGCCAGTCTCCCAAGTGTCATCAGTTAATTGCTCTTAGATAGTAACCAGACTTTCTCCTACTCAGAGCACATTCCAAGAGATTGTAAAACAATTAACCAAAGGTCATTAGAAGGGAACTAACAATTTATTATAGATGCTAGGACAGAAGATAAAATATTGCCTGAGTTTATCTATACAAAACTTTACTAATAACTTAGTTTTTAGATATTAAGTTTTAAAACTTAGGTTTTAAACCTTCAGTGAACCTGTGGAGCTAGACAGGTGATGGATGTTTAGTCAGATAATTACTCCCAATGGATATGTGTTAAACATTTTCTGTTGTAAACTTCTATTTCAATTTATGATTTGAGTTTTGGTGTGAACTTCTGATGAACTTTGTAACATGTGATCATGTTTTCTGAAAGATGAATAAGTGCTGAGGACAAAGAGATGAGAGACAGAGATACAATGGACAGTTAGAACAGAATTTTTTGCCTTTCCCCACTTAGAGTAGTAAATAGAATAGAATTTTTCTCTTTTCCCAAATAGAGTAGAATTTTTTTCTTTTCCCCACTTAGGACCTTTCTTCTTTTCCACTTAGGTAGCTTTCATAGGAAACTTTTTACACTTAGTAATAAACTCTATAATAACTTCTCTAAGTGTTTTTTCTTCCTGTGAACTCAGACCAGCAGGCATAAGTTAGAACCCAGCAGTTCCAGCTGAGATAGAACAAAGGCTATTTATTTAATCCTTTACTGTTTTTAGGATGAGGTGCTAGGTGCCAGAGATTGCAGTTTCTGGTCTCAGAGGATCACAGAAGGCAGGTCAGCTACAGTAGCATAGTAACTTAGATAAATAAACTTTTATTATACAGCAACCCTAAATACCTCATAAGACCAAAATCTTACCCCCAATCTCATAAGACCAAGTCTTACCCTCACCGACGCTCTTCCCCCTCTGCTGCCTTAAGAAGAATTGACAAGAAGAAAGAAGAAGACTTCCCTCCAAGCCAGGCTGGCCTCCGGTATTTAATGTTATTTCTAAAATTATGGATGTTTAGAAATATTAGAAGAAATTAATTTGAGTTGAGTAAAGTATATGCTGTGCTTCTCAACACTCTCTAAAAGGCTAAAGAAAAAAATAAAAGCATATAATAATCTATGTAGAAATTATAATGCATTTCCAACTTCTATTAAAGAAGTACCTGTTTTAGACACCAAAACCTGAAGGGAAAAATAAAGATTTGGAGGGAATTCATTCTGGGTAACTTATTAAAAATAAACTTTAAACTGGAGTGTGTTTAAAAAAAAAAAACAAAGAAACAAAAATCATTGGATTTGAAACATATTTGACACCTAGGCTGAGAGAGTATTTGGTTTAAAATACGTTTGGATGTGATGTTTGTGTTTGCTTTGTTCTCAGAAAACAAATTTAAAACTTTTAAAGAAAGAAAGCTGGAAATTTAAAGCATTTGTAATTATACTTTTAAAAACTTCATACTGATTCTCTGTTTCACACCATGTATCCCAATCCCACTCATCTCCACATCCCTCCATATTCCCCCGCCACCCTTGCAACCTCTACCCTAAAAGAAAAAAAAAGTATAAAAAAAATCTCATCATGGAAGCTGTAGTGTGTCACAATGTGTCCCACAATATTTACCCTTTTGTCCACTTATCTTCACTTGCAAGTGTTCATTGCATTGAGTCATTGGTCTGTTTCAAGGCCTCTGGCTTCTGCTACACCATCAATATTGGATCCTCACCAGGATCCTCTTGGGTAGCCTGTTGTTGCCCTGTGTCATGGAGATCCTGCATCTTTGATCTCCAGAACTAGCCCCTTTGTGTGTTCCAGCAGTTTGCAGTTGGATAGACATTGGGGTAGACTAACTCAAAGCCCTGGATCTCTGGCCTACATGGTATCTAAGCTGGTCAGCCCGCCAACTCTCCTGCATCCACACCACCAGGGTAAGCTCTCCAGTACTGCCCCAGTGCTACAGCTGGATAGGGGCAGGGTCAGCAGTTCTGCTCTCATGCCCTCAGGCCCAGAGCCAGTTCTACTCTGCTGCCCACTTAAGATGTGGCTGCTCTCCCATGTGCTGTAGCTAGCAAGGGACTGGGCCACATCTCCTTCCCTTACACCCTCAGAGTTGACTCACCTGTGATTTCACCATCAGGGCCAGCTCTACTGTGCTGCCCAGGTAAGGTGCAGGGCCTGCTCTCCCAAGTACTGCAGCCTGCAAGAGGGGCATTGTCAGCTCTACACAGCTCTTGGATGTCAACATGGTCCCAGGTGGCAGCCCAGACCGGGGACCTTCATAGAGTCTTTAGTGGTAATGTGAGTCACAGTCATAGACACAGACTCCTGCTGGTATATGACCACAGACCCAGACATGAACCTCAGCAGCATCATGGACTGTTGGGAGCAACCTTGCTTATACACTGAAGGCCTAAGTCAGCCATACATGCCTACTAACACAAAGTCTTGGTCTGTGTGGGGAAGCACTGGCCCTAGAACAGATAGCTGTGGATCTTGTGGACAAGTGGCCTTGGTGAGAAACTACCAGCCTGGATGCGAACAAGTAATCATAAATCTTGTGGATAGGTAGCCTGGTGGGGAAGTACCAGCTTAGATAAGAACAAATGAATCATAGACAGAGTCATAGTGACATGTTCCGCCCTGCTTCTTCTGTGAACTTTTCACCCAGCCAATACCCTGTTATCTGTACTCCCCCTAAGAACACCTAACACTCCTGCGTTATCCCCCTCCCCACATCCTGCCTCTATGTGTATGTAACCCCTGTGTGAAAAATTAAAATTGTGGTTTGATCAGACTCTAGACAAGCCATGGTTCTTTGCGTACCCATTCCCCCATTCTCTCTTTTCAGGTGGTCCCCCAGTCCTAGTCCACTGCCCTGCTGGACAGGGCAATGGACTGAAATTTCACCATGGCCTCAGGTGGCCATTCACTGTAGGCTGTTCCATTCCACCCTCATGTCTCCAGTTCTACCTCTCTTCGTAATGTTCAAACTGTCCTGCTTTTCTTTGTCTCCCATCTGTCCACCACATAATTACACATCTTAGTGGCTCCCACTTCAGTTGAGCCACCAGTAGGCAGACCTCTGAGTATCCTCTTTTAGTTGTGCCCTGTGGTATGGCGTCTGGGTGACCTAGGCCTCTGGGTCACTAAGTATCATTTCTGTAAGCATTTCACTGGACTACCACAAAGTTACTGAGCATGTGTTGAATTTCTGAATTTCAGCTAATAGTAATACAGACATGTATTTTCTGATGATTTGTTTACAAGAAAACTTTTGTCAATAAACTCATTTCATGGTAGATCAATAAGCTGTACAATGATTAGGCCATCTTTATATTAACTATATTTTATTCTTGTAGTAATGCTAAGCTTTAAGATTAAATCTTACTTGATGTACTTTTGTTTTTGTGTGTGTGTGTTGAAATATGTATAACATGAAATTTTCTGTTTTAGCCATTTTTAGTTGTATGCTATTCATCTTTTTCTACAGTCTTTCATTTTAAAATTTTGTACCCATTAAGATAAGTTCTTGCCAGGCAGTGGTGGCGCACGCCTTTCATTCCAGCACTTGGGAGGCAGAGGCAGGTGGATTTCTGAGTTCGAGGCCAGCCTGGTCTACAGAGTGGAGTGAGTTCCAGGACAGCCAGGGCTACACAGAGAAACCCTGTCTCGCAAAACAAAACAAAACAAACAAAACAAAACAAAAAAAAACAAAACAAAACAGATAAGTTCTTAGCAACTTCCCCTGGCAAACACTAGCATCCTGTCTCTTTAATTTCATTATGACTGTTACAAGACATATAGCATTTGTTTTCTGTATGTAACTTATTTCCCTTAGCATAATGCTCAAAATTTATCTATTTATAGCATATATTAGAATTCTCTTCCTTTGAAACAAGAGTAAAGGATACCCCACTGTATGTACTTTCCGCATGTATCTATTCATCCATCATTGGACATATGGGTCACATGCATGAACAGTGCTGCCATCAATGTGGGTTTACAGATAGAAGTTGTGGCCATGCTTTAGTTCTTTGGGGAGAATACTGAAGTACAGAGTTGTTAGGCCCTAGAGAAACTTTGCTTTCTATAGTGGTGGCTAAGTTCTTTATACATGGAGTTCATGGTGCTTTCTGGATGTTTCTATTCATCTTTCAATAAATTTTGGATATTTGGAGCTGTATTTTTTCCATACAATTTCTGCCCCTTTCTATTCAAAAACTTCTACAGTCTATATTTAACTGGATAGAGGTCTCTACACGTGTACAAATTCTGGAGGTGTTCTGTAAAAGGAAGAATCTGGGCGTAAGTCCTTGATAAGGATACATATAAAGTTTTAAACTTATTTAAAATGGGGTGCGTAGGGACTAGGGTGTAGCTCAGTTGGCAAATACTTGTCTAGAATATACACAGCCATGTTTTTGTTTGTTTCTTTATTTTGGGCTGTTTGTTTGTTTGTTTGTTTGTTTGTTTGAGACAGGGTCTCACTATGTAGCTCAAGATGTAATGAAATGCACTATGTAGACCAGGCTGGCTTTGAACCCACAGAGATATGTCTGCCTCTGACTCCTGAGTGCTGGGATTAAAGGTGTGTACCACTACACTGAAGCCCTGGTTTTGATCCTCTGCACAGCAGAACTTGCTCCTGTGGCTCATGCCTATAATTCCAGCACCAGGGAGGCAGAATCAGAGGATGAGAAGTTTAAACCCATCCTTGGATACTCAGTGAGTTTGGGAACACCCTTGGATACATGAGATTCTGACAGCTCCAGCACTGCCATGGTACCGAGCTTCGGCATAGGCCTGGGGGATTAAAGGAAGAAACAGACTCAGGTCATTTGTTATAAGAGACTCTCAAAGCTTTTATTCAGCAGGTTCAATATATACACCAAGGCAGGAAAGGAAAAACACAAATTAAAGGAAAAAACAGGAACTCAAACTAGGGGACAATAGGATGTCAAGTGTAAATTCCCTTCCTGGGGCACCATGTCTACATCAGGATGTTTTGATCTTAGAAAAACCACAGAATGTTACTTAGTAGACAACAGCACACAGAAAGTCTCAGCCAGGGCACGACAGCCCTTCAGGGTCCTATCTCTAAAAATATAGTTCTCAATTCTATTTAAACAGTCACATTAAGCATAGTGCCCTGCCTCTCTAGTTTTTGTGTTGATGTTTAAAAACAGAAGAGGCTATGTTTGATGAATTTTGTATAGCTAAGCTTTTTCCCCAGATGAGTGAGATGGTTCAATGAGTAAAGAAGCTTGCTGCCAGGCCTGACAACAGGAGTTTGATCCCCAGGACCTGCTGCAAAGTATTCCACAGTACAGATAAGATGTGATGGCCTCTTGAGCTAAGTGATGTCATCCCAACTGTTAGGGCTTTCTGTCACCTTTTCAAGCAATGGAGGAGCCATCTTTGGAGATATCATATGCCTGACATTGTGTTGGCATGTCAATATGCTGCCAGACTTGGTATTTATGCAGAGGGTGTTGGCCTCACCAGTGGGACAGTCAAATGTCATGTCTTCAACCTTTCCTGTGAAATAGAAACAGAGGTAAGCTTGTGACATGCATTTCCTTGGGTAAACTAGGGTTCTGCTTTCCTACATTAAATGTGGGTTTTTGTAGAGGAAATGTAGACAGGAGCACATCCCCAGAATTCCAGCACAGGAGGGCAGGGGCAAATCCGGAAGATATTTGTGGTATCTTTCATTTGCAACTTGATCAAAGTTCCAGCAACTTGCCATCTACATGTGTGTCCCTGTTTTCTCTCCAGAGTCTTCCACTATTGATATTTTTTAACTGGTTAAATGAAAATGAAGTCACATGGGTTAAACCCAAGACTAAAAAGTAGGTAAAGCCAGGAGGCTTGAAGGAGAGACTTTCAGACGTGCATGCTCATTTTAAAACACCAGTATATTGTGTGCAGAGGAAATGTGGTCAGCCAGCCTCCTGACTTTGGGCCAGCCTCAGTCAGGATTTGTGCCTTCCCTACCATGATGGAGGCCAATATGCCTTCTTAACAATAAGTCCAAGTAAACCCCTTCTTAAAAAATAAACAACAAAAAAACTATAAAATAAAACAATAAGAACAAGAAAAACCCAAAAGCCAACTCTGCTAAGGGCCATAGCCTTGTGCCACAATCCCATCAGCCTTACACAGAAAATACTTGTGCAAGGACATCTAACCATAGCTGCCTGTCCATCCTGGGACCAACGTTTCCTTGTTATTGATGCTTATAACAAAATACTGCTGTGTTCTTGACAACATAGCATCTTCCTCATTTTGCCTTAAAAATATCATCTTATAAGGTGGAGATGGCAAGATATGCAAGCATCAAGGTGAGTCAGGCCCTATATACACCATGGAAACCTAACTGGCTTTGTGTACCTGTAACTGAAGCTCTGGGAACAAAGACAGGCAGGTGCTGGGAGATCACTGGACAAGTATCAAAACAGAGCAGTTTAGTGAGAGGTCCTGTCTCCGCAAGGTGGGGAAGCAATGGAGGTAGACATTCTGACATCAGCCTCTGGTCCTATGTGCATCAGCTAGAGTGGGTGTGTCCAGGCACACTCACCCTTGCCTGGACTCTGTATGTGCACTTCATTTATCAGCACAAGTGCAGCTATTACAGTGTTGTTTGGAATAAGTTATTATCTTTGGAGAAACTCTGCTATTTAGGTTCATGATACCAAACACGGAAATCCCTTGTTTGTTGCATTCATAATTAATGTTTAGCATTTTATAGTGTTTTGGGGGAGGTCAGAAATGCTGACACAAAACAAATTTTAACAGAAGCCCACCAGCCCCTGACCTGCACCTGGTAACGACTTTGAGGGGCTGTTCATTGCAATGCTGGATCCTCTTTGCTGACTCTGGAATATCCTCTGTCCTATAACACACCCTCTTGGATTAAGCAGCTCAGCCATGTCAATGCCCTTGCCAGCAGCCCAGAGCCTCATGGTCTGATGATAAGGACCAGTATATTTTGGATGTGAGTGGTCAAGAAATAAGGTTTCATTATTTTATTATCAGTTACCTCCCCCTGGGGAAGGGACAGTGAGTGATACAATTATATAGGGTGGTAAATTTCTGGTACATTAATCGCAAACTGTCTAACAAATTTTGTTCCTTAGCAACAATCTGACACTATCAGTGGCATCCCCATCCACTGCACATTCCCACAGCCCCAGTGTCATAGTGTGGGGGGGATATAAAGTTGGCTGGGCGTGTGGCTCGGTTGGTAGAGTTTTTGCCTGGCATGCATGCAGCCCTTGGCTCTGATACTAAGCACTGCATACACTGGGCTGGTGTACATGCCTGTGATCCCAGCATTTGGGGTATGGGGATAGGAGGATCAGGCCATATTCAGTTCCATAGTAAGTTTGAGGCAAGTCTGAGATTCATTAGGTAATTAACAGTAATCATATTAGTTCAGTGGCCCTCAACTGGTGGGTCACGACCCCATTGCAGTTCAAGTGACCCTTTTACAGGGGTTCCCGAAGACCATTAGAAAACCAATACCAAAAAACAGTAGGTGCAGGGCTCACACTCTGGAAAAGAGATGTAAGGGAACCCTCCTCGGCCTGCCTTTGCGGGCCTACTGCTGGCTGGGCAGATAAGTAGGAAAAAAGATAATGTCTGCCAAGGAAACAGACCTAGGGAGCTGGGAGAAAGGTAGCCCAGAGAATTGCATGACCACTTTGATAAGCCCACAGCTCTGGGTAGGCTTCAATGGGCCACAGGAGACAGATTTGGAAACATTTTGGGCCTTGGGGCCAGCAAGAGTTGTCTTACTGGAAGGAGAGGAGTCAGGCTAGTCCTTCTAGAAATGTCCAAGGTTACTCTGGAAGACAAGGACTGAATTCTGAATTCTGAAACCACTCTGAGTTTTCTCACAAGAGACTGCCCCAGAGCTTTCCTGAGCTGCTTTGTAAGTGTATGGAATGCATGGAGTTGGGTAATAAAAGCACCTCAGGCAGGCAATTATCTGCTGCTATCTTGTCTAAGCATCAGCTTTCTAGAACTGGCTCTGCTTTGACCTCCTTGAAGAGTAGATGAAAAGGGGCTCAAAGATACCTTAGTTCACCCTGCCTAATGTTATCTAACCGTATAAATGAACACAGTGAGGCCTAAGCATGCTGGCATATAAGATGCAAGGGGGAGAAGCACTGGATACTCGGCTATTCAGCAAAGTCCTGTGGTGATCCCCCACCTGATGCTGGAACTAGAACCTGGGACCCTATGCATCCAATTCACCCAGTGCAAAACTTAAACTCACCAGTAGACCTACCAAGAGAGAGAGAAACATGTCCTTGGAGTCAAGCATCCTTATTGGCTTATCCAGCTCACTAGCTCCAGTCCTCCTTTTTAAAAGAAAAGAACAGAAACAGAATTTTGGATTCAAAAATATATTGCAACATGTTAGAAACATTTCCAGTTCCTAGCCCCTTCTACAGTAGTGGGAGATTTGCTCTCAATAGCCAGTTAGCCAGGATGTATTTTCTGACTTGCTCAGTCCTTGACTGTGGGGCATGTTTCACACTTACTAAGACATGCCAGGGTGAGAAAGGGTGTCATTAGAAACTGTGTCTCAGTTTCCTTCTGTCTAGAATAGTTTAATTGTCTTCACCACCAGTTCTTAACCTGTGAGTTTTGACCCCTTTGGGGGTCGAAGAATACTTTCACAGGGTTTACCCAAGACCATTGAAAAACACAGATATTTACATTAAGATTCATAGCAATAGCAAAATTCGTTATGAAGTAGCAATGAAAATAATTTTATGGCTGGGGGTCACCACAACATGAGGAACTGTATTAAAGGGTCGCAGCATTTAGAAGGTTGAGAACCACTGCTCTAAGCAGTCTAAGCTACTGGGATAATTACTTCTCTTAAATACTTTCTCTGTATGCTATTCATTTGAAATGTGGCTTACAAGTCTATATTTATTCCACGTGGGTTTATTATTTGGGCCTATCTACCTGATCGTGTTTCAGGAATATATAAAAGATAAATACCTAGCCTTTCACACTGTACAGAAGCCTAGGAACCCGAAACAGTGTTTCCAAGTCAGATGATAAGCAGCCAGTCAGGGTTGACTGAGGTGGGCGGAATGGGGTTCCAGTTACAGAATGGGACTTTCTCCATTTTATCTCCTCTCACACCTGAGCTTCAGCAGTTGCTCTTCAGTGGCATTTATAGGCTTCCTACAGCTGGACTTGCTTCTCTGGGTGTTTTAGCTACTTGTACTTAGCCATCACACGGGGTATTTGGAACAAAGTATAGTTTTAAGCATCTGTAGTGACAGTCCCTTTTCAATGATTTGCACAAGACCTTCTTGTCCAGAAACTATAGGTATAAGTACCAGACCCACAGTCCTACCCAAAAGAAAGAAAAGTGTAAGTGTGTGTGTGAATACACACTTTTTTGCACGTTACAGATCTTTCTCTCATAATTACCCAAATGAGGAACAAGTTAAACCTCTACCAGCTAAGGACTGGATGAACCTTTAAGGGTTCATACAATGCAGTGCTATTTGGAAATGACAAGGTACAAACTGCTGGTGCATGCAAAGCAGGGACAAATTTCAAAACCTCCTGCTGGATGGAAGAGGAGACCGGAAAAGTCAAACATCAGGGAGGGGAATCAGACAAGTGGTTGTCAAGGGATGGGCAGGGGGCCTGATGAGAAGGGGCAGCAAAGGATACATCATTTGTGAGATTTCTATCTCATTTGTGAGATAGAAACTATACCTCAAAATTTGACAGTTTTCTTTTCTTTTCTTTTCTTTTCTTTTCTTTTTTTTTTTTTTTTTGACAGTCTTTCTATGTAGTCCGTGCTGTTCTAGAACTTCCTATATAGACTAGGCTGGCATCAAACTCTTGGAAATCTACCAGCCTCTGCCTTCTGAGTGCTGGGATTAAAGGTGTGCACAAATACACCCAGCAGCCTGACTTGGTTTCACTGTTGTTGTTGTTTTTCTTTTTAGACAGTCTTCTGTAGCCAAGGCTGGCCCTGAACAGGCATTAGAGCTAAGAATCAACATGAACTTCTTGGATCTGTCTGCCTCCACCTCCTAAGTACTCAATTTATAGACATGCACCACCAAACCCAGTATATATGGCTCTGGGGCTAGAAACCAGGGCTTTTTGTATGCAGGGCAAGCAGTCTAGCTTCATTGCCAGCTCCTCAATATGATTAAGGCAAAAAAAGATTTGTATTTTAGACAGCTGGAGAAATGGTTCAGGAGTTAAAAGTACTTACTGCTCTTCCAGAGGACCTGGGTTTGATACCCAGCACCACATGTTGGCTCACAACCATCTCTCACTCTAGTTCTTGGGAATCTGATGTATTCTCTGGCCTCTTCAGGTACTGCACATCCATGGTGTACAGACATTCAAGCAGGCAAACATTCATAAAATGTCTAAAAGATTTATTTTTATGTTTTAATTATATATAAACAATGTGTCAATATAAAATGTGTATCTAAGAGTATATATGCACGTCAATACAGGTACCCTTAGAGAACAGAGAGGGTATCGGATCCTCTAGAGCTGTTAGTTACAGGTGGTTGTAAGCAGCCTAAAGTAGGTGCTGGGAACAGAACTTGGGTTAACTGGAAGAGCAGTGGTCACCCTTAACCGCTGAGTCTTCCAATTTGATTTTCAAAAAAGCCTCCCAGTCAGGTGGTGATGGTACATGCCTTTGATCCCAGCACTCAGGAGGCAGAGGCAGGCAGGTCTCTATGAGTTTGAGGCCAGCCTGGTTTACAGAGAGACTTCCAAAACAGCAAAGGCTAACAGAGAAACCCTGTCTTGAAAAACCAAAACCAAAACAAAAAAAAACTCCACCAACAACAACAATAAAAGACAAAAACAAATAAAAACTAAACCAAAAAAGTCTCCAAGTCAAGGCCCACTCTACTAGATGGAACTGAGGCCTGACACTGCTGGGGTGGCCAAGAGCCTAAGAGTGGATAGGAAATGGGCCTAAGAGAAAAACAAATGCTATTCTCTATTACTCTGCTAAAGGAACAGGCAATAAAATGACTCCTCGGTCCCATTCAGCCTCATCAGAGAAGCTTCCTCTTGCAATAGATGGGAACTAACACGGAGATCCACCTGGATAATGTGCAGACAGTGAGAGATTTTACAACATTTAGTCTTCAATGGGATGTTTTTATCAACTCCTCCCCTCTGGGCTCAGGGGGATGTGTAGAAAAGGAAGCTTGAAAGAACCAGAGGGTGTGATGACTCCAAGGAAACAGTCTTCCAGGCACAAAGGACTGGTACACATACAGACTCACAGGGACTGTGGCAGCATGTGCTGGGTTTGCAGGGGCACAAGCCATCTGGGTACCAGTGCTGACGGATGGAGGTACACATGGGCTCTCACCCCTAGCCAAGAGGCTATCTGCATTTGAGACCTGCTTGCAACGGAAATGTTAGTTTTCTCCAATGGAGTCTCACTGTATATACAAATCACACTTATGGGCAGGCCCCATGGCCACAGTAGCCAGCTAACACATAACAAACACAATGGTATTTTTGTAGTCTTTTTTGTCTCAGTTTGCTTTGTTTAGGTTTCGTTTTTTTATTGGGCTTTCGTGTTTATATGATGATCTCCAGTTGTGTTTTTGTGGATCTGTGTGCTGGGTTTGGTGTATATGATGGTTCAGTTTATGTTTTTGTGGATCTGTGTGTGTGTGAGTTTCTTTTGTTTTGTTTTTTTTTTTTTTTTAACAGATGGAGACGGGCAGGTGGAGAGTTCATGGGGATCTGGGAAGAGTTGTGGGGGGGAAAAGTGTAATAAGGATATATTGTGTAAGAATATTTCTTCTAAAAATGTGTTTTCATACTTGCTCTGGTCTGCATCAATAATTCTAGAGAGAAGTGCAGATCTTTCAGGGTGATTGTATTTGTAAGAAAATGAATGGGCTAGAGAGCCTAACTGTGGATGGATAGGAGCAAGAGAGAGAACCCAGCCTGAGGAAAAGCTACAGATGAAGCATGGGAGAGCCTCTCCAGTGTCCTTCAATGGGAGCCTCCATCAGCCTTTCAAAGCTTAGGGCTATGCCCATACTGGTAAGCGCTGAGCATGCAACAGTGCCATCTAGCGAGGCTGAGGGGGATAAGCTGGGAGAGGACTCAGTAATGGGCTGTGCACTGGGGGAGATGATGCTGAAATCAATGGTGCAGTGACAGTCAGCAGGGGCTCCAGGATCCAGAGAAGGTGACGCATTCTCAGAGGAAAGGAAGACTGAGAGACAGAAGAGAGACTTGAATGTGGGCGCAGTACGTTCCAAGCATGTGTGTTGGGTTTGGGACAGGTGGAAGGTGACACAATGGAGAAGCAAGCTCAGGGCCTGCTGAGGGTCTCAAGCAAAGGGTGATGACCCACCCTAGGGTGTCTCCTAGACCTGTGATTTAGAGGTGAGAGTGCTATCAAATGGGACTGTTTTGAAAGGTGATGGTAGCAAAGCCTGTTAGCTTTCTAACTGCTTCTGGAAATTTATCTGACCTATACAAGGATGCATTTTCAGGTTTATTCATTGTAGCAGTTTGCAACAGTAAATATTGGAAAGACTAATGTCTGCCCTGTCCAGCAGGGTGGTGAACAGGGACCAGGGGACCACCTGAGAGAGAGAATGGGGAACAAGGATATGCAAAGAACCAAGAGTCTGATCAAATCGCCATTTAATTTTTTCACACAGGGGTTATATACACATAGAGGCAGGATGTAGGGAGAGGGATGATGCAGGACGGAACAGGTCACTATAACTCTATGGTTCATTTGTTCTTATCTAAACTGGTACTTTCCACCAAGGCTACCTATCTACAAGATTTATGATTGCTTGTTCTTATCTAGGTTGGTAGTTTTCCACCAAGGCTACCTGTCTACAAGATCTATAGCTATCTGTTCTAGGGTTAGTGTTTTCCCACAGAGACTAAGACTTTGTGTTAGCAGGCATGTATGGCTGATTTAGGCCTTCAGTGTATATGCAAGGTTGCTCCCAACAAATATCCAGTAATATGGACATTAAACTCTGGATATTAAACTGACTATCCTTATCAGTGCTGGCCCTAAAGGAAGTTCTGAGTGGAGCTTGAGTCACAGAACGCAGGTGTGGATACATTCTCGAGAATCGTCAGCAAGGGGCAGGGGTTAAGTGAGATAGAATCAATTTGTGGAAGACACAGGTTAGATTCTGGTGGTTGCACAAGGGCAGTGGGTAGATTTTACTCACCTCTGTATATCCAGGAAACATCAAAATCAAGAATTTTAAGATTAAGGATGTATAGCTTGGTGGTAACACTTTACCTAGCATTGTGAGGCTCTAGGTTTCATCCACAACCCCCCCCCCCAGCACGAGCACACAAACACACACACACACACACACAGAGAGAGAGAGAGAGAGAGAGAGAGAGAGAGAGAGAGAGAGAGAGAGAGAGAGAGGAGAGAGAGAACTGGAGGGCCCAGTGAAGGGAACTTACAAAAGGTTGACTGCCAAGTTGGTATAGTCTTCAAGATCATCCTGGGGGATATACTGTAAGTTTGAGGCCAGGCTGGGCTACGAGACCCTTGTCTCAAATTAAATATCAAAAGTAAGATAAAATGCAAATGTAGAACTAAGTGTAAAAGTAAAAATAAAATATAAAATGAATATGATGATGTGGTGGCTTGGAAGCCAACCGGCCATCCTGAGAGTAGAACATGCCTGACCACAGCTTGGCTTTACCTCCTTAGAGCGTCTCTGGACCAAGACAGGGTGACCTCAGTTTCTACATCAGAACGGAAGGGCAGAAGGGCTGGGATTTCCCTGCTCTCCTCTGGTCTCACGCTGGGTCCCCGCGTTGCTAAGGAGACGAGCGCACCCTTTGGCCTCCAGAGCTCCCCGAGGCCCCGCCCCTCGGCCTGTTTGAACTGCGCCGCCGGGCCGGTCAACACTTGAGATGGCAGAGTCGCCTCCTGGCTCTCCTCAGTTTGAGTCCCCCGGCAGGCGCACACTTGGGCTTGCAGCGTCACCGTCGCCGCCTGGCTCTCCTCAGATTGAGTCCCGGTCCCCGCGGCCGCCGTCTGCACCGCTTGGTCCCCGCCAGCGCTGCTGGGTCGGAGCCCGACGTCCTGCGCGCACGTCAGCCCAGCACGGAGCCTGGGGTCAGGAAGTCGGCGTGAGTACCAGGAGGGGACTGGTGGGATGACTGGGTCGGGGTCGCCGCCGTCCTCACGCTGAGACTGGGGCTGCCCGGGAGCTGAGTCCGGACGCGTAGGCCGGAGCTCCGCACCGTAGAGTTGTGGTGGCTGCCGATCCCCGTGTGTCCGCGCCCTCACAGTCCTCTCAGCCCGCGAAGGCTGGCCCCCAAATCGGGCTGTCTGCCACTACCTCCTCGGGTTGCCCCCCTTTGGGCTGCCCATCCTTCCCCAGCTTCTCTCCTCCGGCCCGCTGGGCAGGTGGCGGGTCTAGGAACCCCGGGAGCGCGCAGCCGAGTGCGCGCTGACACTTCCGGGAGTTGAGTCTCCAGGGCTCCTTCCGCATCCCTTGTCTAGTTCTAGCCTTGAGGTCAGGGTCCTTCTGCAGCTCAGTTACCTCGAGCTATCTTTGTCCCCAGGCTATCCCACTGGCCTACGAATCTTCTGATTTAATTTGTGTTAAATATTCTTGTAGCCTATAAATGAGAAAGAAAAAAATTAAATGATAAAGAATGTTGAAAATCAAAATGTTTTTTATATTGTTTACTTAAAATAGCAAGAAATTTCAGCATTGTGAATAATCTACTCTTCTACTCAGCATGAGCAAAGCTCAGAATTTGGTTTCCAACTTAAAAAAAAAAATGAAATCAAACAAAAGTCCCCTTGGGTACTTCTGATATCAAAAGTATATTTTCCCAATCCCAATTTAAGGAGTTAGATTACATGTACCACGTTTCTCTAATACAGTTTATTATTGATTATATTCATGTTGTTTGCTGTGCAGTATTTTGGGATTGCTGGGAAATGATTTTTTTCTTTTATTTATTTATTTATATAAATCAAATTGTAATTTTTACTTATTCACACAGGGGTTATAAACACAAAAAGGCAGGACGTGGGGAAGGGGATGACACCGGAGCGTAGGTGTTCAGGGGGAGTGCAGATATCTTTCAGAACAGGGTATCAGCTGGGTGAAGGTTCAGGGGACAGGTCACTATGACTCTGCCTATGATTCACTTGTCCTTATCTAAGTTGGTACTGTCCGCCGAGGCTGTCTATTTATAAGATCTATGACTAGTCAGGCTGGTAAATTTCCACAGGAGCTGCCTGTTTACAATAGCTTATAGCCTTCTGTTTCAGTGTTTTTCCACAGAGACCCAAGACTTTGTGTTAGCATGTCAGGCCTATGGCTGATTTTAGGCCTTCAGTATATAAGCAGGGCTGCCCCTGACATTTCCCCCTCTCTCCAAGAATACAAGGACCATGCGATTTTAATCTTGCGAAGGCGGGGATAGAGGTCTGACCTCCAATAATTGAAGGGGACCTAGTAATGGCTCTGGTCCTCCTGTTGTTGTCCAGTGAGGCGTGAGGGCCATACCCATCCCGATGTCTTTTTCCTGGAGAGGGATACTTTTGACATCAACCCATATGCAGTCAGGCTTGTCCCTCAGGGAACCCAGGAAGATATTTTTAACTTTTATTTATATTCCCTTGCAGTGCTTAGCCTTGCAGTCTAAGCAAGAATTCAGATCACCAGTCAGAGGGGGTTCTGGGTGACCTCTCTCTTCTTGGTCTAGGAGTGGAAGTCCCCTCTTTTAGGTTGGGTGGAGATGGGTTTTGGGAACACCCTGGATAGAGTAACAACCTCATCTTGAGTTTCATGGTCCTCCATAGCTAACTTATGATAATGTATCTGAATAGGTTTTGCTACCAAATTATCTATCTGTTGTTTCACAAAGTTAGTCAGCCTATTTAAGGCCCAGGGACCAAAAGAAATCAGCAAAAAATAACCAAAGTAATGGTTCCAAGATGTGAGGAAGTGGGGTTGACAACATGGAGAGGTTGAAAACCAATCCTTGTACCAGCTCTCGTCTTTCTCTTTCTCTCTCTGTCTTTTCTCAGGGCCTTCTCTGACCTTTTTCATGCTCTCTTTAACCATCCCTGTCTTGTCTATGTAAAAGCAACATTCTTCTTTAAGGGCTGTATACAGTCAAGAGCTGTACACAGTCTTTTCTATTGTAAAAGAGTAAATCAAGTCCAATAAAGTCCTTTCAATTTTTGGAGATCAATTCAGACATCGAAACGAGGGATTTCTTCAGATTAGTGATGTCAATCTCTAGCTGTTTGATGTCCTTGTCAATGGCCCATCAAAGGTCTGAGTAGTATAAGTCTGGAGGCCAGCATCAGGATTAGAGCTTCTACCAGCAGACATCTTGGGTGTTTCATTTTTACCTGAGATACTGCCTGGGATTTTTTTAAGCCTTAGGAAGTTCACCTTTATTAGAATTTGTGATGTTTTCTATGCTAATATTGAATTGAAATTTATGTTTGTTTGTTTGTTTTTTCTCTTTAACCAGGAAGGCTAAGATGCCCAGGAAACCTGTAATAAAAAAGGGATCTCAGATAGACCTTAAAGATCCAGTGGAGGTAAAGTGTCTGTGTGTGTGTGTTCTTTCTTTAGTCCATTTCTGTCTTGTGTGTGCTTGAGAGGAGAGGAAAGCGATATGCAAGTTGGGTTAAAGAGCACACAGTTAAATCAATGCACCAAATTGTATAAAACTATAGTTTTAGCTGGGAAGTTTGCTTTCTTTATAGGATTAACTGGCCCCCCAAAAAGGAACTTTTTAGTTGTTGACTGCAAACCTGCTATCACTAATTAGATCTGAAAAGTTAAATGGTCTCTCCCACCAAGTTCTACTCTTTAGGATGGGGTGGTGGGGTGGGGATGGGGACTTTCCTCTCAGGTCTTAGCCCTCTCCACCTGTATGTGGTAACTGACACATTCTCAAAGTTCATAGAGACTAGTGTAGAATAACTCAATTTAATTAATACCTCTTCCTTAAAAGGGGAAATACCACCACCCCACTGACACTGCAGGGGTCTCTGGTTCCCACTTGTGCCACCTGCTGTGAGCATAGCTGGACAGGTTTTCCTCCAATGAGCTCCTCTACCCTCCAAAGTGCTGGGATTACAAATGTGTGCTACCATGCCCACCTGAGCTGGCTATTTGACATGACATCCAACTCTAAAGAATTTAATGGCTCTTTCAGCTATTTAGAAAGATTTTTATGTTGTTACAATTTTATTTGTGCGCAACAGTGAAGAGATTACTGTACAGTTTAATATTTTAGCCTAAATTTATTTTGAGTTAATGCATCTTTGCATTTGACCATTGTGAGCTGTAGATTTGGTTTTGGTGACTCTGGAATTTATGCTTGTGTTGAAGATCAGGTATCTGTAGATGAATAAACAGAACTTAAATGGAAAGTGAAGTGAGTGCTGAACGTTCACAGAGGTGCATGCCTGCAGTGCCAGCATCCTGGAGACTAGCAGGCAGATTGCTAAGAGCTCCAGCCCAGTTGGGGCTACAAACTGAGAACCTGTGTCTCATTTTACTGTCTAATATGCTTAGCTTTTGGATGTTTTTATAGATGGTTCCATATTGAGATTCAAAGCAGCCGGGCAGTGGTGGCGCACACCTTTGATCCCAGCACTAGGGAGGCAGAGGCAGGTGGATTTCTGGGTTCGAGGCCAGCCTGGTCTACAGAGTGAGTTCCAGGACAGCCCAGGCTACACAAAGAAACCCTGTCTTGAAAAACAAAACAAAACAACAACAACAATAACAACAAAAAAAAAAAAAAAGAGAGAGAGAGAGAGATTCAAAGCTAACCCATCTATTCAAGAACTACTTAGATGGGGAGGAGATGGTTTGAATGATCATGTGTGTGGATCCAAAGGCTGTGAGACTGCTCTAGTCCCACATGGTGTTGAACTGGGATCAGAAGGCCTGAAAGAGAGAACTGGGGAACGGGGGTACACAAAGAATGACAGCCTGTCTGGAAGTCTGATCAGCCTCTAATTTTAATTTTTCCACATGGGGGTTATATACTCATAGAAGCAGAATGTGGGGAGAGGGATGACATAGGGTGTTCTTTGTTTCTGGGGAGCACAGGTGTTCTCAGGGGGAGTACAAATGTCTTCTAGAACAGGATATTGGCTTCGTGAAAAGTTCACAGAAGAAACACACAGAACAGATCACTATGTACCTGTCCATAAGATGTATTATTCGTTTATTCTTATCTAAGTTAGTACTTTCCCACCAAAGCTACCTGTCCATAAGATCTATTGTTCATTTGTTCTTATCTAGGCTAGTACTTTCCCACCAGGGCTACCTGTCTACAAGATCTATAGCTACCTGTTCTAGGGTTAGTGCTTTTCCACAGAGACCAAGACTTTGTGTCAGTAGGCATGTATGGCTGACTTAGGCCTATGGCTGACTTAGGCCATTAATGTATAAGCAAGGTTGCTCCCAACATGAAACTATGAAGAAAGCTTGGCAATTTAAGTGTATTTGTCCTATACAGTTTGGTTTCTCTAGAGAAAGCTGTTGCTTGGATGTGAAGAATGGCATTCTGCACATTTCGTAGGTTTGTACAGGGTCACTGGATATGCAGACTATTTAGCCATCCATAAAGGAGGACAGGTAGGCTTGCTATTACAAATTCTGTTTTATATTTTTAGCAAGTCATGAGACTTTTTTTGTGATTAAATGCCAGCTTATGTATGTCAACCGTTTTTGTTGTATTCTATAAAAGGATAAGAGAGACCAGAGATATGTTTGGTGGAGACCCTGTATGGTGTGTGGGAAGAGGTGCCTCTGTGGTCCCATGCTGAGGAATCCCTTCCCCCTCTGAGGTACCAGCCACAGGATGGTATAGTGTAGAATAGAGTTTATTCATGCCATAGGCAGGGCAGTTGAGAGAAAGGCAGAGAGAGGGGGTGGGGGAAAATGGAGGAGTAGAAACCTGCCATGAGAGAGAGGGGGGAGGGAAATGGAAAGAGGAGAGAAGAGGTTAAGAGAGAGGGGGCAAGGGCAAGAGAACAAGAGAATGGGGGGGAAAAGCAGCCCCTTTTATAGTGAGTCATGCATACCTGGCAGTTGCCAGGTAATTATGGGGTGGAGCCTAGACTAAATGCCAACAGTTTTGACACCTTGTTTAGCAACATACTGTGCACTGACTGGGTTAAAAATGGCTTTGTGTGTATGTTCATTTGTTTTTCTGCACTATGTAGGAATCAAGGCCTTCATTTCATTGATGGTCCCAAAAGCATGCTGTTAAAAGATTAGAGCATTCAGCTGCAGGGGTCAAGGAAGACACCCTCAGGAGTCTGGGTTCCAGGCAGCCACCTTGTGAGCAGAAGTTTTGTGTCTCTCCAGGTGTTGTTGATAGTGCCCACCAGACCATCATTTTTTGTCCCAGTCCCATGAGGCATTGAACTGGGATCAGAGAGAACTGGAGGACAGGGGACACAAAGAACGAGCAGCTTGTCTATAGTCTGATCAAACTGCTGATTTTACTTTTTTCACACAGGGGTTATATACACAAAAAAGCAGGATGTGGGGAAGGAGATGACTCAGGAGCTTGGGTGTTCAGGGGGAGTACAGATATCTTCCAGAACAGTGTGTCAGCTGGGTGAAGGTTCAGGGGACAGGTCACTATGACTCCGCCTATGATTCACTTGTCCTTAGCTAAGGTTGGTACTATCCACCAAGGTTACCTATCTACAAGGTCTATGACTATTCAGCCTGGTAATTTTCCACCAAAGCTGCCTGTTTACAATAGCTTTTAGCCACCTGTTTCAGTGTTTTTCCACAGAGACCCAAGACTTTGTGTTAGCAGGCATGTATGTCAGGCCTATTGCTGATTTTAGGCTTTCAGTGTATAAGCAGGGTTGCCCCTGACAATTTTTTTTCAGACACATGAAGTATTTGCAAAAATATGTATCATTTGCTGAGAAATGAAATTATCTTAGGTTAGTTGGTCCATGTGTTCTGTAGCCATGATAGTTTACTGATGCAGATCAAAATATTTGGGAATGAAATAATAACAATAACAACAACAGGTATGGTGGTACATATCTATAATCCCAGCACTTAGCAAGTGTAGAGGCAGGAGTTCAGGGTCAGCCTAGGCTATATGAGTCTCAGCCTTGGGGGGAGGTGTTTTAACAATATTATTATCTGGTAGAAGTTCATTTTCCCTAAGCCATGCAGTGTAACAACTGTCAACATATAATTTATGCTGTATTAAATATTAATAAGTAACCTAGAATGATTAGAGTATATGAGAGGTTGATTGTGGGGTCTCTAAGCATGATGCTATTTTATATAAGAGATTTGATCATCTGCAGATACTCGTATCTGCTGAGGCTTCTGGAGCCACCTCACCCCCATTCCACCCCCACCCCAACCTCAAAGGACAACTTTATAGTGGAAGCAATAGTACTTGGTGTCAGACGCTTAAACTGACATGAAGACAGTGCAGGCAGCTTGAGAATAGGAAAGTAGCATGCTTCCATTTCAGTGTTGGAACATCAGAGTTCTGGGGGGGAATAGCTTTGAGAACCTGAACTTTGCCTTGCCACTTAGTCCAGTAAGAAGCCAGAGCCTTGTTTAGTGGGTGGCTGAGGATTCTGTTCAGTACATGCCTCAAAGAGGTTCCAGGACTGGGAGAGACAGCATCATTTGGGACCTTACACCCAGTACAGATTCTGCAGAACCGTCAGCCTTGAGTAGCATAAAGCATGTGCGTGGGGGGCACTTGGAGCACCAGAGAACCAAGTTATCAGACTGGGCAGCAGAATTTGTTTGGATGTGCATTCTATTAAATGGTTTCCCAAATTATTTCCTGTTAGACTAATATTGTGTTCTGGTAACACTGCTGAGGATGGTAGATTTCCATTAGTGCTCAGTAATAATTCACTACAACCTGAGGTCCATAGCCAGGATGACTGATGGGCAGTCATCTAATCACTAAACGGTCCATACCAGGTTGGACTGATAGCCAGGTCCATCTAATTCACTACAACCTGAGGTTCATAGCCAGGATGGACTGATAGGCAGGTCCATCAGACTCAGCTTAGACTCATCTCTGTCTGAAACAGACTTGGACTGTGAGCTGAGGCATTTGCGAGTGGTCCCTCTCAAGGATGCTTGTGACAGCCCTATTCTCTTAGGAGCAGTAGACATGCCTGAACTCTGAAATACAAGGCTGGAACTGCCATAGGGCTGCAGGGGAAACAGGTTTGTGCTGAGGACGTGGCAGGGCTGTGCATGGTGTTTCTTCTGACTTAGGCTTCTGTGAATCCTAGGACCATGAAGATATTTTTCTCCTGAAAGGGCAGTTTCAGTAGTAGTATGGTGCAAACAGAGCAACCATTGTCTCAGCCAGTTCAACAAATGCTTCCAAAGGAAACAAATTAAAAGTTGAGATAGAATTTACTTTGACTTTGAATGGAAAGAGAATAGTTTAAAAAGTATCTATTCACATTCCTTTGCCCGGGGTTGGACAGACACAGGAGCAGATTCCCGCCTTACAGGTGTTACCCAGAGGCAGCCTGGTTGCCAGCTGTCTTGGCACAGGGAACCTTGTATGGGAAGGGTCTGGTCTGCCAGCTCAGAAGTCTGGACCTGAGACCTGTTTCCTGCAGGAGACCTCTCCTGGCTTGGATCTTTTCTTTTCTTTTCTTTTCTTTTCTTTTCTTTTCTTTTCTTTTTTTTCTTTTCTTTCTTTCCTTCTTTCTTTTTTTTAATGATCTTTGCAGTGTGTGCAATGGAGACTGTCATTCAGCCACTTTCTGAAATCCAGGTTTCTTTTTTTCTTTTTTCTTTCTTTCTTTCTTTCTTTCTTTCTTTCTTTCTTTTTTTTTTTTTTTTTGTGAATATCTTTATTGACAACTCAGTGTAACAGTGATCTCAGTGTTCCATGGATAAGAGATCATGAATACCATATGTGTAATAGAAAAGTTATTTTACACAAAGAAGCCATTAGTTATGCAGCCTTGTGTAGTAGCCCCAGCTCCCCTCTGATTCTGCTAGTTTGGGGTTGGGTAGTTTCTTGGTTCTTCTATCTGTGATCGAGGGTGTAACAGATTCCATAGAAACAGACTTCTGAGGGTAAGAAGCAACAGCCGTGGGAGAAAGAAAGGACCCTAGATGCCTAGAGGTTCAACCACTATGCCTATGCGTGACTTCTGTGTGTACCAGGATTGAGGTCAGCCTGCAGCCTCGTGTGTGCGTGTCTGTGTGTATGTGTTCTCATGTGTCTGTGCACATGTGTCTGTGTGTGCTTGTGTCCGTGTGCTCATGCATGTGTGTGTGCATGTCTGTGCGTATTTGTGTGTATGTGTGTGTTTGTGCGTGCACGTGCATGTGTCTGCATGTGCATGTGTCTGCCTGTGCATGTGTGTGTGTGCAGGCATGTGTCTGTGTACATGTGCATATGATCATGCGTGTATGTGCTCGCATGTGTCTGTGTGCGTGTGTGTGCTATGTGCACAAGTATGCGCGTGTGCTCATGTATGTGTGCATGTGTTCATGCATGTGTGTGTGCACACACACACAAATTTATCATTTGTCAAATGCCCACGGCTGCTGTACTTAAGAGAAGAGAGAGCACACACATACAGAGGACAGATTCAGTCTCAGTAGTTCATTAAAAACATTGAATTCCAGTGCCAAGGATTAGTTTTTAAAACACAAGATTGTACACAGAAGCTAGTCAGCTAAAACTGAAAATTGCATGTGCAATAAAAGCTAAGCCATGTTTATTTCATTTATCTCTAATTTTAAAATAATTCATTTTCTTGCTTTGTATGTAGCTGAGCAGTGGAGAAAGTCCAGTCACACTTCAAGGACTTCAAACATCTGGTGGGCAACATGGTCTTATGTGCACAGTTGGGGAGACTGACTGTTCTATGCAGGAATGAATGACCAGCTTTCCACGTGGAATGGCCACAAAGAGGCACTGTCCACCTTCCTACTATCTCATTTGGTTAAAGGCATTGTGTATGAAATCCTGAAAACCCTGAGCAGGTTCCATACATCACTGTCTGGTGTAGTATTTATTGCTGCAGCTTTCCTCAACATCTCTGAGATAGACCAAAGAGACATGCGTTGAAGACTGCTGAAATTGTTTCATGCCCCCACTTCCCCACATGTGTATGTGTATGGCCTAGTGATGGTTCACCACGGGTTTTATTTATTTATTTCTTGTGGTGGACCTTGTGTAGATACTAGGCCACATGTCCTGAAAAAAAATACAACCAATCAAACAAACAAATAAACAAACAAGTATGTGTTTCAGTGAGAGAAAGGAGCAAAAGGAATACTAGAATCAGTACAGTAGGGCAAATAGCCAATGTGAGGGATCATCTCTGAGTTCAAAGTCTGCCTGATGTACAGAATACATTCCAGAAAAATTTATTATATTTATATTTATCTTCTTTTATTGTCTGGCTGGCTATCACTCTGTCTATCAAGGATACTCAGAGAAACCTCATCTCAAATAAACCAAAACTAACTAAATCTTCCTGGCATTCAGAAGGAGTTTGAGTATGATTAATTATATTTATTTTCTATTATCCATTTAATTAAACAACAATAAAAATTAAAATGATTGATACACCTATCACTATCATTAAAATAATATACTATAGGAGAAAAAAAACATGACTGGGGATGTTATTAGGCTTCTGGATGCTTCTGAGTGTTTTCTCACAATTCCGTACATGCAAGCTGGGTTTATTTAAGTTCTGGTCTTCTAGAGGCTAGTAAATAGAAAAACAAAAATGACTTGGAGAATTAGGTCACATGGCCGTTTCCATCTTGGTGAGGTCAGCAGCTAAGATGGCTGTCATCCACATGGCAACTTCCATCTTGGTGAGATCGATATGAAATGAAGTTACAGAACAAGGAATTAGAAACAAACACAGATGCAAACACAAAACTTTACAGAGGTTGGGGGTGGGGGACAGAGGTGACAGGTGAGTGTGTGAATTTGAACTAAATATACAATAACATATCAGGAAAAGAAATTAAAAACTAACAGAAAACAATAACCTTCCTTGTTTGTCCTGTCCAGCAGGACATTAAACAGGGGTCTGGGGAGGTCACCTGAAAGAGAGCGGGGTGGGGGGGTGGGGGGGTTGGGTAACAGACAAAGACACGATGACGATCTGTCTATAGTCTGATCAGATTGGAATCTTTACTTTTTCACACAGGGCTTATATACACAAAAAAGGCAGGATGTGGGGAAGGGGATGACACAGGAATGTGGGTTTTCAGGGGGAGTACAGATATCTTCCAGAACAGAGTATCAGGGGGATGAAGGTTCAGGGGACATGTCACTATGACTCTATGATTCACTTGTCCTTATCTAAGTTGGTATTGTCCACCAAGGTTACCTATCTGCAAGGTCTATGACTACTCAGGCTTGGCAGCCCTCTACCAAAGCTGCTTGTTTACAATAGCTTATAGGTATCTGTTTCAGTATTTTTCCACAGAGACCCAAGACTTGGTGCTAGCAGGCATGTATGTCAGGCCTATTGCTGATTTTAGGCCTTCAGTGTAAGCAGGGCTGCCCCTGACACTTGTTTAGAGAAATAAGGAAACAGTATGTGACCTTACACACCTTTAATCCCATCACTCAGGAAGGAGATAGAGGCAGGTGGAATGCTGTGAATTGTAGTCAGGTCTAATCTAGATAGCCGTTTCCAGTGATTTGAAGAGAGATCCCTGTTCCAACTAAATAAGTGAATAGTATAAGTATAATTATTAACTTGGGATAAAATTAACAAACAAGGGAAGGCAGAGCTGCAGGAGGGGAGACCCCTGGGCTAGAGTGTCCAAAGCTCTAGGCTCCATATTCTATACCTCATAAACATGGTTACCTCAGCACCCAGGAGCTGGAAATAAGCAGACATGGTGGTGGTAGAGTTGGAGTGGCGTGGGATTGAAGGTGTTTTCATGCTGCTTTCCAAAGTCGGCCCCTTTTGGCTTTTTGAGGAATCTTCATGTTTATGTGCCTCTGACTTATGGTATGTTTACTTTACTTTTTAGTTTGATTTCATTTTATCTACTAGCCAATAAGTCCTATGGATTGTTCCGCCTCCCTTACCCTCAATGATCCAGAC
Source organism: Mastomys natalensis (assembly GCA_021653895.1). Taxonomy (NCBI): domain Eukaryota; kingdom Metazoa; phylum Chordata; class Mammalia; order Rodentia; family Muridae; genus Mastomys; species Mastomys natalensis. The sequence goes on along the minus strand of JAJTUV010001524.1, from coordinate 76,549 downwards.
ACATGCTTTCACTCCATTCTCAGGACTTCTTCCTGAGTGCTGCTGTGTGAGTGAGTCTAGCAAAGTTATTTTAACATTATTATAATTCTCCTCCTCTTCCTCCTCCTCCTCATATGTTTAACCTTTACCTTTTATTATGGGGCAGAGCAATGAAGATGAGAAAAGAGAGGGAGAGGCTTGACTGGTTCTCTTTGGCAATCTGAGTACTGTGGTTATATGTTCTATTTTTACCCATCTCCAAAGGAGTCCTTTCTCCCACTAATAATCTCCAACCCCATCTGCAATATTATTGGATCCTTGATCAGTTTTTCCCCCTTTCTACTTTTATGCCCCCATCCTGAGAGCTGCACTAGAATGTTTTCAGACTCACGTGTGTCCCTGCCTGACTTGCTGAAGTCTGTACTGCATAAACTCAGTGACTCCAGCACTCAGGAGTCAGGAATAAGTAGATGGGGTGGTGGTCAGGTCGGGTTGGAGTGGGGTTGGGTAGAAGATGCTTTGATACTGCTTTCCCAAAGTTGGCCATTTTCAGATTTGTGAGGAAACTCCGTACTTCAGTTTTTAATGCTAGCCAGCTAGCCACCCCTTTCCTCTATTGTTCGATGAGAAGACATAAATGTAAAATGATGATGATGAGCTCAGAGATCACAGTTGTTCTGTTCTACATAGCCAGTTCAAGGGCAGGTTATATCGTGTAGAGAGATGAAGCTTGTCTTTACAGAAAGAAGGAAAGAAAGAGAGAAAGAAGGAAAGAGAGAGAGAGGGAGAGGGAAGAGGAGAGAGAGAGAGAGAGAGAGAGAGAGAGAGAGAGAGAGAGAGAGAACAGATAAATAGAATCAAACAACTTGGAAGAAATCAACACACACACAAATACACACACACAACGGGAACAAGGGGAAACAGTTCATGGGATCTGTATGAGTGGTGTGGGAAGCAGTGGTCTAGGTTTTCCCAAAAGCCCTGGGCCGCACGCATCCTCTCAGTCCTGTATAAATTTCGTGTACTGGCCCAGGCCGTTAATCCCAGCTCTCAACAGATAGAAAGGGAAGGATCATATCATCACCTGCAACATAGCCACTCCATTCAAAAGGAGAGCCTCTAAAAAAATAAAATAATTATTTTCTGACCAAAGTGAAAGGATCAAAAACAAATCACTATGAAAATGTATCAATTGAAATAAAAAACAAACGGGAATTTTAACCATTCCACTGCTCTTTTAATTTTCTCTAACTCTGTATTTAATCTTCCAAAAACCGTGGGGGTGGGGGTGGGTGGGCAGGTGAGAGGAGGTGCTGGCAGCAAGGAACAGAAAACAACAAACCACAAGTGGTGGAGTGTTTTTACAATGAGACATAAATGGAGTGGAAGTGATATCCCTGCCTCCCTCCCTTCACACCTGTTTGGATGCTACCTTCCTGTAGTTGTGCCTGTTCCTTGCCCCACTAATGGATTTACTTGAGCCTCCCTCTTAGAGAGTAGTTTTGCCTGTTTTCACAGCTCCCTGTCATACTTTCATTTTGGGTACCTTAGGGGGCTCGCCTGAGTCCAGCCCCCATTCACTGTGTTCAGGAGGGACAGAGGTCACTGTTTGTGCCACTCTGGAAAAGTGGTGGTACCCTAAATCATTGTGTGGGGATTTCTGAGGCTCAGAGGATGCTGTGTCTCCATCTTCCGAGTCAGTGGGCCTGGACCAGTCTCTGTGGAGGTTTGGAGCCTTTTTTTTTTTTTAACCTCCAGTGGCTCCTCGATACCCTGATAGAGCTCTGGATTTCTGAGGCCAATTGGATGCTGACACACTGTCCATAGAGTTTCAGAGCTCTCTTTTTGTTTTGTTTTTCTCCAGGAGCCCCACGGTCCCAGGGCCAGGGCTCTGGATTTCTGAATGTGAGAGGATGGGGCCCTGGGGCTGGGGCTCTATATTTCTGAGTCCGAGAGGAATCTGTGGACCCTGCATTCTAGCATGGACTTATTGCTCTGTGACTACTCATGGTTTTATGGTCAACCAGTTGTTCCTTTGAGGTTAGTTACTTGCTCATGAGGACATTTTTGGGACACTGCTAGGTATTCCATGTGGCCAGAGAATTTACTCCCCAAACCTCTTATTGTTTGGAGCTTTGCAATCTGTCCTTATTGTACCGGTGGATATAAGCTGACACACTGTCCTTTGGTTGGTGATATTAATCCATATTGTACCAGGGGATATAAGTTGACACACTGTCCTTTGGTTGGTGATACTAAACGGCAGGGTCCTCCAAGGCTGTTGCCTTTTCCAGCCCCTGTTTTTCTGTCGTTGGGGCTTGCAGTGTCAGGAGCTATGTGTGCGCACTCTTCCTGCTTCCTGTCCTTGCTTGTTTGCTTGCTCTCTCTCTGTGTGCCGTTCGTGACAACCCTGCACAATCTGTTGTTTTCATGTCAGGCTTTCCCTGTTTTTTCCATGGTCATTGTCACCTGTACAGGATAGAATGGTGAAGCTATGGCAAGGAGAGCACTGATTTTGTTACGGTGATTCCTGGAGCTCCTTCATGAACAGCTCCATTTTTTTTCTTTCCTTCCTCAGAGTTCCTGAGTCTCCACTGGTCTGCCACATGCCTCTGGAATTCTCTACTTTGTCCTCCTCACAGTGTTGCTTTCTGGGTTAAGCAGGCAAGTTTTTTGTGGTTTTTGTTTTTGCTTTTCTTGTTTCTTGTTTTTGTTTTGTTTGTATTTGGTTTATTTGTCTGTCTGTTTGTTTTTGAGCCTCCAGCTTTTGCTGCCGAGAGCAGAGCAGTTCCCTATGCTTGTCTAGGAAGGTCCACTTACCCTGCTTGCCACCAGTCACTGTGATTGGGGGGAGGAGTGGGAGTTTATTCAGCTTCCTCAGTTGTTCTCAGTGTGCTTGCTCTCCACCAAACTCACTTTTGTATCCTGCCTTGCTCATTTTGCCCAACTAAGATCCTGCTTGTTGTACCTGATGGCATATGCCTGTTTCCCTTTCGGTGGATCACTGTAGTCCTCTTGTGTTCTCTTAAGGCTGAGGTGTAATCTGTGCCAAGTGAGGGACAGACATTCACAGAGAATGGTCATTCATTTCTAATGGTGCCCCACTTCCTGTTCTGCCTGTGGGCCCCTCGTCTCTCCCTCCCCATCAGCGTCTGTGGAGTATGGAAGGCAGGGGTGCAGATTTCTAGCCTGAACACTGTGGTCCCCCTCACGTCTCACTGTGGTTCATGGGGTCCCTGAGGGCATGTCAGGCACTCTGTTGTACTTAAGTAGTGGTTCGCTCCATTCCTGTGTTCCACTTGACCCTCTTCCCCAAGACCAGAAGGGTGGTTGATCCCTTGCCGTGCATGCCCTTCCCGTCCAGTGCATGCATGTGCCTTACTTTGGACTCTCTCAGTGCTCCTAGAGTGTTCCAGGCTTTCTCCCTAGAGGTGCCTGCTTCTGAGTTGGTGGTGGTATTTTTCGTTCTCTCTCCTTTGAGTTTGGGGCTTGCAGTGCTGCTACATGTGCACACGTTTCCTGCTTCCTGTCCTTGCTTGTTTGATTGCTTGCTCTCTCTGTGCTGCTTGTGACAACCTGACACTGTCTATTGTTTTCCTGTCAGGCTTTCCCTCTTTTTACCATGGTCATTGTCACCTGTACAGGATAGAATGGGGGAGTTATGGGTGAGGAGGGAGAGCACTGATTTTCTTATGGTGATTCTAGGAGCTCCTCCATGACCAGCTCTGGTGTATGTGTGTGTGTGTGTGTGTGTGTGTGTGGGTGTGTGTGTTTTACATGCTGTGTATGTTTCATTCCCATGTCATGTTATTGGTTCTGTATGAGAAGCCCAAGGAGGATCAAAAAAAGGGTGGTAAAAGAGGATCTAGTGTTGCCCATTTTCTGAAAGAAGAGTGCCTTGTGGGTGAACACACGCCCTGTGCTGCCCCCTTTCCCCATATGCCTGAGTGTCAGGTGGTGCGGAGCAGTCTTGGATGGAGTTTATCTTAAAAGTCCTTTTGCTAAGCTGCACCTTGTTCTGCCACCTGGAGGAGCTCTGAGAGGCCTGGCTCTTGGAGAAACTGTCTCAGGTCCTCTCTGTGCATGTAAGGAGAGGCCTCACAAGTACTGAAGACCCCTCCACATGCGTGCTGTGTCTTCTCATTCCTGGCACTGCACTCATGCAGCCTTTGCTTGCAGTGGTTCAGGGCTCCTTGGGTTGGGTCCGCCCTGCCCCTAGTAAGAAAAAGTTATCTTCTCTAGCTATCTGGGGAAAGGATATGCTATGATCTCGGGTTTCTCCTGGGTGGTCCCTGAAGTGCCCACCCTAACTGTACTTTGTGCATAGCTTCCACCAGTGTTTCCCCTTTCCACTTGGTCTTTGGTGGTGGTGAGCATTCTCTCTTTCACTTAAGAGGCCTGACCCTCCCTGCTCCGAGTTTGAAGAGGGATCACACAGGGTTGAGCTGTGATTCTTATGATGTATGTAGCTGTGAGAGTTCTTGTTGTGTTGGGGAAGGGCTGCCTGCACATCTGCATGCTTGCTACTTCACCTCCCCTAGGGTCAGTCGCTATGTTACACAAAATGGGAGGAGTTGGGCTCCTAAAGTTGTAGTCTTGCCCATCTTCCATCCCCCTTGCCTGCTGCTGCATGTGTCCCTCCTGCTCGGATCCCCTTTTGACTATTACAGTGCTACGCACTTGCCACGCTTTGTGTGTGCTGCATGCAAGGGTTGTGTGGTGTCACCTCACCTCCTTACTCTACAGCATTCCCGTGGGCGGTGGAATGCGGGTGTCCTCCCCTCCTTGGGGGTGGGAATGGTCTGTGTCTGTTGGTATTAATCTCTGTCTCAGGGGTGGTCTTTTGTGGAAGGATAGTTGGCTGAGTACAGTGAATCTTCAGGTGTTTGGGCCTATTGCTGCAGGAGAGCCTTTGTTGGTGGCTGCGCAGTTAGTCTGTAGTCTCTCCTGTTGAGTCTTTTTGAGCTCCCCAGGGGGCTGTTTGTTTTTGCCTGGCTCAATGCTGCTGACTGCTCCAGGAATGTGGGAAGTATAATTTCTGCTAGTTTACCTCACATGCCAGATAGTTGGTCAGATGGTTTCTTGGCGCCTTACAAGGGCCATTCCACTTTTCCCTGCTGTTACTGACACTGGGTCCACTGTCATTTCCCCCTACCCACCTCCTGCCTCTCGGTGCCCCCTCATTGCTCTTAGCTGAGCGTTCCTTGGGGCCCAAATGGTTTACTTTGAAAAAATAAGAGTGTTCATAGCAGGCCTGAGCCCCCTGGATACCACAGCCAGGAATAATGGAATGGGACCACGGTTCTAGTTGTTGGCCTGATTAAGAGGCATGGCCAGGGGCATTCGTGTTGTGTTGCTAGAGGGTGAAATTCTTGACCTGGCAAGATGAACTAGAGTGAAAACATTTGCCAAGAATGTTTTCATTAATCAAAGATGTGAGTTGTATTTCCTGCCACAAATGATGCCAACTGGCTGTGCCGTGGCATTATTCCTATGACCTGCAGGGCATTAACAGATTGTTAGCTCTTTCCAATACCATAGATGGTGGTTCATGGTCATTCTTAGTTGGTGGAGTGATTTCTCTGGTTAATTCTGTTGAGGAATGAGACTCTGTCATGCTAATAAGTTAGGTGACACCCCAAGCAGTCTGTGTCCCCCAACTTTTTTGAGGGACAAGTGGCATTCAGCTACCTGAGGTTGAGCAATTACAGGTCAGTGATGCTGTTAGATATCTTAGGCTGCACACTCATGGCACTGACTGGCTCAGTATGTGCCTACCCTATGCTGACAGGCATGGGTAGCCCATTGAACCCTGTTCATGGTGGGGACTGGGGATTGCAATTTTCCCCATGAATGAGGAGTTCCCAGTAAATGCCAGTCAATAGCATGTGTTGACTAAGTCCCTGCCCTTTGTACACACTGCCCATCCCTACTACTGATTGGATGGTTTAGAGAGGCCCTCAGACTTGCCCCACTAGGTTGGCACCTGGTCTGATCAGAGCACTGAGAAGACAGTCTAACTTGACTATCTAGAGAAAGTAAAAGTCATAGCAGTGTTTCTGTAGGTGAGCCTGCAGAAGGATCATTAATGAGAGAGAGCAGGTGTCCATGGCTGTCACCTACATCTACTACTGTCTGCCCTGAGCTTGCTTTGCTACTCTCGCCTTGAAGCACATCTTGGGCCTGTGGTGGTCATGTTGGCATTCTAGAGCAAGAAAGGATGCCCAGTCTGGTCTGTCTGTGGACCTATGTGTGTCCACCCCACTGCTATCTCGGTACTTAGATATAGTGTTCTGGCACATAGGTTTAAAGACCCCATGGTCAGGGGAGAGCATTTCCCTGTTTCTCCTAGCCACTCGCCCAGCTTCCTTAGAGTCATGACCCCTTCCACCGCTGGTCCCAAGGCTGTGGTTGGGTTGACAGCCCTCCTCGGGGCACCCGTGGGGCTCACCTGTTCACCTGGCACACCCAATTTATGTGTGCTGCTGATGCCTGATGTGGGGCCTCGTGTCAGTCTAGCCATGTCTATTTTCCTGCTCCCAACCCATTTCCTGTGGTTTTCCTTCTCATTGATCATCTTCACTGGGCAACCCAAGGCGGACCTTATCTATCCGCTCTCTCAGGAAGAGGACAGACTGAGCAGGATGTGTCAGAAGTTACCACAGTACTGTAGGAACTGCAGGTTCAGACATTTGGTGTATGTGTTTAGCTGAGGTGCCAATGGGACAAAGCTATGTTCTGGAGACTATGACATTTCTGGAGAAATGCCTCTAAGTCAGAATCCTGCCCAGGCAGAAAGATGAGGCACTGCCAAAGTAGCCTCCGTTGGCCCTAGAGAGCCAAGCTGCATCCGTCCCATCTGTTCCTGCCAGCGGTCTCTGTGTACTCCCACCTGTCAGGCGGGGTCCCCATCCTTCATCTGGGCTGGGTCTGATGCAGAGAGACATTGTTCCTGAGAAACCTGGTGCGGCTGGGATGAGGGAGGGCTACTCTCCTGCCTGTCACGCTAATGCATGTTCATGTGGAACCTGGCACTAAGCTATTCATAGCCGTACTGTTTCTAGGTCATGGTTTTATACATAGCAGAGCAGCTCCCTTTGGGATCTATTGAAATTCAGCCTTCAACACAAGGGTTTGTTTCTGTAGGCTCTTCTAGGCAATCATGGTTGATGACAGGTAGTGTGCAGTCCTTTCTGATCCCAATCCAGGGATGTAATGTCATCATCCTGCATCACCAGGTAAGCAGCTGGCAATGGGGTTATTCTCTCTCTGGTCTTCTCTAGCTACCAACACTGCTTCTCCTGCTCCTCCTTCGGAGACACCATGTGGACTCTTTCCTGTGGCCACCACTTCTGCTGTCCTCTTGCCTTGGACAAGCAAGCTTGAGTTTAATGGTGGTGGAAGAGTTTTAGGTGGAGCCGAGGGTGGGTTCATCATGCCTGTCCCACCGAAGCCCAAGAGCATCCTTTCAGAGGCAAGGAAGAAGAGGGAGAAGGTGAGGGAAAAAAACCTAGGTCTCTCTGGTGCCCAGCCCTCACACCTGGCTTGAGCTTTCTCTCCCTTCCTGGAGGGATGGATATCTAGTTCCTTCCAGCTGGGGATAACACCGGGTCTTGTGGGCAGAGGGGCTAGTCTGGACACGGAAGGCCCCAGTCCTCGTGGTTCTTGTGCCCCTCTCCCAGCTCTGTGTTTCATCCTGGGGCACTGGAGAATTGTGGGAGCCTTTGCTTCCTGGACTTTTTGTCCATCTAGGTGGGAATGTGTGTATCTGGGAAGCAGGCTCTCTCTCTACTCTATCTTCCTTCAAAGCCTCATGACTATGTGGTACATGTTGGATGGGGGAAAGGCAGGGAGAGGCACTTGGTCTTTCTCCCCTCTACCCGCCCCCCACCTCTCTCTGTCTTGGATGCTGCTAGGTCAACCAGATTTCTGCCCATCTGGATTATAATTTCTTCTACCATAGGTCTACCAGGTATCAAACCTGAACATTTTTTAAATGTAAATGAGGTTGAACAGTTGGCCATTTTCCCTTGACTTTTCTTTTCCTAAGAGAAATGTCAACTAGTTGACTGGTTGTTGTCTATGTCACTCTTGGTCTCTAGCATTAGGGCAGTGGTGCAAGTTGGTATTCTGGTCTCCATGCCACCTTGATTCCTGGTCGACAAGTTGTCCTTTTTATTAAAACCAAAACTCATTTGGAGATAATACTACCCATGATGTTAAATAAACAGTGAATAGTAAAGTGTACCAATTTTTTAGAAAAGTGGGGTGCCTTTTTAATATTTAATGATTATTTATTAACAATTAGAAAAGGCAGTCAACTAACAGACTTTATTTTGTTTCTTCTTTTTTTAATAATAAAAACTATAATGAGTTCAACCAGTTGACCACTTTTCTTTTTATCTAAGGAGAGAAGGTCGACTGGCTGGTTTTCTTTAGTTCCTGATTAAATTATGACAGTGTTGACCAGGTATCTCTCTCTTACTCAACAGAATCAATTGTATCAATGAGTGTTAGAATAAGATGGGCTAGTTTTAATTTTTATAGTCTTTACTTTCTTATTACAATAAAAAGTTTTCTTTTTTTTTTTTTTTTTTTTTTTTTTGGTTTTTTTGGTTTTTCGAGACAGGGTTTCTCTGTGAAGTCCTGGCTATCCTAGAACTCACTCTGTAGACCAGGCTGGCCTCGAACTCAGAAATCCGCCTGCCTCTGCCTCCCAAGTGCTGGGATTAAAGGCGTGCACCACCACCGCCTGGCTTCAACATCTGATTATTTTTAGTGCTGCCTTTACTCACTGTCACTGACTGGAGCCTGTCTGTCCTGTTATCTTGGTTGTGTCAGACCTCCTCAGAGTCCAGCTGTCTCTGGGATCCTGGGATCCAGAGATCCTGGTTGTGATAGCTCCTGGGAGTCAGGCTGCTTCTGGGATCCTGCAATCCTGGTGTGCCCAAGCTCCTGAGATCCTGTGTGCCTATTATCCTATGTTCCTGGGTGTGGTAGAACTCCTGAGATTTCAACCTCCTCGGGGTTTTGGGGGATTGGGTGCAGAGCTGAAGCCTTCTACTCGAGGTTTTCCTTTTGATTAACTGATGAGTTACCATCCCATGACAACAAACTGAAGAAGCCAAGCTAGCACTGACTTCAGCACTTCCCCAGACGCCTAGTGGCTGGAGCTCCCTGCAGCACTTCCCCCTCAGCCCAGTGCACACAGAAGCCCCCCAATTCCTTCCCACCACCTGACTCTCAAAAGATGCAGCCTGAACCAAAGGCCCACAAATCCTCCTTCCAATAGCAGTCCCATCCTGGGAATCAGTCTGAGAACAGATAAACAAATGCAGTGCAGCCTTCAGACTCCATGCCACCTGAAGCTGGCACCCTCTCTGATGGATGGCCAACTCCCCAACACAGGTGGCTTATGGCCTTGGGAAAAGAAAAAACCATACATCCAGGCAGCTGTGACCAGTTTGTAAAAACATTATAGCTTCCCTTATTCACCACTTCCCAATCCCTGTGTAACCTGCTTGTATGTATTCCCTACACTCCTAGACACGGACCTCCAACTTTGCTTTGTGCAATTTGCAGTCCAGTCCTGGGTTTGAAATAAAGGGCTCTTATGTTTCTCTACAGCAGATATGGCAGTTCTTTGAGATCTCTTGGAGATCCCGAGACATGGGCATAACGTTTGCAGGCTGGTCCTGTCCGGGATTCCCCAATAGACCTCTAGAATCTGCAATCCAAAGAGCCTACTGCTGGCGAGTGAGTGCGGTGAGTGCCTGACAGTATTTCTGTATTGTTTGTGTCTGTTCTCTCTGGCCATATTTTGGCATCAGAAAAGGCCTTCCTTAAGGTAACTGTGTAATAACAAAGGGTAATCGAAGCAGACGCGCTGAGTATCACAGCTGCAGGGGTCTAGAGGACCCAAGGTTCAGGGCAGATGAGGTACCTGTCCATCAGGAATTGGCAGTTGAGGAGAAACTGCAAAACAGCTTGCTTTCATACCTGCCCAGTTTCCACTTGCGGAGGCGAGAATCTGTGAGCCCTAGTGCCTGGATATACCATTGTTTCCAGTCATGTCGTGGCTATCATGTGCATGTAAGTTTGTCTATAGTGTTGTTAAGAGTGGTTGGTCTTGTGTTGTACCGGACTGTAATGGACACAATGGGACAGGTTAACTCACAAACCCTTCCTTCTCACCCACTTAAGGTCATTCTAGCCCATTTTTAAAAAGTGATACCGGGCAATGGTAGCACACGCCTTTAATCCCAGCACTTGGGAGGCAGAGACAGGCGGATTTCTGAGTTCGAGGTCAGCCTGGTCTACAGAGTGAGTTCCAGGACAGCCGGGGCTACACAGAGAAACCCTGTCTTGAAAAACAAAAAAAAAAAACAAGCAAATAAACAAAAAATGATGGCCAGAGCCCACAATCTCTTGGTCGATGTAAAAAACAAAAAGATGCACACGTACTGCAACTCAGAGTGGCCCACCTTCAGGGTTAGGTGGCCACCAGAAGGAACTTTTCATCTCCCCACAGTGCTGGAGGTGGAAGACAAAGTGTTTCAGAAGGCACAAGGACACCTAGAACAGGTCCCATATATTGTGGTTTCAAAAGATCTGGTTGTTGATTCTCCTCCATGAGTAAAGTCTTTTCTTCCACCTCCAGCTAACACTTCTTCACCTGCCCTAGTAGCAGAGGAATGAAAGCGAGAATGGGAAGCCTCCAAAGTCCCCTTATCCCATTTTGCAGGATAGTACTCCAGAAGAAATCATATTCCCACCACCTTATGTCCAGGCGGCAACTGAGATGACAACCCATCATCTCATCATTGGGAATGTTTCTGTCCATCTAGAGAAGGTGTCTATGAACACTACTAGGTACTTGTAGCCATATTTTCCTGGCTTGATCTCTGCAAAATCAGCTTTCCAGTAGGCCCCTGGTCTCTTACCTCGCAGACAAGAGCCTGGATGTTTAGCCATGTTGTGGGCGTTGGTTAATTGGCAAGCTTTGCAGCTTGACACTGTGTCCTGGATAACACCCTGCATGTCTTTGAAAGTCACCTTTGATTGTCTCACTGTGTCAGTCATTTGTCTCACTCCCATGTGAGTGACTCTGTGAATTTTCCTGAGGATAGACCTTGTCACTGAAGTGGGTAATATTAGTTTACCTTTAGCTGTTTGTCACCAGCCATCTGAAAACTGGCTTATGGGCTGATTTTTGGCCCATTTGATCACTTTTTCTGTATAGGCTGGGCATTTTTGGCAGGTTGAGATTGACTTGTTCTGGTAGGGTCCAGCCAACATCTAAGTAGCTGTTTCTTCTAATGCCACATCTTTGGCAGCTTTATCAGCTAGGTTGTTGTCTCTAGCCACTGCAGTTGCCCCTTTTGATGGCCTGGACAGTGTATGATCACCACTCATTGGGTAGCCAGAGGGCTTTAAGTAATTGTAGGATCTCATCTTTATTTTTGATAGTCTTTTTTTTTTGTAGTCAGGAACCCTCTTTCTTGGTATATGACTGCCTGCAGATGAGCAGTGACAAATGTGTACCGGCTGTCTGTGTAAGGGCCTGGGACAGCGCTATCAGTTCAGCCCTTTGAGCTGAGGTTCCTCGGGGAAGAGAAAAATTATCTCTGTTTCCATGGTTACCACTGCTCCCACTCTCCTCTGGCCCTCTCTAATAAAGCTGCTTCTGTCCATGAACCAAGTCCGCTCTGCTCCCAGCAAAGGGGAGTTCTTTAAATCAGGTGGAGTCTTGTGCACTTAGGCCAGAATTTTACTGCACCGGTGAAGTGGGTGACCTAGATCAGGGTCCGGTAGGAGGGTCCTTGGATTTAAGGAAGTAGGTGACTGGAAAGTAACTCCACCAGGATTAATTGGTAAAGTCTGATAATGGGTCATGTGGGCATTATTAAGCCATCAGTAAGGCTACTGTTTGAGTATTCTCTTGATTGTAAATTTTGTCTTAAAGTCATCTTTGACTAGTAATGTTGTGGTTGCAATAATATACAAGCAAGATGGCCATCTCACTGTCACTGGGTCCAATCACAATTCTCTGAGATCTCTTAGGGATTCCGAGACCTAGCCATAACAAAATCTTTAATTCTTAGGAGATAAAAGGCATACATTTTTTTCTTAAAATTGCAAAATAATGCAAAGATCTGTCCGCCTTTTTTAAGCCCAGATGATAGGCTAGTTGGGTGGGACTCTGGCCTGAAATTCTATTTTCACCGGGCCTGAGAGTAACCTTGTTCTGTCCTAGGCTGATCCTGAACTCAGGAATCTATCTGCTTTTGGCAACGTAAACAAACAAACAAACCAACAAACAACCGGCTGAGTGGGATCTCCTTCAATCACCACTCCCTAAATCTACTTATCTCACTCCTTAGTAATTTTCTAACAAGTTGGCTTACAGTACAGCTACATTTGTTCCTTCACATTTGTGAAGATCCTCATAAAATTCGTATGGAAACATTACAATTGCATTGTTGAGAAATTATATATTTTCACGCTTATATATTTAGAGCTCTTTCCCTTAAATGCTCTCTTGAAAGTCCCAGTGTTTCCCATTTTGCTGAGACATAGACAAACTCTTGACTCCTGGAATCCAGGTGTCTCTAATCATCATGGAGTCATTAACCTTAACAGGGAGGACATTCCTTGGAGGAATATAAAATATATACATTATTGTTCAAGCAAGCCTTATGCCCACAACAGCAGTCACCATTCTTGGAGGACCATGTCACTCAGTCCCACCAGGGCCAAGCCAGGCTTGGCACATAGGAAATTTGAAGTTCCACTCAAGAAGGTATTTCCAGAAGTTTGCCATCTCCCCACCTTCATCAGTTGCAGATTTCCATACATTCATGGACATTTGGCTATCTCCCTTCTCCCCTCCCCACACTTGATCCTGAACCCTCCCATTGTCCTCCTCTTGTCTCCTCTCCCACCTAATTCCTTCTCTCCATCTGCCAATAATGACTATTTCATTCTGCATTCTAAGTGAGATTTAAGCATCCTCACTTGTCCATTACATCTTCTTTAGCTCCTTTGTGTCTGGAGTTTAACATGTATATCCTGTATTTTATGACTAATATCCACTTATAAGTGAGTACATACCATCCATGTCCTTTTGGGATTGGGTTACTACATTCAGAATGATAATCTCAAGAGCCATCCATTTGCCTCCAAAATTAATGATATCTTTATTTTTAGTAGCTGAATACTATTTCGTTGCTTAGGTGTACCACATTTAGTCATGCACTTTATTTGAGGAAAATCTAGGTTGTTCCAGTTGGAAGATTAAGGAATGTGGCCTTTGTTCTGTCTCAGCAGAAACTGCTGGGTTCTCACTTTCACCTGACAGTCTGAAGTCACAGGAAGGAAAAAGGACCCTTAAAGAGGTGACTATAGAGTTTATTACTAAGTTGTAAAAGGTTTCCTATGAAAGCTATCTAAGAGGAAAAGCAGAAAGATCCTAAGCTGGTGAAAAGAGAAAATTCTACTCTCTCTTGTGAAAGGGAAAAAAATCTATTCTATTTTCTACTTCTCATCTCTTTGTCTTTGGTACTTATACATCTTTCAGAATACATGATAACATGTTACAAAGTTCATCAGAAGTCCACACGAAAAATCAAATCATTAATTGAAATAGAAGTTTGCAATAGAGAATGTTTACATGCATATCTATTAGGAGTAATTATCTCCTTACTCTTAAACTCTGAACCTCCTTCCAATAATATGAATAGTATAAACAGTATCAGTCCATTGTTCCAAACGCCTATCTAAATCCTATTCTATATTCAACACATTAGTAACATTTTTTGCTAAATGATTAAGAAAAGCAGCTGTCTTAACTTCTTGTATCAAAGCAAGTGCAGAAGCAGTGGTGCAAGCAATTAACATAGTTAAAGCTGTTATACCAGCAATAATCAAGCCCACTACCCTCTTGATTCTGCTTAAAGCCTGACTCAAGGCATTCTTGGCAGAACAACCTAAGACAGGCTCAGTCTTGTTAATGAAATAAAAAACGGGGAGAGGCAGAGAGCTATTGGGGCTGCTTGGCAGGAATATGACATTGGCCAAGGACAAGGAAGTGGGATTCAGGCAGGAAGCTGACATTAGGCTGGAACAAAGAAGTAATTTCAGGCAGGAATCTTAATCTTAGGTTAGAACCGGAAAGTAGGCTTCAGACATGAAAATGACCTTGGGCTAGGACAGGGAAGTTGGCCCAGATATTTTGGTCATCCTGATAAGCCCTTAGAAACAGTGATCACGGGAGTGATCATAGGACTTTGTTTATTGCCTTGCTTGTTCTTTGACTAATTGTGTTTATTGTCTTGCTTGTTCCTTGACTATTTGTATCTATTGTATTGCTAGTCCCTCAACCTAAAACTGACCTGAATACTTGCATGTAATTAAAATGGTATAAAAGCAAAAAGGAAGAGGGGGAATAGGATGGGGGTCTCCAGGGATGAATAATGGGGAAAGCGAGTGGCATCTGAAATGCAAATAAACAAAATATCCAATAAAAAAGTAGTCTTTATCTGGCTAAACAGCCATCAACCTATCTTAGCTCCACAGGTTCACTGAAGATTTAAAACTATAACTAAGTTATTAGTGAAATTTTGAATAGATAAACTCAGTCAATATTTTGTCTCCTGTTTTAGCACCTATAATAAATGATTCATTCCCTTTTTATGACCTTTAGTTAGTTGTTTTACAATGTTTTGGAATGTGCTCTGAGTAGGAGAAAGTCTAGTTTCTATCTAAGAGCAATTAACTGATGACACTTAGGAGATTGGCAATTTTCTCATTGTAATTTTAACTATGAGAAAAGGACCTAATAGCAGACAAACTACAAAAGAGCTTAATAATCACTGATATAATTTTAGGAATTCTTATAGGATTATCATTAAAACTTAAGAAGTCATCTATTTGTCTATCTAGCATCACTGCTAGAGAGTGTATCTTCATGGATCTGCTCCAGAGGGGTATGCTATAACTTAAGGATTGTTATATATGTTTAATAATAACAGGAAAAGCATATTAACAGCAGGAATTTTTCCTAAAATGAATCCCTTACAGCCTTGCTTTATAAGGACACACCTGTCACAGATTGTATAATAATCCAAAGCAGGGTATTTCAGGATGATCATCTGGTAGTTATTAGCTTGTCCCATTATGACTCCTGACAATAAGTGAACTTAGTATGATATCAATCTGCATAGAGCAACTATAAGCAACTTAACACTTAGATAGGCTCTGTGTTCAGGCTCAGTATCTTCCTTGTAAAGAACATAAAATATTTTCTTTATGGTGAAATAATGGGAATTGATATAGAACCAAAGAAAATTACCAAGTCCCGTTTAGAAAAGAGATATTTATATACTGGTTAAATAGGAAAAAATGAAGGTTTTCCAGGCATCAATCAGTCCAATCAGGCCAATTCTAGGTACATAATATAGTTTAAGTTTTGACTACATAGAAACCACTTTACAAAGTACATGTGACCGTGAGAATGGGTTCTATACATAAAAGACCTAGAATTTAAAATTATTAAAAAAAAAAAAAAAAAAAAGGCCGGGCGGTGGTGGCGCACGCCTTTAATCCCAGCACTTGGGAGGCAGAGACAGGCGGATTTCTGAGTTCGAGGCCAGCCTGGTCTACCAAGTGAGTTCCAGGACAGCCTGAGCTACACAGAGAAACCCTGTCTCAAAAAAAAAACCAAAAAAAAAAAAAAAATTATTAAGACCTAGAATTTAATGTGGTCTATTATTAGTAACATATAGGTCAGCCTGCCATGAAGAACATTGAACATTTAACCTAAGAATAGTTAACAGGCAAGGGAAGAAAGAGTCTGGAATAATTGATCTGCAGAAGTTAGAAAAGTTCTGCCTCTATAGCTACAGGTAGGTAAGGTCTGCATTCAGATAGCAAAGAGCTCCCCATGACATTAACAAAATCCACTCTGAGCCTTTTGGATTGATTGCAGGAACTTTTTTTCCTCCATTGAGAAGAATACCCTGTATGATTGATATTCCTATATTCCAGTGACCTGTGGGTACAAGGGACTTTGCCCCCAATATCCTCTTGCGAGTTAACAAGTCAAAATCTCCAGCAATTATGAGAATTAGCCTCAGGGAAAGGTGATCTCTCTCTTGAACTATTCAGTGCAACATGGCCTGTTCTGAAACCATTATACATGTACACAACAGAATGTACTCAGAAAATTTTATTCATATATTTGTCCATACTAAATTGCATATACTTAACAAGGAACAAATCAGCTGGGAAAGTTTTTAGAAAGAGTTTAAGGGGGAAACTGACCTAATAATTTTGTATTAAAATGTACAATTGTCATCCCAGCACTTGGGAGGCAGAGGCAGGCGGATCTCTGAGTTCGAGGCCAGCCTGGTCTACAGAGTGAGTTCCAGGACAGCCAGGGCTATACAGAGAAACCCTGTCTCGAAAAACCAAAAAAAAAAAAAAAAGTACAATTGTCGATACTATAAAAAACAAGACTGACATTTTGTCTGGGGCATAAGAGCAATAGATATTGTTACAGAGGACACTGGTTTCATCTCCAGAAACCACACATTATCTAAGCATTTGCTCTAGGTATATTCCTAAGCATTTCCTGCCTTCTGGATTCTATTGGTAATTCACAGAGACACATGCAAGTGAACATTCATGTATATAAAATAAAGGTAAACTTTAAAAGAAATTGGTTTGTATTCAGACATGTCACAGTCAGAGACATACAGCATCAGTTCTAGTTTAACTGAGATATATCTGATCCTGCATGGAAGCAGCTGTGGTCTTCCTTTCAGGCAGTTTGCTCAGAGGCAAACCCCTCCTTATTCTGAGGTTGTAATAGCATAACAAAGCTGTTTCTCTAAGAAAATTGTTCACAGTACTGATTGGTTACTTTTGTTCAATGTTTTCTGAAATTTGTTCTCTGTCCTTTATATAAGAATTGTGGCAATGATACATCTATGTGTTAGATCATATATTACGGTTCTGATATCATTGGGTCCTGAGCAATCTAAATTCTTGGTGTCATTTATTTTACCTGTGTTACAAGATGCATATTTAGAATCATTTCTGCCCATCATTTTTATAATTTACATATGTTTCTGGTCGACTTTGAGCTGAAAATACTCTTAAATATCCTTGCATTTACACTGTGACCGTGGTCAGAATAAATTTTAGCTAAGCATACTTAGGAGCAAGCAAACCCTTATGTGAACAAACCCAAAATCTCTAGGTAAAATCTCAGTGCTTCCTTTGTTCTTTTTCTTTTTTGAAATGAAATTGTTGCTTTGGAAATATCTCCGAGGTTCTCCTTGCCTGCAGAAATTAAATAAATATGTAAATAAATAATAAATAACCAAGTAAGTGAATAAATGAAGTTTTTTTTTAAATATAGCTTTACTGTCTTGGATGTTCTGATGGTTATTCTTGATAGTCAAGTTGACTATGTATGGACTTAAGAGAAGACCAGAGAATTGACTACTGTGGCAGTTTTATTTTAATTACAGCTTTTGAAGTGGGGAGAACCCTTCTTTATTCTGAATCTTTTGAGGTGTTAAGATCAACCTTTAATACAGGCAACAGATCCTGGTTGCAGCCTACCTAATTAAAATTAGAGATGTCCTTTATCTGCTTTTTTTTTGACTGCTTTTCCAGTCTCTGGTTATCATGTCCAGTTTTTTGTTTGTTTGTTTGATTGTGTTTTTATGGTTTTGTTTGGTTTTGGTTTTCTGCCATTAGAACCTTTTTTTTAAAGTCCTGGTATTTTCTTTTTTTTTTTTGGTTTTTTTTTTTTTTTTTTTTTTTTTTTTTTCAGCAAATCAAAAAAAATTAAAAAGCATTCAAACAGAATAAAATGAAAATAAACAAACAAGCAAAATACCAAGGGTCAGATATACAAGAATTCTATAGGGCCTTCAAACAAGCAACACTTTTTGAGTTATGTTTAAAAAAATTCAGAACCACAATAAGCTCCTTCACAAAGCAAATAATATTGAAATAGTGAAATCAAGTGTAGACCCAACAAAAATATATAAATTATAGTCCAATATCCCTCATGAATATACATACAAAAATTCTCATTGAAGTAGTTGCAAACTGAATACAAGAGATATAAAAAAAATAATATTCCATGAATAACTGAACAACTGTTTTTTTTTTGAAGACCGTACTCCATATACAGGCTGCATGTTTTGGGATAGCCCCCACTCCAGATGTTTGAGACCTACATGAAAACCAAGCTGCACATTTACAACATATGTGCAGGGAGGCCTAGGTTCAGCCCATGGAGGTAGATCTGTGTAGACTAGGTATGCTCCACGGTTGGTGATTCAGTCTCTGAGAGCTCCAAGGGTTCAGGTTGGTTTACTCTGTTGATCTTCCTGTGCAGTTCCTATCTCCTTAGGGCCCTCAATCCTTCCACCTATTCTTCTTTAAGAGTCCTCAAGCTCCATCCACTGTTTGGCTCTGGATATCTGTATCTGTCTGAGTCAGCTGCTGGTTAGAGCCTCTCAGAGGACAGCTTGCCGGTCTGTTCTCAGGCTGGAGGTTTAGCTCCTGGGAGCTCTGGTTGAGTCTTTTGATACTCGTTCTAAAAAGGACAAAAACACCCTCACTTTGGTCTTCCTCCTTCTTCTTGAGTTTCATGAGGTTTATGCGTTGCATCTTAGGTATTGTGTGTTTTGGGGCTAATATCCGCTTATCAGTGAGTGCATACCATGTGTGTTCTTTTGTGATTGGGTCATCTCACTCAGGATGATATTTTCTAGCTCCATCCATTTGTCTAAGAATTTCATGAGCTCATTATTTTTAATGGCTGAGTAGTACTCCATTGTGTAAATGTACCACATTTTCTGTATCCATTCTTCTGTTGAAGGACATCTGGGTTCTTTCCAGCTTCTGGCTATTATGAATAAGGCCGCTATAAACATAGTGGAGCATGTGGCCCTGTTGCATGTTGAAATATCTTCTGGGTATATACCCAGGAGGGGTATAGCTGGGTCCTTAGGTAACACCATGTTCAATTTTCTGAGGTATCGCCAGACTGCTTTCCATAGTGGTTGTACCAGCTTGCAATCCCACCAACAATGGAGGAGTGTTCCTCTTTCTCCACATCCTCGCCAACATCTGCTGTCACCTGTGTTTTGGATCTTAGCCAATCTGACTGGTGTGAGGTGGAATCTCAGTGTTGTTTTCATTTGCATTTCCCTGATGACTAGGGATGCTGAGCATTTCTTTAGATGTTTCTCAATCATTCGAGTTTCCTCAGTTGAGAGTTCTTTGTTCAACTCTCTACCCCATTTTTTAATAGGGTTATTTGATGGGTCTGGAATCTAGTTTCTTCATTCTTTGTATACCTTGGATATTAGCCCTCTATCAGATGTAAGGTTGGTGAAAATCTTTTCCCAGTCTGTTGGTTCCCGCTTTGTCCTGTTGACCGTATCCTTTGCTTTACAGAAGCTTTGCAGTTTTATGAGATCCATTTGTCAATTCTTGATCTTAAGCAACGCCATTGGTGTTTGTTCAGGAACTTTTCCCCTGTGCCCATATGATCAAGGCTTTTCCCTATTTTCTCTTCTATTAGTTTCAGTGTAGCTGGTTTTATGTGGAGGTCCTTGATCCACTGGAATTGAGCTTTGTACAAGGAGATAAGTATGGATCAATTTGCATTCTTCTACAAGTTGACCTCCATTGGACCAGCACCATTTGTTGAAAATGCTGTCTTTTTTCCACTGGTAGTTTGAGCTCCTTTGTCGAAGATCAAGTGACATAGGTATGGGGGTTCATTTCAGGGTCTTCTATTCTATTCCATTGATCCTCCTGACTGTCTCTGTTCCAATACCATGCCGTTTTTATCACTATTGCTTTGTAGTACAGCTTGAAATGGGGGTATGGAGATTCCCCCAGAAGTTCTTTTATTGTTGAGTGTAGTTTTCGCTATCCTGGGTTTTTTGTTATTCCAAATGAATTTTAAGATTGCTCTTTCTATCTCTGAAAGAATTGAGTGGGAATTTTGATAGGGTTTGCTTTAAAATCTGTAGATTGCTTTTGGCAAGATAGCCATTTTTACTATATTAATCCTTCCAATCCATGAGCATGGGAGCTCTTTCCATCTTCTGAGATCTCCTTCGATTTCTTTCTTCAGGGTGTTGAAGTTCTTGTCATACAGGTCTTTTACTTGCTTGGTTAGATTCACCCCAAGATATTTTTATACTATTTGTGACTATTGTGAAGGGTGTTGTTTCCATAATTTCTTTCTCAGCCAGTTTATCCTTTGTGTAGAGGAATGCTACTGATTTGTTTGAGTTAATTTTATACCCAGCCACTTTGCTAAAGTTGTTTATCAGGTTTAGGAGCTCTCTGGTGGAAGTTTTGGGGTCACTTAAGTATACTAACAAATGTCATCTGCAAATAGTGAAACTTTGACTTCTTCCTTTCCAATTTGTATCCCTTTGATCTCCTTCTGTTGCCTAATTGCTCTGGCTAGGACTTCCAGGACTATATTGAACAGGTAGGGGGAGAGTGGGCAGCCTTGTCTAGTCCCTGATTTCAATGGGATTGCTTCAAGTTTCTCTCCATTTAGTTTGTGTTTGGCTTGCTGTATATTGCTTTTACTATGTTTAGGTATGGGCCTTGAATTCCTGATCTTTCCAAGACTTTTATCATGAAGGGGTGTTGAATTTTGTCAAATGCTTTCTCAGCGTCAAGAGATATGATCATGTGGTTTTTTCTTTGAGTTTATTTATGTAGTGGATTACGTTGATGGATTTCCGTATATTAAACCCAAACCCCTGCATTCCTGGGATAAAGCCTACTTGATCATGGTGGATAAGTGTTTTGATGTGTTCTTGGATTCGGTTCGAGAGAATTTTATTCAGTATTTTTGCATCGATATTCATAAGGGAGATTGG
Source organism: Mastomys natalensis (assembly GCA_021653895.1). Lineage (NCBI taxonomy): Eukaryota > Metazoa > Chordata > Mammalia > Rodentia > Muridae > Mastomys > Mastomys natalensis. Next base: position 55,631 of record JAJTUV010001524.1, on the reverse strand, counting down.
TCTGAAGTTCTTTTCTTGTTGGGTCTTGTGTGGTTTAGGTATAAGCGTAATTGTGGCTTCATAGAATGAATTGGTAGTGTTCCTTCCGTTTCTATTTTGTGGAATAGTTTGAAGAGAATTGGTATTAGATCTTCCTTGAAGGTTTGACAGAATTCTGCACTAAAACCATCTGGCCTGGACTTTTTTTGGTGGGGAGACCTTTAATGACTGCTTCTATTTCTTTCGCAGTTATGGGACTGTTAAGATGGTTTATCTGATCCTGATTTAACATTGGTAATGAACTTGTCTAGGAAATTGTCCATTTCATCCAGATTTTCCAATTTTGTTGAGTATAGGCTTTTGTAGTAGGATCTGATGATTTGTTGAATTTCCTCGGTTTCTGTTGTTATGTCACCCTTTTCAGTTTGGATTTTATTGATTTGGATACTGTCTCTCTGCCCTCTGATTAGTCTGGCCAAGGGTTTATCTATTTTGTTGATTTTCTCAAAGAACCAGCTCCTGGTTTTATTGATTCTTTGTATAGTTCTCTTTGTTTCTATTTGGTTGATTTCAGCCCTGAGTTTAATTATTTCCTCCCGTCTACTCCTCTTGGGTGTTTTTGCTTCTTTTGTTCTAGAGCTTTCAGGTGTGTTGTCAAGCTGCTAGTGTGTTCTCTCTCCAGTTTCTTTTTGTATGCACTTAGAGCTATAAGCTTTCCTCTTAGCACTGCCTTCAGTGTGTCCCATAGGTTTTGGTATGATGTGTCTTCATTTTCATTAAATTCTAAAAAAGTCTTTAATTTCTTTCTTTATTTCTTCCCTGACCCCATTATCAACGAGTAGAGTATTGTTCGTTTCCATGTGAGTGTGGGCTTTCCATTGTCTTTGTTGTTATTGAAGACCAGCTTTAGACCATGGTGATCTGATAGGATGCATGGGATTATTTCGATTTTTTTATATCTGTTGAGGCCTGTCTTGTGACCGATAATATGGTCTATTTTGGAGAAGGTACCATGTGGTGCAGAGAAAAAGGTATATTCTTTTGTTTTTGGGTGAAATGTTCTATAGATATCTGTTAAGTCCATTTGGTTTAAAACTTCTGTTAGTTTCACTGTACTTCTGTCTAGTTTCCGTTTCCCTGATCTGTCCAGTGTGAGAGTGGGGTATTGAAGTCTCCCACAATTATTGTGTGAGGTGCAATATGTGCTTTGAGCTTTAGTAAGGCTCCTTTTATGAAAGTGGGTGCTCTTGCATTTGGTGCATAGATGTTCAGAATTGAGAGTTCATGTTGGTTGACTTTTCCTTTGACAAATATGAAATGACCTTCCTTATCCTTTTTTTATATTCTTTAAGTTGAAAGTCAATTTTATTCGATATTAGTATGGCTACTCCAGCTTGTTTCCTAGGACCATTTGCTTGAAAAATTGTTTTCCAGCCTTTTACTCTAAGGTAGTGTCTGTCCTTGTCACTGAGGTGGGTTTCCTGTATGCAGCAAAAAGTCGGATCCTGTTTGCGTATCCAGTCTGTTAGTCTATGTCTTTTTATTGGGGAATTGAGTCCATTGACATTAAGAGATATTAAGGAGAGGAGACTGTTGCTTCCTGTTATTTTTGCTAAAAGGGGAGGCATTGTTTGTGTGGCTATCTTCTTTTGGTTTGTTGGAGGTGGATTACTTTCTTGCTCTTTCTAGGGTATGATTGCTCTCCTTGTAATGGGTCTTTCCTGCTAGTATTCTTTGTAGTGCTGGGTTTGTGGAAAGATATTGTGTAAATTTGGCTTTGTCATGGAATATCTTGGTTTCTCCATCTATGGTAATAGAGAGTTTTGCTGGGTATAGTAGCCTGGGCTGGCATTTGTGTTCTCTTAGGGTCTGCATGACATCTGACCAGGATCTTCTGGCTTTCATAGTCTCTGGTGAGAAGTCTGGTGTAATTCTGATAGGTCTGCCTTTATATGTTACTTGGCCTTTTTCTCTTACTGCTTTTAAAATTCTTTCTTTGTTTTGTGCATTTTGTGTTTTGATTATTATGTGACGCGAGGTATTTCTTTTCTGGTCTAGTCTATTTGGTGTTCTGTAGGCTTCTTGAATGATTATGGGCATCTCGTTCCTTAGGTTAGGGAAGTTTTCTTCTATGATTTTGTTGAAGATATTTACTGGCCCTTTAAGTTGTGAATCTTCACTCTCTTCTATACCTATTATCCTTAGGTTTGGTCTTCTCATTTTGTCCTGGATTTCCTGGATGTTTTGTGTTAAGAGTTTTTTGCATTTTTCGTTTTCCTTGACAGTTGTGTCAATATTTTCTATGGTATCTTCTGCACCTGAGATTCTCTCTTCTATCTCTTGTATTCTGTGGTAATGCTTGCGTCTGTGACTCCTGATTTCTTTCTTAGGTTTTCTATCTCCAGAGTAGTCTCCTTTGTGATTTCTTTATTGTTTCTATTTCCATTTTTATGTCCTGGATGGTTTTGTATAAATCCTTCACCTGTTTGGTTGTGTTCTCTTGTGATTCTTTAAGGGCTTTTACCTGTTTACCTGTGTTCTCCTCGGATTCTTTGAGAATGTTATTTATGTCCTTCTTAAAGTCCTCCATCATCATCATTAAAAGTGATTTTAGGTCTGACTCTTGCTTTCCTGTGATATGGGGAGTTCAGGACTTAATGTGGGAGAACTAGGTTCTTGCCTTTTGCCATCTGGATCTCCTTGGTGCTACCTGTGCTGTCTCTGGCTGGAACCTGTCTTTCCTGTTCTCTTGGTTGTGTCAGAACTGTTTAAGTTGGGTGTCGCTGCTGAGTTCGAGCTAGGGCCAGGATCTGCTCAGTGCTTTGGCCCGGACCGGAAGGAATCAGTGCTCTGGGCCAGGAGTGAGTTCCTGGATCCCTGTGGGCCCTGGTTACTCCCTGTTTGGGGCAGGTGTTGCTGCCTCCTTGCTTAAGAAGCTGCTGGAGTTAGAGCTCCTGGGAGCCACGCTTCCTCTGGGTTCTGTGAGATTGGGCGCAGAGTTGCCGCCCGATCTGCTGAGCGCCCAGGCCCAAACTGGAAGGAACCAGTGCTGGGGCCCGGAGTTTGTACTTGGGTCCCAGTGGGTCCCGGTTACTCCCTATTGGGGCAAGTGTTGCTGCCTCCTTGCTTAAGGAGCTGCTTGAGTTGGAGTTCCTTGGAGCTAAGCTTCCTCTGGGTTCTGTGAGATTGTTTGCAATATTGCTGCCCGAGATCTGCTGCGCGCTCAGGTCCAAACCGGAAGGAACCAGTGCTGGGCCAGGAGTGAGTACCTGGGTCCCGGTGGGTCCCAGTTACTCCCGGTTTGGGCAAGTGTTGCTGCCTCCTTGCGTAGGAAGCTGCTTGGGTTAGAGCTCCTAGGAGCCCTGCTTCCCCTGGGTTCCGGGGGATTTGGTGTAGAGCTCCCGCCTGGGATCTGCTGGGAGCTCCGACCCAGACCGGAAGGAGCCGCGCTCCGGGCCGGGAGTAAATCCCTGGGTCTCAGTGGGTCCCGGTGGGTCCCAGTTACTCCCTGTTTGGGGTGGGTGTTGCTGTCTCCTTACCAGAGATACTGCCTGGGTCAGAGCTGCTGGGTGCCCCACTTCTGCCGGGTTTTGTGAGGTTCAGTGCAGAGCTGCCTCCAGGGATCTGCTGCCTGGGCCCAGACCGGAAGCGGAAGTCCTTTTTTTTGGTTTTTTTTTGAGACAGGGTTTCTCTGTGTAGCCCGGGCTATCCTGGAACTCACTCTGTAGACCAGGCTGGCCTCGAACTCAGAAATCCGCCTGCCTCTGCCTCCCAAGTGCTGGGATTAAAGGCGTGCGCCACCACCGCCCGGCTGAGTCCTGGTATTTTCTAAAGGTGAAATATTCAGCCACTTGGACTCAAACACTGCTGTCTTCTTCACCTTTCCATTGGTAAACAACAGTTCTTGTGCTTGTTGGAACACAGCCTCTGAGTCGTAATACATCCACTTTCTAAATACATACATTCATTTTATCAGTTTGGGTGATCTTTACAAGCACAGTTGAGGGTTTTTGGTTTGCTTGTTTTTTAACCCCCACTGAGGAAGATGTGCCAGCTAACAATAGTGCTCCACATTGTTTGTCATCTGTCTCCTGCTTTTCTCCCAGGGTTGTCCTATTTGTTTCAGGTGAAAAGCAGCTACAGTATAACTTAAAGTTAAAAAGCATCTGTTTCTTAAAATCTCTCTTACATGTCAGTATTCTGGGAACCCTTCTATATGTGGGACAGATTTCTCACCCCACTGCAAGTTGAGTTGTTCTGTGACAGATTTCCACTTTGATTCAAGGAGGAGTAAGGGAAAACAGCTACTGATTGCTGTAATGAAAGCACAGGAAAGATTGATAGTTGTGATCTGGTGAGCACAGAGTAAGTCCACTCAAAGAGGAAGAGCCATCTGCTAAGCAGAGGTGAGCTGGAGTGGTGGAATCTCCCAAGGGCCTGTCAGGAAGACAAACAAGTAGGCTATTGGAAGACAGGCAAAAGTGCTACTGAAATACAAATCTCTGCAGATGTGCAAAAGGTCTGGCCAGGAACCAGTCTGCTGTGTTTCTTCTTCTTCTTCTTTTTTTTTTTTCCACTTTTTTTTATTGGATATTTTATTTATATTTCAGACGTTATCCCCTTACCCCATCCCCTCCCCCCTCCCCGCCCAGGAACCCCCATCCCATCCCCCCTCCTGCTTCTCTGCGATGTGCCCCTACCTACCCCCCCATCTCCCCACCTTCGAATCCCCCCCCCCACCACACACACACACACATGGTGTCCAGCCTTCATGGGACCAAGGATCTACTCTCCAACCTATGCCCGACAAGGCCATCCTCCCTTACTTGTACAGCTGGAGCCATGGATCCTCCCTAAGTGCCCCCAGGCTGGTGGTTTAGACCCTGGGAGCTCTGGTTGATTGGTATTGTTCCTCTCTACATGGGGCTGCAAACCCTTTCAGCTCCTTCAGTCTTCTCTCTAACTCCTCCATTGGGAACCCCATGATCAGTTCAGTGGTTAGCTGTGAGCATCTGCCTCTGAATATGTCAAACTCTGGTAGACCTCTAAGAATACAGCTATACAGGCTCCTGTCAGCATGCACTTCTTGACATCCACATCAGCATCTACCTTTGGTGACTGCACATGGGATTGATACCCAGGTGGAATGGTCTCCAGACAGCCCCTCCTTCCGTTTCTGTCCCACAGTTTGTCTCCATATTTGCTCCCTTGATTATTTTATTACTCCTTCTATAAAGAACTGAAGCACCCCGACTTGTTTTTCCTTCTTCATGAGCTTCATGTGGTCTGTGAGTTGAATCTTGGGTATTTCAAGCTTCTGGGCTTATTTTTATTATTATCCAATAATCAGTGAGTGAATGCCATGTGTGTTCTTTTGTGATTGGGTTACCTCACTCTGATATTTTCTAGCTCCATCCATTTACCTAATAATTTCTCGAATTCATTGTTTTTAATAGCTGAGTAATACTCCATTGTGTAAATGTACCACATTTTTCATATCCATTCCTCTGTTGAAGGACATCTGGGTTCTTTCCAGCTTCTGGCTATTATAAATAAGGCTGCTATGAACATAGTGGAGCATATGTCCTTGTTATATGTTAGAGCATCTTCTGGGTATATGCCCAGGAGTGGTATAGCTGTGTCCTCAGGTAATGCTATGTCCAATTTTTTGAGGAACCTCCAGACTGATTTCCAGAGTCTTGCAATCCCACCAACAATGGAGGGATGTTCCTCTTTCTCCACATCCTCGCAGGCATCTACTTGCCAGCCCATAAACATACAAGAAGCCTACAGAATGCCAAACAGACTAGACCAGAAAAGAAATACCTCCCTCACATAATAATCAAAACATCAAATGCACAAAACAAAACAAAACAAAATACTAAAAGCAGGGTCAAGTAACATATAAATTCAAACCTATAAGAATTATACCAGACTTCTCACCAGAGACTATAAAAGCCAGAAGATCCTGGACTGACATCATACAGACCCTAAGAGAACACAAATGCCAGTCCAGACTACTATACCCAGCAAAACTCTCAATCACTATAGATGGAGAAACCAAGATATAATATGACAAAACCAAATTTGCACAGTACCTTCCCACAAACCCAGCACTTCAAAGGATAATTGATGGAAAACACCAACACAAGGAAAGAAACTACAACCTAGAAAAAGCAAGGAAGTAATCTTCCAACAACCCCAAAAGAAGATAGCTACACAAACATAATTCTACCTGCTGTGTTTCTTTAACACCCTCTAACCCTGAGGGATTTACTCACATTGTTCAAGACTCACTGGCGAATTGGAGCCTCCTCTGGGCAAACTTGCTAATCAGAAGAGGAGGAGTGTTCTTCCTGTTGCCATGCTTTAGGTTCCCTGTAGTGGAGCAGGCTTGAATGGTTCATTGTGTTGTGTGCTGTGGGCTACTGCTGGTTTGTCTCAGAGGATCTCAAGCAAGCTCGGAAGGTGCAAAATGGTGAGCATATATTTAGTGTCCTCAAAGAGGAGGAGTGGGAGGGAGCCGAAATAGTGGATCATTTTTAGTGCTGGGTGCAGAGCAACATCTAGGTGAAGCCAACTGTGAAGTCTCTTGTGGTATTAGCTGTTCCTAGGATCTAGTGTTGGTATCTGAATGTTTTAACTGTGAGTATGCATCTGCACAAAGTATTTATATCAGAAGTTAGTGTATAGCCGGGCAGTGGTGGCGCATGCCTTTAATCCCAGCACTTGGGAGGCTGAGACAGGCGAATTTCTGAGTTCGAGGCCAGCCTAGTCTACAGAGTGAGTTCCAGGACAGTCAAGGCTACACAGAGAAACCCTGTCTCGAAAAACCAAAAAAAAAAAAAAAGAAGTTAGTGTACAGAAACATGCAGGGCACTTTGACAAATCACTGAGGTCAGATTTCTTTGCCATCTTCAACAAGTTCTACCTTTAGTATTTAGTTGTGAGATCCATTTTAAGTAAAAATTTTTGGAGGTTTTAAATGGCATCTCATGTGTGGGTAGCAATACAATATTTAGTTGTGATGTAAAAGACTAAAATTGATGAAGTAAATTGTTTACCCATTTGTAGTAGATGCTAAGTCACACCAAATAAATTTAGATGACTGAAGACTGACTCTATAACATTCACAAATAAGCAGTATTCCCACCAGGCCTAGTAGCAATTAGAATCCTAAGGATAAACAAGTTTGTTCTCCAGGATTTTTCAGAAATATGGCTCCCAACCACAATAATGAGTCAACCCTGATTTCCAGCCAGCCACTGTGCCCATCCCTACATCAGAGAGTAGGCCTCCAAACAGGTGCTGAACAGGTCTTTGCAAGGTTGCAATCACCATTAATACAGGTTGTGCAGCAAAACTTGAGTTTTCCTCTTGATAAAAGCCTAGTTGTATAAGATGGAAGAGGTGACACCATTTGCAATGGAAAGACATTGTTGTGCTCTGGGCTGATCAAACAAGGCTTTCACTGAGGTCCCCAGGTATTGAAAATAACATAGTGAGAACCTAGGAACATGCTTAGCAGAGCAAATAACAGTCTGTGGTCTAAGCCTATGGAGCTTTTCCTAAGGGCACATTGTCAAACAAACAAACAAACAAACCGGAGAGTTCCCGCTTTGAAATCAGGAATATGCATTGGAGAGCTGGTAACTGTCTAGGGGCAAAGTCTTTCTTCAAACACTTGTAGTTTTTTGTTTTTTGTTTTTTTTTTATGTTTTTTATGTTTTTTTGTCAGACAACTCTTTCATTTGCTTCTTTAGAGTTCTCCTATGATAATTAATGTTAACTGTGGCTGTTGTGCAGGTTGTAGATTCCCTGAAGTCTTTCTAATCAATTTTTCCTTTTTATATAAGCAGAATATAGGAGGGATACTGTAGGAAGAACTAAGGTGGGAGGAGTAAGTAAAAGAAGAGGAGGAGTAAGGAGGAGAAGGAATAGGAGGAGCTAGGAGAGAGGAACTAGAGAGGGGAACATGGAGGCGGATGTGCACATGTCTGTAGCAGTCAAAGGTAGTTGGTATCTCTAGGTTGGGTATTGGGTTACACTTCTGATTGTATGGGCATCTTGTTACTGATCATTACCAAATATATAAGCTTTTGGATAATTTAAGCATTAGAGTCTCATTTTTCTACTGGGCTCGCATGGATGGCGAGATAGTCTGGGCAATGCCCAGCCTTGCAGAGACAGAGCCATCTCCCACGCTGACATCTCCTGGGTGGCAGGTCTGGTGTTTCTGGCTGGCCTTTTCTAGCTGCTGTGTGCACGTGGCCTCCTGCCAAGAAACATGGTAGCGGAGCTAGGCAGAGCCACCACAGCTTAGATAGTCAGTTTGACCAGTGGCCGATTTTAAGTATTTACCTCAAAAGGATACTGATTTTGTTTCAAACAATTTAGGATACACCTACTATACTGAAAGTGCTTATGAGGTAGAAGAATTTTCTTTTGGTATTTTACACTTCACTTATATATACTATCATATCATCAGCCTATTTGTATAATTTGAAATCTTCTGTTTTCTGAAATGGTAAAATACGTACACCAGCTTATCTTTTACTTCCATTTGATTGGAGTATTTTTTTTTCCATCTCATTACCTTGAGGTATAACCCAGAAATGCTTTAAAAATCCTGAACTCCAGCCATTCTATGGGAAGCGATTGGTATCACAATTGTTTGCTCTTCTGGCCAGTGTGAATCAGACTATCCTGAGCCCTTTCTCAAAGGGATACAGCCTCAGGCCCAGTTAGACAACTGTGTCCTGTTCTGGGAGGCTTGCCTGTTTTGAAGAGCCAGCTTTTATTTACTCAGAAGGAATTTCTTGAAAGAACTCCCCTGGTATTTCCTTTCTCTTTCTCACTACTTTTCTGCAACTGTTTGTGGACCTTCTGCATCTCTGAAGGTCTATTCAAGGAATCATGAGCTCCTGCCTCAGAACTTACCCAAGGTACTTGTTTTTAAGTTTGTATACTAAAGTAGTTCTTGTCATTCATTGGTATTCCACATGTCAGTCCCCTTGTAGTAACAAAGGGACTCTTAAAGAATGGAAACTGGACTATTATATTTATTTATCAATCTTTAAGAGAATAATTACTGAACAGTTTTCCCTCTCTTTTCATCCTCTACAGTAGTCTGACCACTTCCCAGTCAGAAGTCCAGTGATACTTGCAGTTTTGCACTTATCGGTGTCTCTAGGCTATAGATGTCTTCTCGCGATGTCTCCTGGACTGTCTCCAGAGTGAATCCCCACTCCCATGATTCTTCTCCATGTTCTGGTTGGAGGAGGTCCTGCATTATTCTAGCGCCTTCTCAGCCATTGGCTTATTAACTTTAATTCAAAAAAATAAGAGAATAAATGGACAGCAATGCTTATATAATATTGAGGCAGGAATACTTAACCAGATATTGCAACCAGATATGGTGGCACAGATATCAGTGTTTGAATAATACGATAATCTTTGCACAGTGTGCAATAACTTTATGCAAAAATTTTGCTATCTTAAATGTTTTGTACTTTTTTTTAGTTGTGGATTTTGTATTTGTTTTAGGAGGCAATCATTGTCTGTGTAACTTTGGCTGGCCTCAAAGAAGGGACCTCAAGACTTAGAGATCAACATAAATCTGGCCCAGGGGTGCATGATGAAATATGGGACTACATGCCTGTCATTTTTATTTGTTGTTCTCACAGTATTGGCTGATGGGCCTGGAATGTAGGTTTGTATGTTAAACAGGTGCTGTCATGCTGAGCTTCACTCACATCTTGAATTTTTAAATTTGGTGGTGTGTACCATTCTGTTTCCTAGGATGGCATGTATTGATGACATTTTTACTTCCTAAACCTCCTCAGACAATGAACTGTAGGTGTATGACATTCTTCCTGCCCATTGTGTTGGCTTTGAATTCACATTGAAAAATCTGTGAGTGTTTTGCTTGTATGCATACATATGCATCTCATGTGTTTCTAGTCCTTTCCATAGTCGGATGATGGCCTCAGAACTCTAGAACTAATGAACTCATGGTTATTTATGAGGCCCTATGTAAGCACTGGCCATTGGAAACCCTATGTTGCAGGAGCAGCAGCTGTTCTTCATGGCTTAGCCCAGCTTTATGTAATTTATTTATCAATATTTACATTGCGAATATTTTCATCTATCCATTGCATAATTGTGTAATCATGATTCCCCTTTTAAAAAGATATTATTAATGGTACAATTACAACTGGGGCACCTCATGTTCTGGAAGATAAGTATACAACTGTAGTGAATATATAATTCATTTTAAGAACATAAATAATATTCTGATTTTTTCCTTCCTTATGGTTTGATAATTTGATTTTTTGCAAGAGATACTGAGTCATAGTGCATAATTCTGTCTTTCCTGTAACTTATTTCATAGACCAGCCTGGTATCAAAAACAATGAAAAAGTTTTGCCTCTGTATTCTCAGTGCTGAGATTAAATGCATTCAGCAATCCAACCACCTTGCTCATTGCTTTTGTAGTTAGTAATTATTCATACAATATCTCTGTATGCTTACTGCTAATGATCTTTTTTATACATATTTTTATTGTATATTTTATTTACATTGCAGATGTGATCCCATTTTCCCATCACCCCATCCAGGAACCCCCAATCCCATCCCTCCTCTTCCTGATGACGAGATTACTGATGAGAACCTCATTATTGAGTATCCTTCAAAAATGACTTGGTTATTATAACATTATAGCTTCAGTGTCAGTACACAAGTAGCTGAAGTACCAAAGTTGTTTGAAAATATTGTCAGTGAAATATACATGTCTAATATTTCAGTATTCTGCTTTCTTTTGTACATATATATGGCATATTTTAGAATGCAGTGACATATGATGATGTAGTGGTGAATTTTACTCGGGAAGAGTGGGCATTGCTGGATGCTTCCCAGAAGAGTCTCTACAAAGATGTGATGCTAGAGACCTATAGGAACCTCTCTGTAATAGGTAAGACTGTTAATGTTTTCTCTCTTTTTAAAATAAGGGGGCCAGTGTATTTTTGTTGTGGTGGTTGTTCATTTGTGTATATGTTTTCTATTCTTGTTGTTTTCGATGTACTTCTATAGTTTCATTTGAGAAGGAAGAAAAATGATATGAATAAATCAGGCCTGTTTGTAAGGATCTTGAAGACACTTTATTAAATTTTGCCTAAATTATAGTAATATACTATACATTTTCTGGTATTATATTCTAGGCTATAAGTGGGAAGATCATAATATTGAAGAACATTCTGTAAATTATGGAAGACATAACAGGTAATTTTCTTGTGGATGCTGATGCAAATATTCCTTTGAAGAAATCTTAGTGTGTTTTTGACATTTCTGTTAAAATCACGAGTATAAATAAGTACTTAAGGATACTGCTTATTAAGTTCTCACAAATGCTATACTTCAGTGTCAGGTATTCTATTTGTGTTTGCAAGGCATTCTGTTAAGACAGAAAATATGGAAAAAAAATGTCTTAACAGATAGTGCTATTTCAAGCACAGCCCCATCCAAGCTACACTGTACAATTGCCAGTCTGTTTAGTCTCATACTATTCAGATAGGGCAAAAAGTATACACATTGAATATGTAATCAGTTCATATCCAAAACTGTCTGATATGCAAGTACATAGTATACTGATCCTACTTATGTACTTGTAGCAAGGTTGCTATGATTATTGAGAATGGAAGTTCACGGAAATTAAAAAGGGTTTTGTAGAGAACACTTATTCCATATACCATCTGTCTATGAGGAACAACAAGTAAACCTGTGTGAATACAGTGTGGTTATGTTTTATTTGTTATTATTCCTTTCATAGGTGTATTATATGGAACAGATATATCTCTATCATCTACCTACCTATCCATCCATCCATCTATCTGTCTGTTTGTCTGCCTGTCTGTCTGTGTGTGTGTGTGTGTATATATATATATATATATATATACAACCGTTGTATGGCTCACATTATTATAATAAAATTTATGAATGGAATCATTGTGGTAAAGCTGTGAGTGCTTGCACATTTTGTCAAATATGTGAAAAACGTCATATAGGAAAAGGATGGTATCATTTTAAGCCATATAATAAATGCAGTTACCATCACTGATATTGTTAAAGATGTAAATGATACCAATAATGGAACAAACCACAATGGACATAAACAAAATGTTAGAACATTATTATATATGATTCCTCTTCACAATTAGAAAAGATTGTTAAATTAATTGATATAAAAATGATTTACTAGTATAATGAATGGGGTAATCCTTTTACATGTGCCATTTGCATACACAAGTTTGAAAGAAATCCTCCTGTAGAGAAAATCTAAATATATCCAATGTGTTAAAACCTATTTATATCACAGGCATCTTCAAAGTGATGAACCGATTAATACTGGAGAGAAACCTTATGAATGTATGCAATATGATGAAGCCATTGCAAGAAACAATCACCTTCAGATACATGAAAGCACGGGTACTGGATGCTTTGTGGATTATACCGTCTTCTAATACATATAAGAACACACTCTGGAGAAAAGCTCTATGATTGTAACCAATGTGGTAAAGCCTTTTATACTCAAAAATATCTTCAAAGACATAAAAAAACACATACTGGAGAAAAGCTCTATGGTTGTAACCAATGTGGTAAAGCCTTTTATACTCAAAGATATCTTCAAAGACATAAAGAAACACATTCTGAAGAAAAGCTCTATGATTGTAACCAATGTGGTAAGGCCTTTTATTGTCAAAGATATCTTCAAAGACACAAAAAAAACACATACTGGAGAGAAGCCCTATGGATGTAACCACTGTGGTAAAGCCTTTGGAGATCGCCATGTTCTTCAAAGGCATAAAAGAACACATACTGGAGAGAAACCTTTTGAATGTAACCAATGTGGTAAAGCTTTTGCATATCACAGTAATCTTCAAATACATAAAAGAACACACACTGGAGAAAAACCATATGAATGTAATCAATGTGCCAAAACCTTTACACAACACAGTCATCTTCAAAGGCATAACAGAACACATACTGGAGAGAAACCTTATGAATGTAATCAATGTGGCAAACACTTCGCAAGTTCCGCTCATCTTCAAAGACATACAAGAACACATACTGGAGAGAAACCCTATGAATGTAACCAATGTGGCAAAGCCTTTGCACACGATGGTAATCTTCAAATACATAGAAGAATACATACTGGAGAAAAACCCTATAAGTGTAACCAATGTGGCAAACCCTTTGCACGATACAGTCAGCTTCAAATACACAAAAGGACACATACTGGAGAGAAACTCTATGAGTGTAACCAGTGTGGCAGAGCCTTTGAAAAAGACACAGATCTTCAAATACATAAAAGAAAACATGCTGGTGATAAGCCATCTTAATGTCACCAATATGGTAAAGCTTTTGCAGGTCACAGACATATTCAAAGGCATAATAGAACAAATATTGGAGAGAAACTCTGATAATGTAATAAATGTGGTAGACCCTTTGCATGTTATGGTGGTTTTAAAAGGAATTTTAGAAATACATTCTTGAGAGAACTCTATGTAATCAATTTAATATAGCCATTTCAAATGGTCGCCTTCTATGGCATGAAAGAATCATAATGGTAAGATATAGTGGGTGGGTGTGTTTGAGTCTTTTGCCTGCTCTTGAGATGCTTTTCCTCCTAATTAATTGCCTTTCCAGCTTTGATATGAGCAGTTATGCCTATTTTTATTAATACATTGTATACCTTGTTCATTTGATATCCCCAAGAGGCATGCTCTTTTCTGAAGGGAAGTGGCAGAGTATCTGGGTGTGACAGTAGGTTGGGAGGGGTGTAGAGAAGTGGAAGGAGGGGGACTGTGGTCCAGATACAAAGTGCAAGATGAGAATAAAAAAATAAAAACTAGCTGCACATTTACACATGCACATTCTAAACAAGATTTGAATCAAATATATATCAAGTTGTTACAAATTAGGATAAACTATGTATAGATTTTTCATTGTGTGTCTCCCTGCCATCAAAGATCATCAGCTGATATTGGTCCATTGAGCAATGGGAACAGAGACAGTGAACTTGGGGTTCACAAGCCCTGTAGGTATGGAGAATGAATGATCAATCCCTTATCAGGTGCAGGGAGTCAGATCAACTTTACTGAAGGTGATTCAAGGCTTATATTACTTGAAGGACTGAGGCTGGGAACATCCAGAAAACGTGGAAACAATGCCCTAACAGATAGTACCATTTCAGGCACAGCTCCATTCAAGCTACACTGTAGAACTGCCAGTCTATTTCATTTCAACCCACTCAGAGAGGTCCAAAAGTATACACATTGAATAGTCAGTTTATATCCAAAACTGTCTGATATGCAAGTCCTTAGTATACTGATGTTCCTCATATACTTGTGACATGGTTGCTAAGATTATTGAGAGTGTAAGTTCATGGAAGTTAAAAAGATTGTTGTAGTTATTAATCCAAATACCAAACGTATATGAGGAATAAAAAGTAATATTTTGTGAATACATTTTGATTATAGTTTTGCTTCGTTTCATTGGTCTTTTATAGAGACAAATATATCTGTATTAATCTATCTACGTCTGTCTATGTATTGAATGTAAAGGATACAATGTTCTGTCTATTTACTATATCTATTTATCATCTATCTATCTCTCTATCTCTCTATCTATCTATCTATCTATATCTATCTATCTATCTATGGAACATAAACGATACAATGGTCTATGCCTAAGGGATATTGACATAAACCCTCATAGCTCTATCAGAGGATAATTTGGAGAATTTTTCCAAATTATATTAAATTTGTTGAAAACTATGAAAGTTTACTATTAATTGATTTCACAACTTCCTTGGGAATATATCAACAAACTAAGATTGCAGCAAGTCCCTATGAGTATTAGTAATGTAGAAATTTTCACAGTATAGGAAAGTATATGAATACAACTGTTGTGGTAAAGCTGTGAGTGCTCGCACATTTTGTCAAATATATGAAAAACATCATATAGGAAAAGGATGTTATCATTTTGAGCCATGTAATAAATGCTCTTACCATCACTGGAATTTTTAAAGATGTAAATATTTCCCATAATATAGAACATGACCATGGATTTTTCACTGTGAGTTTCCCTGTCCTCAAGGATCTTTAGCTGATATTGGTCCTTTGGGGCAATGGGAGTATAGACAGTAAATTTGGGATAATGAAGCCCTGTGCATATGGAAAATGAATGATCAATCCAGTACCAGCTGCAACAAGTCAGATCAACTTTACATAAGGTGATTCAAAACATATAATTTTGAGGGCAGAGTATAAGAGCATTCAGAATGGGCAAGGATGAAGTCTTATTGTACCAAAATGCCTAATTAGCATGACAAAGTTTTTCAGGAATCTGAGAAGCAAGGTATATGGGTTCTTATCAGGATGAAGTTAGTTAATCCTATATTCCAATTAAGCCTCTGTGACATTCTAAGGTAGAGACTTTTGTGGGGGATTTAAAAGCCACAGACAAAGTCAGAAAAGGAGAAACCCCACAAATGAAAGCTGTTTTCCATTATGTGTTAGGCCTCAAAAGGCTCTTTAGTCACTGGTGGATTTTGATCATAATGAGCAGAGTTTTCCCACATTTAAGTATAAATATTTTGTTATAAGTTTTAGGCTAGCATGGCAGTGGTGGCGCAGGCCTTTAATCCCAGCACTTGGGAGGCAGAGGCAGGTGGATTTCTGAGTCCGAGAACAGCCTGGTCTACAGAGTGAGTTCCAGGAGAGCCAGGGCTACACAGAGAAACCCTGTCTCAAAAAAAAAAAAAAAAAAAAAAAAATTCCATAATGTATAATCTTTGATTGTGTTCAATATTAGTTGCTGAAATCTGTTCACAAAGGTATAGAACTACACTGAGAAACCCTGTCTCGAAAAACTAAAAAAAAAAAAAAGAAAACTTTTAGGCTAGATTTTGTTAGAGGTTTGTCACCATATGTAATGAACTTACACATGTGGACATAATTTTCAGCCTACTCTTAAGAGATGTGTTTTCGAGACCACAAGCATTTTAAAGGTAAATATTTTAAGACTGTCAAATAGCAATATTTAGATAAAAATACTTTCAAAGTGTGGAGCAGATGAATTTTAGATATTAGATATTATTTCTTCAGAAAATTGTTAATCTATCTAACTCAAGACCCAGCTAAATTAGTCTTGGGCACATACCCATCATATGTTCCATCTTACCACAATGACACTTGCTCAAATATATTCGCAGTGTTTTAATTGATGAAGGTTACAAATTGGAAACCACCTAGATGTACCTCAACAAAACTGGGTAAGAAAATGTGGGACCAATGCACAATGGAGTATTATACAGCAGTTAAAAAGAACATCATAATATTTTCAGGCAAATGGAAGGAACAAAAAGCATAATTCTGAGTGATTAGCCAAGACCCAGAAAGAAAATCATGATAAATACTCACTTATAGATGGATATTAGCTGCTATATAAAGAAAAACCTTGCTACAATTCACAAAGAGTCACTGTAACAAGGAAGTCTCGAGTGTTCTAGAGAGGGGAGCATGCATCTTCATGGAAAGGGAAAAGACAATGGATTTTGCAGGTGTTCTTGGGAGTATGTAGGATCAGGATATATCAGGCTGAGAAGATAATTGAAGGAAAGAATAGAGGGAGAAATGACTGTAATAGTAAAACACTTGGGAAGACAAATATGAAGTTAGTGCAGGGGACTCTCCCTGTAATATGTGTGGTTGACTCTACTGTGTACTCCTTATAATTGAGGATACAGACTAGTAATTGTCAATCCTCTCTAAGTGATGTTTTTGATGATGAGAATAAGACATCAATCCATGAACAAAGCCTTCAGCCTATAATCTCTCCTGCTTACAAGTTATTCTAGGGCAATGGCTGCACAGAATTTGGTGGGTAACCATCTATTGAATGGTTTAATTTGAGGCCCATGACAGAAGAATGAGCCTAAAATTGACACTGCCTGTTGACCAGAGAGTAGAAGCAGGATAGTCCCAAGACATAAGTTAGATGCAAAAAAAAACCTGGCAAATACAAACAAACTAAAACACAAATGTCAAAAAACTCCTTAATGATACTCTGTCTATTCAAAATTTAGTGCATATTCCTATTGTAATTAGAAAGTTGGCCTTCAGGAAGTGATGGGAGTAGTTGAAAAGCCCCACAGCTAAATATTAGGCAGAGAGAACCCAGATGTGACGTCCCCATTACTTTCTTACTGTAGGTGCTTATGAAACTCTGAAAAAGATTGGAGGCATAATTGTAGGAATAATTGAAATGAAGATCCTGAAGTAAATCTGCACACCTATGCACAGTTGATTTTTGACACAGAATGCAAATTCATACAGTGAAAAATTGGAAGCATCTTTAACAAATGGTGCTTGCCTAACTGGATGTCTACAGGTAAAAGAAAGTAAATAGAGGTCTAGTGCCCTGCACAAAACTCAAGTGTAAATGGATCAAAGAAGTCAACATAACTGATACACTAAATGTAATAGAAGAGAAAGTGGGAAATACCTTGAATGCATTGATCAGTAGACAACTTTCTGAACACATCTCCAATGGCTCAGACACTAAGATCAAGAATTTATAAACGGGACTACAACAAACTGAAATACTTCTGTAAGGCAAAGTAAGGTCAATAAGACAAAATCCTAGGCTATAGATTGGGAAAAGATCTTTACCAACCCTATCTTCAACAGACGTCTGATATCCAAAATTAAGAAATAATTCAGAAAGTTAGACACAAACAATCCAAATAACCCAATTAAAAAATGGAGTATAGACCCAAACAAAGAATTCTCAACAGAGGGATCTGAGGGGATGTAGAAGCACTATCATTTCTGGGATATACTAACTATAATGACATCCCCATATAAAACATCTTCACCGTGAGAAAGATGCAAGAAATGAACAAAGTCACTGAAATAAATGTATTTTGGATTGACAGAAAAGCAAGAATGGAATTGATGTTAAAACAATGTTTACTATTCACCATTAGCGAAGCTAAAATTCTGTCAATACAATAATAGTCGCTCAATTTATGATCATAGCCTGGTAGTGGTGGCACAAGCCTTTAATCCCAGCACTTGGGAGGCAGAGGCAGGTGGATTTCTGAGTTCAAGGCCAGCCTGGTCTACAGAGTGAATTCCAGGATAACCAGGGCTACACAAAGAAACCCTGTCTCGAAAAAACCAAATCCAAAACAAAACAAAACAAAAAAACCTTATGACTATGTCAGACAGAAGAATATCTTGTTCCACAAAAATACCCCCATATATGTTTTGACTTTGGCAAATATGTTTTCACAACCATTTCTTGGCATAAATATTTATGTCTCAAATTTAAATTGCTATAGAAACTGGTACCTTCAAATCTGTTCCATTTTAATTAGGAGACATTTTGATAGTTCTATCTAACATATAACTATATTCATAGCTTATTTTCCAACAACTCTTTAGTAAATATTTCTGTTTAAAAATATTTAATAATTTATATCATGTATATCATTTCCTAGTGTGACATTTCTGATATTTCACAAGGATAGTATATTGAGTAACATTTTGGATACTCTCCATAATTGGAGAAATATTGTATTTTCTTAAATCTAAGAACAGTAAATAAACTTTGATATTTATTAAAGAATATTTTTAAGTTGTTTAGTTGTATGAATTTTCTTTTGTTTTCGAATAAAGGAGATTGTAGAGAAGACTATCATTTATATTCTTACCATATTTGAGGTATTGATGAAATACTTTCTACATTCTTTACATCTGTAATGTTTTCCTCTCATATGGATTCTTGTATATACTGAGGACAAGCTGAGATATTCAAGACATGAGAACTGAACTGTATTCTTCAACTTCCCATTAATGGACTCCTATTCTTGGACTAATTAGCTGTGATCTATATGTAGTTTTGTTCATCTACAGAATTTTTCTAGTCCATCTGTATTTTCGTTGTTTGTTTTTTTGTTTTGTTTTCATTTCTTTTTTTTCTTTTCTTTTCCTTTCTTTTCTTTTCCTTTCTTTTCTTTTCCTTTCTTTTCTTTTCCTTACTTTCTTGTCCTCTTCCTACTGAGGAAGATATACTGGCTAACAACAGAGCTTCATGGTGTTTGTCGTCACCTTTCTGCTTTTCTCCCAGTTTTGTCATATACCTGCCAGGTGAAAAGTATCTCCAATTAACCTGAAACAAAGATGAAGCCACAAAAAAAGAAAGAAAAAGAAAAAACCTTGTTCCCTAAATTTTCTCTTTAATTGGCAATATTCTGGCAAACCTTCCAACATATGGGAGAGATTGTTCACTCCATTTCAGGTTCAGTAACATGTTGTGAAAGTTGTCCACTTTCATTCCAGTAGGAATAAGGGGAAGTGCCTAGTAAGTGCTGTCATGGCAGAACAGGCAAAAAGGGAACTCCTGATGTAAGCTCAGGATCACTGTGCACCAAGGGGAGGAGCAGGCCCCTAATCAGAGATTAGCTGGAGAGGCAGATCCTCTAGAGTGTTGCTGAGAAGACAGAAGTATGGACTATAAGAAGTCAGGTACAATTGCTATGGAAACATATATCTCTGCAGATCTGGAAAAGGTATGCCTCTGCACTGGCAGCCTGTACCAGGAAGCACTATGCTGAGTTGCTTCAGCAAACTCTAAACTCTGTGAGAGATGGTCATGTTACTCAAGATTCATTGGCCAATCAGGACCTCCAGGGGTCTTAGTAGTCAGAAGAAAGGGAGGGTTATTCATGGAGTCTTGCTGTAGGATTGCTGAAATTGAACAGATTTGGTGTGTTGTGCTCTGACTGTTGTTGGTGGCTACTGTGAGGGGACTTCAGGCAAGCTCTCAAGTTGCAGCATGATGGGGTTATGTATTGCTCTAAATGGTGAGGAGCAGGAGCTGTTGTGATGAGTCCTACCCTAGGCTGGGTGGGACTCAGCAGCTAGATGCAGACACCTGTTAGGTCCTTTATGCTATTTGCCACTCCTGGTCCCAGTCCTTGCTTCTGAATAACTTCATTATGGGGTGAATCTGCAGAATGCAGTTGGAGCCAGGCTGTGTGTATAGAAACATTCATGGCACAGTGCCAGTGATGGAGAGTCTTAATTTCTCTAGTAGATTGTATAACGTCCCTTGGCAATTGACATTTCTGCTTTTGATTGATTTGGACTGAATTTTTTCCAGTTTGTAACAGGCATCTCATGTGTTGTGTTGCTCTCCATTACTAAGCTATGATGTAAGAGTAAAACTGATGGTATGCAGGATTTACCAATGCTCAGGAGACTGTGAGTCACACCAAGTAGAATTTATATGATGGAGGACAGTCTCTAAAACACCACGCAGAAATGCAGTATGCCAAGCAGAGCTCTTAGATATTATAATTCTAATATGTGCATGTTTGTAATATGGCTCCCAACCATAACAAAAGAGAAAAGCCTGATTTAAAACCAGCCACTAGGCTAAACACAGTATCAAAGTAAATGCTTCTGAAATGCTGCTGAATGGTGCATTATAAGCCCACAACCAACATTAAGACCTGGGTTTTTTTGTTTGTTTGTTTGTTTGTTTGTTTTGTTTTGTTTTTAATAAAGGTTCAGTTTTTCACTTAAACAAAGCAGAGCTTGTCTACATGGGCATCCATTAAAAAAACAACAAAAAAAACCATACTGCTTTATTAAGGGCTATCCTGAATAAACAAGGCTTTACTTGTGATCCTCATATATGAAGAATGACATAGGTCCTTCTCAACCGGAGGAACATGCTTAAATGATGCAGTAATTGTTTGGAGCCCAAATGTTGGGAGGATTGCCAAGGCCACTGTAGCAACTTTCCCTTGGTCCATCATTGATGATTCAGACATCTTCTGATTGTGTTCTATTTTATAATATTTTCTATTTACTTCATGGATGTTTCTAATTTCCTTCTGGAAATATTTTACAAATCCTATTCTTCATAAGAGGAATTCTTACCATAAGACATTGCTTTTGCAAGGCCTCTTCACCCCAGTTTTATACTTTGTATTTCTCCTATCTTTTTCATCCTCTGTGACCTTCCATTTAAGGCTCTTACTTTGAATAATCAACTTGTGTTTCAAGACACTGGTAGACTTATGAAATACTTCAGGGAATATCTTTGCTGTGTAAACTTCCATCTGCCTAAATAACTAGACTAGCTCTCTCCTATCTTTAATTAAATTCCTCAAAGTGTAAACTGGTGTTGAAATGTAAAAAAAAAAAAAAAAAACATTTAAAGATGACATAATATGTGGAGTACAAAATCTGTACTAGGCTGGCTTCACTCTTAGCCTTAACAAGTGTAGCTGCTGTCTGCTAATTTGTGTGTGTGGTGTGTGTGTGTGTGTGTGTGTGCATGTGTGTGTGGGGGGGTGAATGTGATGTGTGTGTAAGTATGTGTGTGTTTCTATTTCCCACACTTTACCCCATCTCCTACCCCTCATTTCATTGCCTAAACTAGGGAAATCATGGTCAGCCACTGAGAATATTCCAGAAGAAACCCTGCCTTCCTACACACTGAATGTTTTTACATAGTAGTTAATGTTTGATATATTTTATAATTATATATACATATATATATATACATATATATATATATATGTATATATATATATAGTATCAATACGCTATAATAATATTATATTTGTATTTTTTATTTTTGTAACACTAAAACTTAATATATACTTCATATTAATAATTTCACATTACAGAATGCAAAACTGCTGACCTCGAAGACCTAGACAAGGCCTAGGATTGAGCAAATCATTAACTCCTTTGTGATGATCATCCTCTTCACAAACAAAATGAGAACTCTGTGAAAGTCATGCTTTTCTTGTCTTCACTATTTGGATGTTCTCTGTTCATTTTCTTTCCCTTCTTCCTTAAATTTTCATTTAAGAAACATTAAATTAATTTCTTAAGTGAAAATAGATTCTTCTCTCATACAATATACCAAGACCACAGTTTCTCCTCCCTTCACTGTGTCCAGTTGCATAATCCCCACTCTCCTATTCTTCCCTTTAGATTCTCTCCCTTTCTTCTGTTTTCTCTTTTTTAAACAGTTGTTTTCCCAGAAAGGAGATACAAACAAAACAAAACAGGATAGGAAAGACATGTTGAAAGCTCTCCTTTTGAGGCTGTATGTGGCAAGCCAAAAGGAAGAGAAGAGCACTTAGATCAAGTAAACAGAGCTACACCTGTGGTCAATTGTTAGGCGTTATTCAAATCAGAAAGCTGATAGCCTTAACGTACAAGCAAAGGACCTGACTCAGACCCATGCAAGTGCTAATTTTGCTATTTACATCTCTGTGAGGTTCCCGAAAACCCAGGAAGTGTAAGAATTTTGTTCTTTCTCCTGTTTAGCAGCTCAAATTAATCTGAATATTTATTGGCCACTCAACAAGTTTTATTACTACCTTGGCTCAGCACAAGGCAGGAGAGATTGTAGGTTGAGGATTTTCTACCTTGTTTGTGTCTGGATTTTTCTTTCAGTGGTCTGTGGAGTACCTTCTCTCCACAAAAAGACTAGAACATAGGGGTGAAGGCTCCAAGGATACATCCACTTGATTTTCACATTTACTGAACTGTGTGGAAGTTGTTCAGAGCAATGCAGCCATTTGGTCAATGTCCACAGAGCAAACTGTGTTTCCTGGATTCAACATGGGTTGTTTAGAGACCTCCTGGGCTACCACCTCAAGGAAATGTAACCTGTTCCCAACACTGAAGCCTTACTAGCTCTAATGGATGGCAAGTTCTGACTGTGTCCTTCATTTATAGGAGTGGTCACTAGGATCAGTCTCATCTTTCCCTGAAAGTTACCAGTTCCTTAGGTTCCTATACTAACTACCAAATAGCCTCCAATTCCAGCTCTTTCTCACTGTATTGTGCTTTCTTCCTACATACTACTCTCAAAATGATCCTTCATACTTCATTTAGCATTTACCTCAGTCTACCCAGGAAGTCTATTCTAGTTCCCCTTTCCAGAAAGATGCATGCATCCCTTTTGTATCTCTTCCCTTTACATAACCTCTCTGGGTAAGTGGAAGGTAGCTTGATTATAGTTTACCTAAAAGATAATATCGATTTATCAGGGAATATCCTCATCCTAGGTCTGGGTTACCTTATATAGGGTGATTTGTTTTCTAGTCACATCCATTAGCCTTGTGTCATACATTCATTTCATGATGTCATATTTTAGCAAGTAAGTGATACTCCATTATGTAAATATATAACATTTTCTTTATCCATTCTTCAGGTCTAAAAAATCTAAGTTGTCTTTAGCTTTTGTATAGTACAAAAAAAGCTGTTATGTCCATAGTTGAGCATGTATCTTGTGGTTTGGTGAATGAAGTACCTTTTGCAAATATGCCCAAGAATGATAGAGCTGGATATGGATGTAGATGAATTCCCAGTTTCCTCAGGCATCATGACATTGATTTCCATAATGTCTGTATTAGTTTGCATTCCTACAGGCAGTAGACGGGATGTACACTTACTCTATATTCTCACAAATATGAACAATCACTGGTGTTATTGATCTTAACCATTCTGACATGTGTACTAAGGAATTACAAAGTAGTTTTTATTTGCATTTGCATAATGGCTAAGGATTGTGAACATTTCTTCAGGTGTTTCTCATCTATTTGAGGTTGTCTGTTGGGTATTCACTGTTTAAAGCTGTACCCAATTTTTTTTGTTTTGTTTTGTTTTTTTGTTTTTTTTCGAGACAGGGTTTCTCTGTGTAGCTCTGGCTGTCCTGGAACTCACTCTGTAGACCAGGCTGGCCTCGAACTCAGAAATCTGCCTGCCTCTGCCTCCCAAGTGCTGGGCTTAAAGGTATGCGCCACCACTGCCTGGCTGTACCCAAATTTTTAACTCTTCCTTTTTTTGTTTGTTTGTTTTGTTTTTAATACATGTAGTTACTTAAGGTTTTTATATATTTTCATATATTATGACTGTATCAGATATTGATAAGTTAAAAAGCTTCATTTTTCTTTGTCTCATTAACTTGGAATTTAGCTTACAGAAAAATCACTGTTACATGAGTTCCAATTTATTAACTGTTGATCTTAGTCCCTGCAATATTAGTGTTCTCTTCAAAAGGCTGTCTCCTGTGACAGTGCCTTCAGGGATGTTCTCCTCTTACTCTTAAGTCAGGTTCACTGTTTCTGATTTAAAGTCTTTAATCCACTTGGACTTGAGTTTTGTGCAGGGTAATATAGATCTATTTGCATTCTTTTGCATGTAGAGCTACAATTCAAGCACCACTTTACCAAGCCAGGTGTACAACTGATGGAGTGTGGCCCATGGTTTCTGCACTTTGGACAGGGCCCTGGTTTGAATCTCCATGAGTTGCTGAGCGTGGCATGGCCTTGGTGGAGACAGAGTGACATTTTATCTGCCTCTGGAACAGGGCCAGGTGTGAGCCTCCAGGAGTGTCAATGTCAGCTGTGTACATACTGCCTTGTTTGTGTAATAATGTATATGTATCCTGGACCCACTAGCAGTGCAGTACTCTTTCATTCTGAATATCTCCCCTGTTATTGTTCTTGACTCTATGATGAATAGAAATAGCAGGAGCCAGTAAGTTGAGGGTGTGACTATTTTTCAACAAAATGGTAAACACTGGGATTTTCAGGACAGCACTTAAGGAAGGCTGTGGGAACAAGCTATAAATATGTTAGTTTGAAAATATATAATGTCTCAAGTATGGAAAAATAAGGATACAATATGCATGAAATAAGGGACTTCTTCACGAATCTGAAGGAACAAAAGCTGCTATACTATGAGCCACCTTGTCAGAAAGATTCAAGTCAGAGAGATTTAAAGATAGACAGATTTTTTTTTTCTTTCTTTTTTTTTTTTTATTTTTTATTTTTTTGGTTTTTCGAGACAGGGTTTCTCTGTGTAGCCCAGGCTGTCCTGGAACTCACTCTGTAGACCAGGCTGGCCTCGAACTCAGAAACCCGCCTGCCTCTGCCTCCCAAGTGCTGGGATTAAAGGCATGCGCCACCACCGCCCGGCTAGACAGATTCTTCAGTTCCAAGTTCAGCCTAGGATGTGGCAGGTACAGGAGCATTTGTGGAGGAAATGGAAATTTCAGGGCAGGGTCCCATCCTGTTTGCTTATCAGCTGTGCTCTATAAAGGCACACAGATCTCTGATTTCTTTTGAAATGCTAAGAAAGTTGTCTGCTTGTCTCGGAGAAATGGAAGAGCTGGGGTCATGGGATGCTGATTCCTAAGACACTCAGAAGGAACCCTGCAGAAAATGATTGGATTAATATGTAACATTAAAAACTGGACCTGCGTTCTGCAGGAAATGAGGTTTCCAGAAAATTTTTTAGGATAAAAAGATAAAATGCGCACACACACACACACACACACACACACACACACGCGCGCAGGCACGCACGCACACACGCACAGGCACAGGTACATGCACAGAAGCAAGCAGAGCATTGGTTGTCAGGGAGATCTCTCAGAATAGTAAGCAAGCAGAATATAGACAGAGATCTTCAGGGAGAAAGCAGAACATAGAGAGAAGCAAACTGGAGAAGCTGTATGAAGCAGGACACAGGTGGTCAACTTGAATCCACAATTTGTCTTAGAGGCATTCTTTTTTCTGCTCCCAGACACTCTTCTCTCAGAACCCCAGTTTGACCCTAGACTGGTCCTTGGCACCTCTTGTTGAAGGTGCTGTGTTTTTTTTTTTTCTGTATGTCCAGGTAGATTCCTTAGGAAACACCAGATACGCAGTTACTTTATTGTTCTGGAATGCTTTAGCAATCCTTGGTTTTGTCCTGGAAGATGGAAACTGTCATTTCAAGGTGTGTAAAGACTTCTTTTGGAATTTTGGTGGGAATTCTGTTGAATTTTTAGATTGCTTTTTTGGAATATGGGTATTTTTACTGTATTAATCCTATCAAAACCTCCATGAGCACAAGAGATCGTTCCATCTTTTTATATCTACTGAAATTTCTCAAATAATTGAACTTTTTATCATACAAGTATTTCGCTTGCTATTTTAAGGTTAGTCTAAGATATTTCATATTATTTGAAACTACATTGTTTCTCTGATTTTTTTTTTTTTTTTTTTTTTTTTTTTTTTGGTTTTTCGAGACAGAGTTTCTCTGTGTAGCCTTAGCTGTCCTGGAACTCACTCTGTAGACCAGGCTGGCCTCGAACTCAGAAATCCACCTGCCTCTGCCTCCCAAGTGCTGGGATTAAAGGCGTGCGCCACCACTGCCCGGCTTTCTGATTTTTTTCCTTAGTCTATTTGTCATTTTTATATAGGAACCATAGGGGAGGGCTTAACTGTGTCAGCATGTTTTGCAGTGTTTCCTACTGCTAGGTTGTGCCAGGGGAGCTCAGTTGAGCATAGGTTCAATGCCCTTAATTAGGAGGAGCTGGAGAGAGCTCGAATGCTGAGTCCTTCCAAGGGCTGGGTGGGAACCAGCAGCTAGATGCAGACAACACTGATGTCCCTTGTGGTATCAGCCATTTCCAGGACCCAGTGTTCCCATCTAAATTACTTAGTTGTGGGTCTGCACCTGAAAAAATCATTTGGATTAGGAGTTTATATACAGAAATATCCTTGGCAACTGGCCAGGGGTGGCGCATTGCTGTAGTCGCTGTACTTGGGAGTCCGAGGCGGCGGTCCTCTCCCGAGTTCGAGTCCAGCCTCTGCTGTGAGTCTGTCTCACAGCCCAGGAGGGAAAAACAAAACAAAAAACAAACAAACAAAAAAACCCTGCCAGGCAGTGGTAACACATACCTTTAATCCCAGCATTTGGGAGGCAGAGACAGGTGGATTTCTGAGTTCCAGGGCAGCCAGGGCTACACAGAGAAACCCTGTCTCGGGAAAAAAAAAAAAAAAAAAAAAAAAAAAAAAATTCCTTGGCAGGATGCTCCATTGGAGAGACCTTCTTTCTTTAGTATATTTAGGATATTTAGTTTTGCCTGTAGAATTAACATTTAGATGTAAAATCTACTGGAAGGTAAATTTTTGGAGGCCTTAAATGGCATCTCAGTTGTTGTGTAGCACTACAATATTTAAGCTGTGATGTAGAGGACTAGAATTAATTATTTACCAGTTCTCAGGAAATTTTAAGTCACACCAAATACAATTTAGTTGACTGAAGACCACCTGTATAAAATTCACAAATAAACAGTTTTCCAATCAGGCTTATTAGCAATTAGAACCCTAGGATACACTAGTTTATTCTCCACAATTGTACAGAAATATGACTCCAAACCATTAAAAGGTGACAACCCTGATTTACAACCAGCCACTGTGCATGCATGTCTCATATCAAAGAACAGGCATCTAAATAACTACTAGATGGGACATTACACAGTCATAGTAAACACTAATGTCTACTGTGCCATAAAAGTTCAGTTCCCTTCTTTTTTTTGTTTTTTTTGTTTGTTTTTCGAGACAGGGTTTCTCTGTGTAGCATGGGCTGTCCTGGAACTCACTCTGTAGACCAGGCTGGCCTCGAACTCAGAAATCCGCCTGCCTCTGCCTCCCAAGTGCTGGGATTAAAGGCGTGCGCCACCACCGCCCGGCAGTTCCCTTCTTGATAAAAGCGCTGTTCTACAACATGGGCAGGATAACACCAGGTATGACATGGTTTGAAATGGAAAAAACACTGTTTTGTTGTGGTCTGGGTGGATCAAGCAAGGCTTTCACTGAGGCCCTTATGTATGCAGAATGACACAGTTCCTTCTTAAATCCAAGAACATGCTTGATAGAGCACAGAACAATCTGGGGCCTAGGCCTTGGAAACTCTTTCTAAGGCCATGAGGTAAAGAGAAAAAACCAGACTTTAAACCAGGAATATGCTAGGGAAAGCTAGTAATGACCTTGAGACAGAGTATTCAGGGAGGTATTGCTTTAGATTCTGAAATTACAACTCTTCCCATCATATGAAACTGTGGTTCCCAGTCCAAGTCTACTGTAGGTTTTGTCAGTAATATTCCAGAGTTTCTTGTATTCCTCTTGGTCAGTATTGTTTTATTAGACTCCTCCTACATTTCTTGTTTTATGATAGTTTCTGCTGACTTCATAGGTCTCTTACATTTCTTTCCATGTCCTTTGGACTTAGTTTAAATGACTCTATTTTCCCTTTACTTAGCATAAGACATAGCTTGTGCAAGACTTCCTTACTCCAGCTTTTTTACTTTCTACTATTCCTATCTTTTGCAGCCTCTGAGACCTTCCACATAGGACCCTGTCACTGATGAATGACCTGCTGTTATATAACACTGTTGTATTCAAAAAATAATTTTGAGAATATCTTTGCTATTGAAATAATCCTGGGAATATCTTTGCTGTTTAAATCTCCCATCATTTGATGTGTCTAGATTTGCAGTCATGTAATGAACTCTCCATTGCAGTTTCAGGAAAATGATTTGCATGTGGGACTTGGTGTTATGTCCTCAGATCAGAATTGGAAGAACTGTTTATTGTATAGAATGCAGGGTGATATAGGGAAGGCAACAACTACATCACAACCTAAAGTTTATGGAAGACAGCTACAGGGTCATTAGTAAGAAGCAGGGTCTGATTGAGGCATGGTGAGTAATTCTGGACATTTATAGCGTGTATTAATTCGTACATGTGATTGAAAACAGACCAAATTGGTGAGTGTACAATTTGGGTAAGTTAATTTGAGTCAGTTGACACTGCGTATTCCAATTAAAATACTGAATTCCAGTTTCCTGTCCCATGGAGATGTGTGTATTTCTCTTTAAAATATTCAAGTCAGCTCAGGAATTTGAGACACAGGCCATTGGCTATAGCTGTGTGTGTATCATTTTACAATTTCCTGGTCTTTTTCAAAGTCACTATAACTATACCTATTTTCAATTTTATTTATCTTTTTAATTAATCAACTGTTGGTAATACTTTTTAAATTTCTCTTTCTTTAATGTGGCACATTAAAGAAATGTCCTTTCCAAAGGACATGGAAAGAAATGTAAGAGACCTATGAAGTCAGCAGTACACATCTCTTACTTGGCTGTACCCTATGAATGTAACCAGTGCTCTAAAGCCTTTTCATGACCCAACTATCTTCAAAGACATAAAAGAACACTTTCTATTCAGAAGCCCTATTATAGTAACCAACGTGGTAAAAACCTTTAATTGTCAATGTCATCTTCAAAGTCAAGAAGAGGCCTGTTTCTTTCGAAGGGAAATGGCAGAGTGGATCCTGGGCAGATGATAGATTGGGAGGGACTTAGAAAATTAGAAGGGTTGGAAACTGTGGTAACAGATATAGTAAGATAAGAATAAAGTAAGTAATAACTACACATGTGCACACCTACATTCTAAATAAGATATGAATCAAGTATTTATTAAGGTGTAGCAAATTAAGATAACCTATGTATAGATTTTTCACTGTGACTCTCCCTACCCTCAGGGATTATGAACTGATTCTGGTTGTTGGGGGCAATAGGAGCAGAGAAAGTAAACTAGGGGTTCAGAAGCCCTGTGAGCATTTGGAGAATGGTCGAACCGTGGACTCAGACCAACTTAATAGTGGTGATTCAAAGGTTAGACAATTTGGGGGACTCAGAGTACAAACAACTGGGTGGGCAAAGCTGAAGTCTTAGTTTACCAAAATGCCACATTAGCATGGGAAGGCATTTCAGGAATCTCAGGTGTGAGATGAATAGAATTTTATCAGGAGGAAGGAAGTTAAACCTATAATCTAAGGCACTGTGACATTTCTTAGGTAGAGGCCTGTATGGTGTTTTGAATTCCCTAGACAAGGGCAGAAAAGGAGAAGCCCCAATAATGGAGGTTGTTTACATTCTGTGTCGATTCTCAAAAGCCTATCTGGTAAATGGTGGACATTGACCAAAAAAGAATAGTTTTGCAACATCTAACTATAAAATATTATCTTATAACTTTTAGGTTTAAATTTTGTTGCAGATTTTTCACCATACCTACTAAACTTACAAATATTGACATACTTTTTAATCATAGTCTTAAAGGAATTTTAGAAATAATATTTAAAAAGACTGTTTTAAATAGCAAAACTTTAGAGATAAGTACTTTCAAAGTGGGGAACAAATACATTTTAGATATGAAAGATTATATGTTGCGTCCTCAGAAATCTGAGGATATATTATGTAAAGACCCAGCTCCACCAGTTTTTCACACACTGAAAAGATGGTCAATCCTACTACAAGGACACTTGCTGGATGGTGATTTGACTTATAACAGTCAGAACCTGGAACCCTCGGTTCCTCAACTAAACTGGATAAAGAAAATGTGAGACATATGCACAATAGAGTATTATAACTCAGCAGTCAAAAATGACATCACTAATCTGTAGGAAAATGGATAGAATTTAAAAGAAAAATCTCATCATTCTGAGTTCAGTAGCCCATACCCAGAAAGAAAATATGATAAATACAAACTTATGCATGGATATTAGCTGCTAAATAAAGAAAGTCACTTTACATTTCACAAAGAGAGGCATTGTAACAAGGAAGTTTCAAGGGTATGTGTGTGGGTGGGGCAGCGATGCATCTTCTTGGAAGGGGAAATATAATGGATTTGGCAGGAGTACTTCGGGATTGGTGGGAACGGGATATATCAGGCTGAAGAGGGGATTTAAAGAAAGAGTACAGGGAGAAATGACTAAAATAGTGGGTACTTGGGAAGAGAAACATAAAACTAGTGCAGCGTACACTCCCTGTAATCTATATGGTAGATTCTTGTAAGGACTTTTATAATGGAGGATAAGGAGTTGTAACTGTCCATCCTGTTTAACTATATGGTAAGGCATTTGGTGGTGAGAGTAGGACACCAATCCAGGAACACAACGTTCATCCTATAATCTGTCCACTTGTAAGATGTGCTGGGGCAGTGGTTGCACAGAACTTTTGGAATGGCAACTATTGACTGGTTCAATTAGAGGCACATGACAGATAAACTGTCTTGTAACTGACACTGCCCGGTTGATCAGAAAGTAGAAGCAAGATAAACCAGAGATATACTTTAGAGACAATCATAACTGGCAAACAAAAGAAAACTCAACAAACAAAAATTTAAAAAGAACCCTTCCTAATGATGACTGCCTGATCTTCTCTAGCTATTTGGTGCCTATTGCAATTTTCATTGGAAAGCCGGTCTCTAGCAGGTGATAGAAGTGTTGTAGAAACCCACACGTAAACATTGTGCTTAGGTGTGCAGCTCGCAGTAGTTTCCCCACCTAGAGCTCAGTGAACCTCAGAGAAGAGGGGGAGGAGAAATTGAGGAATTCAGAGACATCAATGCACAGGGAGAGCTCAGCCAACAGAAACAACTGAGCTGGACTCATAAGATTTCCCAGAAATGAAGCACAGTCTTGGAGCCTGCAAGGGACTACACTAGGCACTCTCCTATACATGATGGCTGTTGGCTGGTGGTGTTGAGGGGTGAGGACTACTGACAGCTGAAGTGAAGTTGTCTTTAGCTCTTTTGCCTGCTTTCAGGACACTGCCCTCTTATTTGTTTAGAGATACTTCATTGGAGCAAATGAATTCTGCTTTGTAGGTCTATCAGCAGTTGACTTCACGCAAAGCAGCAGCAGCAGCTGAATCCACTAGAAAACATCATTCAGGAATCAGCAAGGGCAGTTAATCCAAAGAAAGTTTGAAACTCTGCATATGGTCTGAGTCCTGGGAATTAGGCTGGAACATGACTGCAAGGTTTTTGTGTGGCTTTTCATTTATGAAGTCAATGCACGCTGGGAAAGGCTCAGAAGCCAAGGCCACTGTCGAGGTCACCACTTGTTCAGAGAAAACAGTCTGCTCAGTGTCCATCCAGTCTCAGCATTGAGAGACATGCAATGGGCTTACTCACCACTACTCTGCTGTCTTACCTATGGAAAGGGCTGCATGAGCTCGCAGGTCTCTGCTTCTATTTATGGCTAAGCCGCTGGGGCTCAGAAGCCTAACCAGCAGGACCATGAGGCAAAATCTGGTGGCTTGCACTGAGTTCCAGCCCAGGTCCTCTGAAACTTTAAAGTTATGGCTGTTAGCTTGGCAATTTGTGGTGGAGGTATGGCTAACACTAGGTGGAAGTGCCTCACGGGCTCATCAATCTGTGTGCTTGACATGATAGCCATGCCTCCTTAGATCTGTTGCCTCAATTGGGAGTAGCTGACACTGGGTGTCTCAATTCTTTGCTGACATGATGCTTTTCTTCCTATTGGTTGAATGTCACCTCAGGACTGCTTTCATCATTGGTTTCTAGCTTTTTATTCCATTTGCCTCTCCTCTCTTTGAAACCTAATTTCTTCTAAGGTGAAAACATAAAAGGAGGGAATTTGGGGACAGGAGGATAATTGGATTGGAGGGGTAACTGGAAGGAGTTGAGGGAAGAGAAACAGTGATCCTTATATTTGTATGAGAGAAGAATCTAGTTTCAATGAATAAAATTAATTCAGTATTTTTTAGTGAAAAGACAGAGATAAAGAAAAAATAACGAACAAAGAAAAGCAAAAGAGTGAAGACAAGGAAAACATGATTTTGTAAGATACAGTTTCATTCTGTTTGTGCAGAGGATGTCCATGAGACCCAAGTTCATGACAAGCCCATTCCTAGGCCCTATCTAGATCTCTGAAATCAGAAGGTTTACTCTCAGCAATGTGAAATATAAATGTATTATCAGGTCATTTTCATGTTATCTTTTACTAGCGTGAATTGTAGAATTACAGAGGTAATTGAATATTTAATTGAAAAAATACTCTTGCTTCACTTTAAGAGAAACTAATATTAAATAACTATTAAAATAATAAAAATATATATTTTATGTTATAGGGTATTGATAAAGTAACTATATGATATATTAAACATAAATTCTTCTATAAAAAATATAAAATGTTTAACTGAATTCTCCAAGCAAAAATGAAAGTGTTACTATGTAATGTTTGTTATTTACTCAGAAGAAAAAGAAAGACCGGTCACTTGTCTAAAACTATTACATTTTTGTTCAACTATAAGTTATGGTCATTATTTAAATAAGAACAAATCCAATTTAGTGTGATTTTGCCCTGATTTTTACTTTTTCAAAGTTCTGAACACTGATGAAGGGTTCTTTGAACCCAGAGGGGTCGCAACACATTGGTTGGGAACCTCATCTCTTGTATATTGGTAGGACTTTCAGAAGTTCAGAGGTATCCACAGTTCCACACGAAAAGAAAACAACATTCAGTTCATCCTCTTTCTCCCTTCCTTCCTTCTTTCCTTCCTTCCTTCTTTCCTTCCTTCCTTCCTTCCTTTCTTTCTTTTCCTCCCTTAGTCCCTTCCTTCTTTTTTTCTTCTTCCTTTCTCCATCTCTTTCTCCCTCTCTCCCTCCCTCTCTCCCTCCCTGACTCTCTGCTACACATTTTATTCTTCCTTTCCTTC
Source organism: Mastomys natalensis (assembly GCA_021653895.1). NCBI lineage: Eukaryota > Metazoa > Chordata > Mammalia > Rodentia > Muridae > Mastomys > Mastomys natalensis. The sequence goes on along the minus strand of JAJTUV010001524.1, from coordinate 22,187 downwards.
TGATATAATATTCATTGAAGTGTTAATTCTCTACTTTCAGTGGAATAAGTATTGACATAATCATCACTAGTTTTGAACATGCTACATCTTTTGTTTTTTTAATTTCAGATTAACCACAATAACTAAGTCGTCATTTGACATCTTTCTCCTTTTTGAATTTCATCAGCAATTACATTCAGGAACCAGACAAGTTTGGCATGCTTAAATCACAGAACTTTTCTGTTTATTCTATTTATTTTACTTATTCACTTTACATCCTGCTCCACCGTCGCCCCAAACATGGCAGTTAATTTCTCTGGGAGGCTATGTGCTTACTTGATTACTTTCCCAATGAGTCCAGACATGGCATCCCAGGCAGTAGAACATATCCCATGTACAGGCAACAACTTTTGGGACAGCCTCCTTTCCAGTTGTTTGTGACCCTTGTGAAGGCCAAGCTGCACATCTCCTACATATGTTCAGGTAAATTGAGGTCCAGTTTCTTATGTTCTTTTGTTTGTGGTGCAGATTTTGAACCCCCTAAGTGTCCAGGTTAGTTGACATTGTGAGTTTTCCTGTTTCTAGCCCTTGGGAGCCTGCAATCCTTCCTTCTGTTGTTAATAAGAGTCCCCAAGCACCATGCACTGGTCGGCTGTGGGTGTTTGCATCTGTCTGAGTCAGCTGCTTGGTGGAGACTCTCAGAGGACAAAACAGTTCTGTCTGCAAGCATAACAGAGTACTAGTCACGTGAAGTCAGCTGACTTCTTGGCTTGGGCCTTCCTTCATGTTTAGCTTTTTGGGGTCAGTAGAATATAACATGGTACCTATACTTTATGGATAATATTGACCTATAAGTGAGTACATACCATGCATGTATTTTGGGACTAGGTTATGTTACACACAATGAAATTCTCAAGATATATCCATTTACCTGCAAAATTCAAGATGTCTGTTTTTTAATAGCTAAATAGTATTCCATTGAGTAGATTTATCTCTTTTTTTTTTTTTTTTTTTTTTTTTTTTTTTTGGTTTTTCGAGACAGGGTTTCTCTGTGTAGCTCGGGCTGTCCTGGAACTCACTCTGTAGACCAGGCTGGCCTCGAACTCAGAAATCTGCCTGCCTCTGCCTCCCAAGTGCTGGGATTAAAGGCGTGCGCCACCACCGCCCGGCTATCTCATTTTCTGTAACTATTCTTCAGTCAAGAGACATCTAGGTGTTTTCCAGTTAATAACTATTATTGTTTTAATAAGCTTGGCCAAGGAAATGGCACTATTTGGAGGTGTAGCCTTTTTGTAGTAGATGTGTCACTGCCCATGTCCACTTTACTGCATTAATCCTAGGTGCCTGGAAGCCAGTCTTCCATTAGCAGCCTTCATATGAAGATGTATTATGCTCTCAGCTCTGCCTGTACCTGCCTAGATGCTTCCATGCCCCAACCTTGATAACAGACTGAACTTCTGCGTCTGTAAGCCAGCACCAATTGAATGTTGTCCTTATAAGAGTTGCCTTGGTTGCAGTGTCTGTTCACATCAGTAAAACCATAACTAAGACACTAACTGTTAGGAATAAGGCTGGTACGAACATAGTTGGGTATGGGACTGCGTAAGGGTATCCTGGTTCTTGGCTGGGCATGGGCCTAGAACCCGGAGACTCCAAGGGAGAAACGGCAGGAGTTCGGCCACGCCCCCAGAACTCAGGGTCCTGAAAAGCAGTCTAGTCTCCATGGACCTACATTGTTCAGTCACTTAGGCCATTACAGCCCCTCCCAAAGTGCACAGGTAGAGGGTGTGACTACAGGCCTCAGGCCCTAGAGATTTACATACTAATGAAGGTCAGAGGGTGGAGCCAATTAAGCATTCCTCCCCAGAACCTCCCCCTTTCTCCCTCCCTACTTAACTCAGGTCTGCCCTGAGTTTGGGGGGGGGGTACATCCAGATCCATCCACCATACGCCATGACAATAAACCCTTTTGGAACCAAGGACTTCCTCCGTGTCATTGAGGCCTGCCGGGCCTGCCATCGCTGAAGCTTCCAGCCTCCTGGAACTCCAGACCTTTCTGTATGCAGGTCCCCCACCTCTTGGAAGCCTCCAGGCAGCTTCCCCCGGCTGTGGCCCCGTTTTCCCACAGTTGGGCATGTATCTTTGTGGGATGTTGAAGTGTATTTTGAATATGTACCAAGGAGTGGTATTCCTGGTTCTTGTGGTAGAACTATTCTCAGTGTTCTGAGAAATTGCCAAAATGGTTTCCAAACTGGTTCTACAATTTGCAATCCTACCAACAATGAAGCAGTATTCCCCTTGCTCCACATCTTCACTGGCATGTGCTAACTCTTTAGTTTTCTATCTTCCCCATTGTGATCAGTGTAAGATGGAACTTCAAAGTTATTTTGATACTCATTTCCTTGATGACTAAGGACTTTGAACATTTATTTATTTATTTATGACAAATTTTATGTCTACACCTCCATGTACATTTTAGTTTAGTTTTATCAGTAGAGATTGTAAACCCATATTTTATTGGATATTTTCTTCATTTACAATTGAAATGTTATCCCCTTTCACGGATTCCCCCGTGGAAACTCCATATACCATCCCCAAACCCAGTGCTTCTATGAGGGTGTTTTCCCACCCACCCATCCTCAAATTCCCCTACACAGGGGTATCAAAACCTTCGCAGGACCAAAGGCCTCTCTTCCCATTGATGCTCAACCAGGCTATCCTCTGCTACATATATGGCTGGAGCCATGGGTCCTTCCATGTGTACTCTTCGATTGGTGGTTTAGTTTCTGGGAGTCTGGGGGTCTAGTTGATTAATATTGTTGTTCTTCCTATGGGGTCCTTTAAGTGCATTTTATCTATTACAGATTTTCTGTTGAGAATTGTCTGTTTAGTACTGTACCCCATTTTTTAATTGGGCTACTTGGTTGTTGGTTTGTAATTTCTTGGGTTCTTTGTAAATTTTGGATATCAAGCCTCTGTCAAATGTAGCTTTGCTGAACATGATTTTCCATCTGTGGGATGATGATTTGTCCTATTGACAGTGTCCCTTGCTTTACAGAAGCGTTGCAGTTTTATGAGGTTCTATTTATCAATTGTTGATCTTATAGCCTGAGCCATTGGTGTTCTGTTTAGGAAATGGTCTTCTGGATCAATGCGTTTCAGAGTATTTCTCACTCTTTCTTCTATGAGCTTTAGTGTATCCGGGTTTATGTTCAGGTCCCTGATACATTTGCACTTGAGATTTTGGCAGTGTAATAAGTACGGATCTATTTTAATTCTTTCACATGTGATATCCAGCACCATTTGTTGAAGAAGCTTTCATTTTTCCATTGTATGGTATTAGCTTCTTTATCAAAAAACAGAGAACACTATGAATAGGAGTAACCAGTAGCCCACAATCCTTGAATCGCAGAGCACACCCATCACAGCCATGTAAAATTGTGGGCCATCTCCAGAAAAACAAAACATAAAAACAAAACAACAACAAAAAAAGAAACACTTCCTTGCCATTGACTTTCCTATGTGGCTTTTGGCATAGTGTAAGAGTGAATACCAACCCATATTCTTTCAATTCCCTTTCAGTTTTGGCATCTATTTCAACACAGGAAATATGGGAGAATGTAAAAGTATAGTTGGGATTTTGATTGTTGAGTTTCACGTTGTTAAGTTTGATATCATTTTGATGTCCCAAAAAAGAATCACTGACACTGCTTATTTGGGCTGCAATATACTTTCTCATTAGGAGATGATAAAAATGTATAGTGCAGAATTCGAGCACTGTGAAAATTCACACATACCCATTGGAAATAAAGCCATGAAGAATGATAAATGCAGAATATAATTGTGGTACTACTAGAGTTATATGTCTACTATACTTTCCATTTTAAATGACAGTTTTCATGAATTATATGAGCCTACATATTCTGTTCATAACTGAACACAAATGGGAGCACTGTGATTACTGATCAACACACTCAATCCATTCCCAAAATGCATACAAACAAAAGAGAAACTAGGAATGAGAAAATTAAAATACAACAGGAAATGTAGAGTAAATTTTTTTTTTTCAAGTAGCAGCTCTCTACTAAATAGTTCACCAAAGGCACAGGAAAAGGAAGCTTTACGTTGTAAAGAAAATAATGATTTATCGAGCATTTGACTAGTTGAGTATGTAATCTGAGCTTCACTGAATCACACTAAATACTTTCTTATCTTACCCATGCAGCAGATGCAGAGTAGCTCTTTAATATGGTGTCTGGGCTTCTGAATTCAGCATATTGTTGACATACTGACACCTAAGAAATAAGGTTACAAGTTCAATTTTTTTTTTACTAGTCTTATTGCTTTTACTAGTTTCCTGACTGTTTCACAAGCACCTGTGAGTAACAATAGTAAAAAAGAGACTTCAAATAGTCAGCATATATCTTCTGTACTCTCTAAAAGTCATTCACATTCAAGAAACAGGCATGTTTCAAATAAAACTCGTAGCAAAGACATATCTTAATTTTATACTGTAGCACAGGGCCCAGAATATGAGTATGAATGCTCATCATAAACACCATTGGTAAAAATGCACATATATCATTTTCAGTTACTGTACATTATGATAGTCTTGAGACTAAGATAGTCTCAAATAAACAAAGAAACTAAATACTGATTTTATGGCTGAAATATGGTAGGAATTACTTTCTAGCCCTCCCATATGTTATACTGTATCTCTTATGCTTAGTTATGTGTTTTTGTCTCCAAAAAGTTTGTAAGTCACCAGAGTTCAGATCTCATGTTATTTTTCTGTTTCTAGAAATGTAAAGCACATTGCTTTCAAAATGGAGTTTTTCAATAAAGACTTGTTGTTAGCAACAAAATAAATTTTGCACATCATTTTATTTTATATGTGAGATATATATATATATATTATAAATATATATATAATATTTATCTCCCTTGTGCCTGGAACTCCATTCAGTCTAGAGATGAATACAATATGACCAGCAGGGTATAATTGCTGTTTATGTGTTGTCTCACCCAATGCCAAATAATTCTGTGTGATAAGCACTAACCTTATGTTATCACGATGAAAACTACCTGTGAAAACATTTCTCCAAAAATAGTTCAGTTAGAAAATGACATCATCAGGGTGCACCGTTAAATGTGGCTTCATGAGATAACCTCTGAATTATTTCCTGCTGGTAATGCTTTTCCTACTAACAGCATTTTTGAGACTGTAAAAAAAATAAAGAAAAATCATCATCTCTGAGGAACCTCTCAGTTCATGAAGATTTGAGTGTTATCTAATTGTTATTAACAAATAACTGTGAAAGGTCATCTGGGCAAGTATCAACTTTCTAATATAGGTCTAATTAATCAAACTAAGAGAGGTTGTAAATTTTCCAGGGCAACAGTGCTCATAACTGGAAATATTTGCATTATATTAGAACTTCCATGATTATAGCTCAATGCAGACCCCTCACTTGTGATATGGAATTATTAATACCTTCATTGCTGTATTGTGTAATTAATCAAAGTAATGTACCTTGCCAGAAAATATACATTGCGTGAATCTTGTGTGGTGCTGTTATATATTTCTCTATGACTATATTCTTTATTACATCAATCCAAAATCCCCCCCCCAATTTTTTTCTCTAAAGATTTAGCTTGATTTCATTTCGTCTTCCTTTCCTTCCTTCCCTGCTGCCTTTCTCACTCTCTTCCTTAGTCTTTCCTCCACCTCTGCCCTTTCTGTCTTTTTTTTCTTTCTCTACCTCTCTTTTCCTCTTTCTTTCTTTCTTTCTTTCTTTCTTTCTTTCTTTCTTTCTTCCTTCTTTCTTTCTTGTCTCTTTGATTTTAATAATGTCATCCTTCTTTTTTCTTTCAATAATTAAATAAGCTTAACTACTGATTATTCCACTTCCGTGCAGTTTACATTAAGATCAAAAACAAGAATTGTTAAAATGAAGACAGAGCAATATAGGAATATCATTCACAGAAGTCTGGAATGAATTGTGCTGGTTAGTGACTTAGAATCGAACTGAAACCTGACCATGCCCTCAGTGTTAAATTGATTTATACAAGAGTTGTATAGCCCTATGAAGCTATCTTATAGCTTTCTTGTCCATGGATGTGCTTGAACTATCATTCTAAGTTTCTGGCTTTCAGCATGTTGGTGTTCTGTATTGTCTGGATCACTTCCTTTCTACAACAGCAGCAAGGGAGAGGCCATGTTTCTATGAAAGTCTTCTTCATGGTGGCTCCAATACAGAAATTCTGGGTCCCATCTTTACCCCTAAGTGCTACAGCATATTGTTAAGTTCAGAAAGGGACTGACTTCATCCTATCAGAGACCAAACTCATTGTATAAGGAAAATCATTCTCAAAGCTCAGCTCATGCATTCTGAAATTTAATGGAAATCTTGTAGCCTAATCTACAACCTTTAAACAGTCACACATGGATTATAATCTGACATTTATTGACATGGGCTATTGTTTTTATTTATAATATGAGGTTCATTTTTTAACAATCATCAGTTTTGTTTTCATTTGTAAACATAAATTGCATTTTGTTTCCTATTTTATGCTACTTTGCTCTTATCAAATTACTTCATAAAGAACTGCAAATATATATGTTGCTTTATAGATTTGATTCAGATTTAAATGGTTGATTTTAATAATGTTTTTTTTTTCCTCTGTCAGTCATTGATCACAAATAGATTCCAGAGCCATAATTGTTATCTATAAGATGTTCAGAAACACATCAAATTTTTGTCTCCAATACACTAAATTTGTATCAATATAACAATTTTCTTCTGAAACACTTAAAATTTTTTCTAGTTTTCATGCTTGCATTTATTCATTTTTTTATTATTTATTTATTATTTATTTATTATTTATTTAGAACCCCAAATGTCGTGCCCCAAGACCTCCATGGTAGTGTTCGTTGCTCCAACCAACTTCTTCAAAAAGATTCAACAAAGAAAGGAAATCCAGACTGATTTCTCTTATGAATACTGATGCAAATATACTAAAAAAACACTCAAAACTGAATCCTGGAACACATCAAAAACATCCATTATGATCATCTCAGGGATGCAGGGATATTTCATTATATGAAAATCCATTTATAATCTACCATATAAACAAACTGAAAGATAAAAATCACAAAATTATCTCAGTTGATGGTGAAAAAGCCTTTGACAAAATCCAACACTCTTTAATTTAAAAAGTATTGGATAGATGAGGGATACAAGGCATATACCTAAACAAAACCAAAGCATTATACAGCAAGCTAATAGATATCATCAAGCTAAATGGAGAAAAACAATTTGATTCTGAAACACTTAAGGTTTCTCTAAATTCTGGTGCTTGCATTTAATTCATTTAATTAATTCTGTCATTGATTGTGAGGAAATTCTAATCTCATAAATTTAATACATATTTTCATGAAGATTGTATCATACCAATACATTACATAATGAGCTGTAAAGTATTATTAATAGAAGAACTTTTATCCCTTTGCAAAAAATATTCAGTAAGCAGTCCATCAACTGGGTATGTTCACATATGGGTTTGCTTGCTCCTAAGTATGATTAGCTAAAATCTAGTCTGACCATGGTCACAGTGTAAAAGCAGGGGTGTTTATGAGTATTTTCACCTTGAAACTATCCAGAAACATACATAAATTATAAAAATGATAGACAGAAATGATTCTAAATGTGCATCTTGTACCACAGGATGTTAGATAAAAATAAAGTAGATGACACCAAGAAATTAGATTGCTCAAGACCCAATGATATCAAAACCATGATATATGATCTAACACATAGAAGTATCATTGCCACAATTCTTATATAAAGGACAGAGAACAAATTTCAGAAAACATTGAGCAAAAGTAACCAATCAGCCCTGTGAACAATTTTCTTAGAGAAAGAGCTTTGTTATGCTATTCCAACCTCAGAATAAGGAGGGATTTGCCTCTAGGCAAATTGCCTCAAAGGAAGACCATAGCTGCTTCCATGCAGGACCAGAAATATCTTCGTTAAACTAGAACTGATCTGGTATGTTCTCTGACTTTGACATGTCTGAATACAAATCAATTTCTTTTAAAGTTAACCTTTATTTTATATACATGGATGTTCACTTGCATGTGTCTCTGTGAGTTACCAATAGAATCCAGAAGGCAGGAAATGCTTAGGAATATACCTAGAGCAAATGCTTAGATAATGTGTGGTTTCTGGAAATGAAACCAGTGTCCTCTGTAACAATACCCATTGCTCTTATGCCCCAGACAAAATGTCAGTCTTGTTTTTTATAGTATCAACAATTGTACATTTTAATAAATATTTATTAGGTCAGTTTTCCCCTTCATCTTCTCTAAATCCCTTCCAAATTTTCTTTTCAGCTGAGTTGTTCCTTGTTAAGTATATGCAATTTAGTATGGACAAATATATGAATAAAATTTTCTGAGTACATTCTGTTGTGTGCATGTATAATGGTTTCAGAACAGGCCATGTTGCACTGAATAGTCCAAGAGAGAGATCACCTTTCCCTGAGGCTAATTCTCATAATTGCTGGAGATTTTGACTTGTTAACTCGCAAGAGGATACTGGGGGCAAAGTCCCTTGTACCCACAGGTCACTGGAATATAGGAATACAATCATACAGGGTATTCTTCTCAATGGAGGAGAAAAAGTCCCTGCAATCAATCCACAAGGCTCAGAGTGGATTTTGTTAATGTCATGGGGAGCTCTTTGCTATCTGAATGCAGACTTTACCTACCTGTAGCTATAGAGGCAGAACTTTTCTAACTTCTGCAGATCGATTACCTGGACCCTTTCTTCCTTGCCTGTTAACTATTCTTAGGTGAAGTGTTCAATGTTCTTCATGGCAGGGCTAACCTCTATGCTATTAATAATAGACCACATTAAATTCTAGGTCTTTTATGTATAGAACCCTGTCGCCACCTGTTCCCACGGATCAACTGGGTTCACTTGAAAGGGGGGCTGGGAACAAAAGGTGGACGGAGGGTAAGAAGAGATGAAGCCAAGAAAAAGTTCTCTGATCAAGGCTCAATGCTTTAATGTTCAGCTCTCAATTTAAAGGGAAAGACCCGCCCAAACCCTTCCTTGTTTCAGCCAGAAATGGGTGGGATAATCCTTCTTGGTCACAGTCCTGGCCAGAGATATATCAAGGCAAGCCCAGGGGCAGTTCTTCTTCTAAGTTCCATGCAGCCAAGGTAGGTAACTCCACCTAGAGCCTATCACTTGGTCTGTTGTGGTAAACAAGGTCTCTCAGGCATGCTTAAGGCTGGGGAAGGACACAATTATGCCCTTTTTTGTTTTTAAAAGATGAACAGTGTCAGCAGCTGGATGGGTTACGAGATTTCATCTCATCTAAGGTAAAGAGTGGACGGGCGACCGTGCCTCGCTTAGGTTGGCGTCTATATTACTTCTATATTACCTATCATCGAGGAAACATACATAGCATATTGATGTATGCCTGTGTCTCAGGTTTATAGGAGCTCAAGAACACTCTTACCCGTCTTTGACTAACTGGCCATCATTGGCATACTCCTTCCCATATCGACCAAAGCTACATTCAGACCAAAGGACCTATGAGCATGCACTCAACGCAATTATTCATAGCGATGGATAACTGCCATGATGAATGGCTGGGCTTGCTAAGAGCAATCCTATGTGAAGGCAACCTATCTGCTTGAGACACAAGGTTCAAAGGTCAAAAGCAACATGATTATCCAAGGAATGTAGAAAATAAGGTTGGAAGCGGAAATGTCCCAGTATCTAACCCAACTGCTGATTGACAGGGATTACACACAAGGTCTGGCCACCAGGTACATAGTAGGTGGCTTTAAGTATTGATGGAGACTGCATGCCAGGTTAAATCAGATAGCAGATAAGGATTTCAAGCCATCTTCATCATCAGAATCATAATTATTAGACTCAGGATCTGTGTTGACTTGACCGGCCAATCTTTCAGGCAACCATCGGGCTCCATTTTTTTTTTCTGAGAAAATACAGACCAAGCCAGACCCCACATTAAAACAGGGTCAGGACCATTCCATGTATTAGTTAGGGGTCTCTCCATTTGACCCGCAAATGAGCGGAAGTGACTGGATGCCAGTGGTGATCCACTGCAGACTGACCTTTAGCATTGGTTTGCAGAAACCTCTCAAGTAAATGGCTGGATTGATAGATAAAATAAAACACTGTACCTGTATTCTTCTTGAGATGACCTATCCAGAAAAGTTTCAGGACAAATAGAGAAAACTGCTTGAAGAATTAGCATACATACAAGACACACACCCACAACCCACACACACACACACAAGCAAGCAAGGAATGCAGGACATGCACAGAGATATCTCTTAGAATAGGATGTCAGCAGACTATAGACAGAGAAATCTCCATAGAGAAAAACAGAACAGAGAATCAGACTGGAAAATATTGTATCAAGCAAACACAGGTCATCAGCTTGGATCCATGATTTTTCTTATCCCAACCTCCAGAAGGACTTCTTTCTCTCTCAGAATCTCTCTCTAAGCCAAGCCTGTTCTTTTGGCACCTATGAACACAAACCCACATACTTGTAACATATGCCATAGTTCCTACATGAGATCCCAGGCTTTTTGAGCCACAGGAATACCACCCTATCTCCCATAGTATTCCCACTTATACACTCAATCCAACTGCAAATTTACCCCTTTAAATCTTGTAATGCTTTTCTCAAGGTTTTCATTTTTTTCTATCCAGGAGAGACACCTAAGAAATATGAATATAATATATTTTTGTCCAATCACAGAGCAGTCTAGTTGAGTTGTTTTGCAGTGTCCTTGCTTATACTCAGATACATTATTTCCAGTTTATTCATTTCACATAAAGCAATGTTACTATTACTAAAGTTTCTATACAATTGACCTGGAGATATGGACTTTGAGGATTATTTTGAATTCCTCAAGGACTAAAAATCTGTATCAATGTAGATGATGTTTATCACAATATTTCAAGAAATGATACAAGTATGTATTCATATTCATATGTCACACTAGTTAAGCAAATATAAATTTAAATTCTTCACAGTGGAAATTTATTTCATGACAGCTTTTCTAGTGTCTATCCTACAACTTTGTTTATTTTTTTTTTTGTTTCGAGACAGGTTTCTCGTTAGCCGCTGCTGAACTCACTCTGTAACAGGCTGCCTCACTCAGAAACACTGCCTCTGCCTCAAGTGCTGGTTAAAGCGTGCGCACCACCGCCGCCTACACTAAGTGTTACACACCCTCTATTTACTCAATATGCATCTTGACTGTTAACTGGCCTTCAAACTACTGGTGAAGTTATTACAGAAGTCATCTATCACATTCCTCCTGAGTGGTGGCAGCAGGTTATCAAGTCCAGATACTCATATTATTTTTCAGATCTCCTGAAAAACACATTCATTTTTATTTGTGTGGGGGGGGAGAGGGGGAGTATTCATCTCTGTTCCTTTTCATCTGTTTTTACACATTAAGTCTTATGCTTCTTTTCTTTTTCAAATATTTTGGGTTTTGTTTTTTTTGTGTTTTTTATTTATTCACTCACTTTACAACCTGCTCACTGTTCAATTCTCCATCAACATCTCCTACCCCTTCTCCCTGCCCCTGTTTTCTCTGCTGAGTGGTTAAGGGCCCCCATTTGTATCCACTGTCCCTGGAATATCAAGTTTCTGCCAAACTTAGGTGCATCATCAGCTCTAAGTGAGGCCAGACAAGGTAGCCTAGCTAGGAGAATCTATATGACTTCCAGGCAACAGCTATTGGGATATACCCCACATGAAGTCCAAGTTGCATATCTGCTATATATGCATGGGAAGCCTTGGTCCTGTCCATGTATATTCTTTGGTAGTTGGCTCAGTTTCTGAGAACCCCAAAGGTCCTTGTTAGTTGACTCTGTTTGTCTTCCTATGGAGACCCTATCCCATTTGGGGCCCACAAACTTTCCATCTATTCTTCCATAAGAGTCCTCAATCTACTTCACTGTATGGCTATGGATGACTACCTCTGTCTGAGTCAGCTGCAAGATGGAGCCTTTCGGTGGCAAGTCATGCTAAACTTCAGGCTCTAAACATAACAGTATATCATAGAAATATTGCTGCTTGCCCATCTTATGGGTCACAAGTTGGTCCAATTATTTGTTGTTCATTCTTTCAGACTCTGCTCCTTTTCCTGTCCCTGCATTTCTTCAGAACAGGATAAATTTAGGGGCTGAAAATATTGTTGGTGTGTTCAGGTTGGAAGAAATGCAAGAAATCATCAGATCCTATTCCAAAGTTTATACTAAAAAACTGGAAAATTTCCATTAAATGATGATTTTCTAGAAAGATACCAGTTATCAAAGTTAAATCAGAATCAGATAAACCATCTAAATTGTCCCATAAACTCTAAGAAAATAGAAGTAGTCACTAAAAGTCACTCAACCAAAAAAGGCCCAGGGCCTTTAGTGCAGAATTCTACCAAACCTTCAAAGAGGACCTAATACCAATACTTGTCAAACTATCCCACAAAATAGAAACAGAAGAAATGCTACCTAATTCATTCTATGAATCCACAGTTACTTTGATACCTAAACCACACAAAGAGCCAACAAAGAAACATAACTTAAGACCACTTTCCTTTATGAATATCGTTGCACAAATACTCAATAAAATTCTTGCAAATTGAATCCAAGAACACATCAAAATGATCATTCACCATGATCAAGTAGGCTTCATGCCAGGGATGCAAGAATAGTTCAAGAAATGCAAATCCATCAATGCAATACAGTATAAAACAAACTCAAAGGAAAAAAATTGATCATCTTATTAGATGCTGAAAAAACCTATGACAAAATAGAACACCACTTCATGTTAAAAGTCTTGGAAAGATCAGAAATTTAAGGCAGATACCTAAACATAATACAGGCAGTATACAGCAAACAATAGCCAACAGCAAATTAAATTGAGAGAAACTTGAAACATTCCAATTAAAGTCACAATAGTCAAAATAATATAAAATACCTTAGTGTGACTCTCACCAAGCAAGTGAAAAATCTGTATGACAAGAACTTCAAGTCTCTGAAGAAAGAAATGAAAGAAGAACTCAGAAGATGAAAAGATCTTCCATCCAAAAAGGTCATTTACCAAAAGCTATCTCCAGATTCAATGCAATCCCAATCAAAATACCAATAAAATTTGTGAGATAGAAAGTGCAATTCTCAACTTCACCTGGAATGTATACATTCATACATTAACATTTATACAATGGAGTCCTATTCAAGTGACTATAGGTGAATGGATTTATTTCTGGGTCTTTAATTCTATTCCATTGATCTACTTGTCACTTGATCTTTGTCAATGCCAAAACCATCCAGTGGGAAAGAAAGTATTTTCAACATATGGTGCTGGTTCAACTGTTGTTCTGCAAGTAGAAGAATGTAAATTGATCCATTTTTATCTCCTTATACAAAGCTAAAGTACAAGTGCATCAAAGGCCTCCCCATGAAACCAGATACTCAGGAATCAAATAGAAGAGAAAGTGTGAAAGAGCCTTAAACACATAGGTACAGGGGATATTTTTCTTAACAGAATATCAATGGCTTAGTAATTCAACAATTGACAAATGGGACCTCATAAAATTGAAAACCATCTGTAAGGCAAAGGACACTGTCAATAGGATAAAATGGTAACCTACAGATTGGAAAAGATCTTTATAAACCCTACATCCAATAGAAGGCTAATATCCAAAATATACAAGGAACTCAATCAAGATGTTAGATTCTAGAGAAACAAATAACCCTATTAAAAGTGGGGTACAAAGCTGAACAAGGAATTCTCAACTGAGGAATCTCCAGTGGCCAAAAGGTACCTAAAGAAATGTTCAGCCTCATTACAAATCAAGGAAATGTAAATCAAAATGATTCTGAGATCCAGCTCACAACAATCAGAATAGCTAAGACCAAAATCTCAGGGGACAGCAGATGCTGGTTAGGATGTGTAAAATGAGCAACACTTGTCCATTGTATGTGGGATTGCAAGCTGATATGGCAACTTTGAGAAAAAACTGGTGAATTCTCAGAAAATTGGAAATAGTTCTACCTCCAGACCTAGGTAACCATTACTAGGCATATACTCAAATGATAATTCAACATATACACAAGCACACATGTTCTGCTATGTTCATAGTAGCCTTATTTATAATAGCCAGAAGCTGAAAACAACCCAAATATCCCTCAATGGAAGAATGTATACAGAAATTGTGGTACATTTATACAATGGAGTCCTATTTTGCTATTAAAAATGATGACTCTATGAATTTTGCGTGTAAATGGCTAGAACTAGAAAATATTGTCCTGAGTGAGGTAACCCAGGCCCCAAAATACACACATGCTATGTACTAACTGATATGAGGATATTGGCTCAAAAGCTCTGTATACCCACAATACAACTCATAGATCATAGGAAGCTTAACAAGAAGGATTATCAAAGTATGGATGCTTAAATCCTACATAGAAGGGAGAACTGGAGGTAGAGTGAGGGAGGGCCCTGGGAAGGGATGAGGAAGGGTTAGGAGAATAACTGTTGGGGATGGGACAGGATCAGAAGTGGGAAGAGACAGGAGAGTCGTCCAGATGGTCAGGAGAATAAATAGACATTTGTAGCAGTGGGGAATGGGAAAAGGGGATGGGACCACTACAAAAACTCAGACTCTAGTGATTCAGGAGGCTCACTGGACTCAATGAAGATGACATTAGCCTAAAAACCCAAAAGAGGGAAAATAGAACTTTAAAGAGACTACCTCCAGTAGATAGGCATGGCCCCCAGTTGAAGGATGGGCCACCCACCCATCTCAAAAGGTTTAACACAAAATTGTTCCTGTCTAAAGGAAACAAAGAGGCAAAATATGGAGCAGAGACTGAAAGAAAGTTCATTCAGAGCCTGCACCACCTTGGGATCCATCCTATCTGCAGACGCCAACCCCTTCACCCTAAACCCCCCATTCCCTCCCCAGACACTATCACTGATGCCAATATGTGCTCCAAGACAGGAGCCTAGTATGGCTGTCTTCTGAGAAGCTCCACCAGCATCTCATTAAGACAATTGCAAATATAGACAACCACTGGAGTGTGCTGAGGGATCCCAATGCAAGAGTTAAGGAGGAAGTGCTGGAGGGGATTACAACTCCAAAATCAACTAACTAGACCCTCCCTGCCCCCAAGCTCCCAAGGACTAAACCACAAACCAAAAAGTATGCATAGGTGGAACCTCTTAGAGATAAAGTGGAGGGGAATGAGATGGGGGTTTTATGGAAGGGAGACCAGGAAAGGAGACAAAATTTGAATTTTTTTTTTTTTTTTTGAGACAGGGTTACTCTGTGTAGCCCTGGCTGTCCTGGAACTCACTCTGTAAACCAGGCTGGCCTCTAATTCAGAAATCTGCCTGCCTCTGCCTCCCAAGTGCTGGGATTAAAGGCGTGTGCCACCACTGCCTGGCAAAATTTGAAATTTTTAATAAATGAAATAAACCATTAATAATAAAAGAAATAGTGATTTAATTATGTCCACACTGTACTTGAGAGAGTTAATGAAAGAGTCAATTTGCAAATGTAAAATATATATTTCCATGGTTAGGGAATATGATCCATGGGATATTTTAATTTTCAATGAATGGCAAATTGAACTGAATTTATAAAGCAGGTTTTTATTGTTTTGTTTTCATGTAGAAACATGGAGACACTGAAATCCAATCAAGATGAGTCTACAAGCCTCTTTGTAGCTGAGCTTCCAACAGGCTGTGTAGGTCAACTACAGATATTTGTGGCTTGAAGTTGAGTCATCTAAAGAACATATCAAGCACCATGCAGTTCCGTTCCTTAAATAGAATTTCCTATAAAGGCAACACAGAAGATTTAGAATTTACTTGCTCCCTCCCAAGCTGAATCAAATGTTTTCTTTTTTTTTTTTGGTTTTTCGAGACAGGGTTTCTCTGTGTAGCCCGGGCTGTCCTGGAACTCACTCTGTAGACCAGGCTGGCCTCGAACTCAGAAATCCTCCTGCCTCTGCCTCCCAAGTGCTGGGATCAAAGGCATGCGCCACCACCGCCCGGCTTTTTTTTTTTTTTTGAAATGTTTTCATAAATTACAAATCTCAGGACATGTCAGCTATGGTTAGCTTGCAACATTTCCTAAAACTGGTGGTGTTTTTTTTAAGTTTGTATTTAATGAATATAGAGAGTGCCTGCACTGTTTTCAACTGGAAAGCATTTGTATGACAGAAATACTGAATTGTCCCCATGTTTTACTGACATTCTATATCCATATTCATCATGAGTGGCTGAAGCTGACTTGAATGCCTTAGATGTTCAAAGAGGGTTGGACTTTATCCTCTCCAACTAGTCTATGTGATTATTTCCTGAGTGACTGAGATTCTCCTAAGAATATCTTTGTCTGTGCCTGTATTCTCCTACATTTTTCTATCTTGAGTTTCCCAGTACTATTTTGTATAAGAGTTCTACCCTCTCAATACACACATTTCTATTTCAAAGATCTTAGGGAGATCAGTCATTTTGTGGGTTGTGATGCAATTCCTGGACTCCAACTCTATCAATACAGAAAATGAGAACCTGATATAAATATTTGAAGTGTATGTAGAAATATGGGTCTACAAGTAAGCATACACTACTGTTAAGGAGAATGAAAATTGAAAGAAATTTCAAAAGTCAGAGAATAACCCCAGTTAAAATGTAACTGGATAATTTATATTTCATTGTTATTCACAGCAGTAATATGGGACCAGAAAGAGAGGAGCCTATATAAAAGAAGGATCATGGGAATAATTATATTGATTGATTGAATGACTCTAGAATCTTCTGCTCTCCTCTGACAGGGCTCCCACATGAATATCTACCCACCATGCCATGTCAATTATCTGGATGACTTGGCATATCTACTCACTAAGGACAGACAATGCAGAAAAGGTAGGGTAAGAGATTCATCCTACAAGCATCAGCTTCAGGAATAGCACCCATTACATTTGCGGGGACCCACATAAAGACTGAGCTCTATATCTGTTACATATATTCCAGGAGCCATGGTAAACCCTGCAAAGACGCAAGGTGGCAGGATATTTGATTCTTGGTTCTCCCATGGAGTATCTATCCCCTTCAGGGACCTCAATCTTTCCCGCAACTCTTCCATAAATGTTGCCAAAATCAATCTTAGGTTGTAGATCTGGGCATGCGTTTCAGTGTGCTGCTGGGTGGAGCTTATCACAAGGACAGTTATGCTGGGCTCCTGTCTACAAGTATAACAGAGTATCATTAATAGTGTCAGGGATTTGTCCTTCCTCATTGTATGGGTTACAAGTTGGGCCAGCTTATGTTTGACCATTCCTAGTCTCTGCTCAATCTTTGTCCCTGAATGTCTTGAACACAGGATAGATTTTGGGTTGAAAGTTTTGTGTTTGGCTTGTTCAAACCAACCAATATATTCTTGAGGTTCAGGCTCACTCCATTCAGAGGAATCCATGTTGAAGTCTGCTCAAGTGGCCAACATTTTCAGAGTAGATGAGGACATCATAGTACCTGCATCATAAATGCTGGACTGGAAGCATGAACATCCAGCAGCACGTGCTCCACGAGTGTTTGGTTACTAAACTGCATCTAGTACAGTACACTCACATTGAGTGCTGGGTTACTGAAACAAGCCTCTTGCAGTACACACACCATGAATACCTGTACACTGGTATGAGCCTCGTGCACCATGAGAGCTGAAAGAGAGATGTCATCCTACCATAGAACAGGTGGAATATGTAGTAGGTTACAACCGTGAGTCTGGCACATTACACACACTATAAATGTGTGGTTAGCAGCAAGAACCTCCCACAATATATACTCAAGGTATGATGAGTTATAGTTGAATGTCCATGACAGTATATGCACCAGGAATGATGCTTTCTAGGCAATGCTTTCCTTTGATATATGATCCATGACTTCTGGGTTACCATCCTGAATATTGCACTGACACTTTGCAATAAATGATAGGTTATAAAAATGAGCACCACACAACACACGACTCATAAGTGCTTGGATATTATTGCCAAAGTTCCACTATATGCACTGAAGAGCTACCTAGAGCAATAAGACACTATAAACACTTTAAGGAAAGTGGCTGAATACAAGATTGACTTAAAATAAAGAATTTATATCAGTTATATTTTCCATATATATACACACATATATATGCATATATTTATATGGCATATTTTCCATATGCCTCCTATATAAAAATGACAACTA
This sequence comes from Mastomys natalensis, assembly GCA_021653895.1. NCBI lineage: Eukaryota > Metazoa > Chordata > Mammalia > Rodentia > Muridae > Mastomys > Mastomys natalensis. The sequence continues at coordinate 3,890 of JAJTUV010001524.1, read as the reverse complement.
GACTAAAAAAAAAAATCAGAGAAATAAAGTAGTGTCAATTAATACAACAAAATTTACAGTAACTTTTTTAAAAAGCAAGAGAAAGACTCAAATGATTAAAATTTTCAATTATTTGAAGAATATGTAGTAGATATAAGAAGATGAGAACGTATTTCATGTTCTTGTATTGGTATGTTTAACACTGTAAAAATACCTATCTTCCCAAAAGTAATCTATAAATGCAAAAGAATCCCCACCAAATTCCCAAAATAAGAGACTACAGAACTTGAAAGAATGATTTGCATCTTCCAGGACATAAACCAAGGAGAGTTAAAGCAATCTGGAACAAAAAAAAAACAATTGCATGGTATGGACATATAAACATACTGGTCGATCAATGGAATAGAGTTCAACAAAAAGACTTCATTCCAATCGCAGGTACACTTCTGGTGTTTCCTAAGGAATCCACCTAGACATTCTGAGAAAAACAAAGCCCATTCAACAAGTGGTTCCAAGGATGGGCCTCAGCATGGAAAAGGGGTTTTGAGGGAGCAGGAGTCTGGGAACAATGAATAAGATGACTCCAAGTCAAATTGTGGATTCATGCTGAAGATCTGTGTCCTGCTTGATACAGCTTCTCCAGTCTGCTTCTCCCATTGTTCTGCTTTCTCCCTGGAGATCTGTCTATATTCAGCTTGCTTGCTATTCTAAGAGATCTCTCTGTCCATGTCCTGCTTGCTTGTTATATTAATAGGTCTCTGTCCACGTTCTGGTGTGTGTGTGTGTGTGTCTGTGTGTGTGTGTGTGTGTGTCTGTGTCTGTGTGTCTGTGTGTGCATTTGAGTGTGTGGTGGAGGTGTCAGTGGAGGAGGTGGGCAATTTCAGTTCACCAAGTAGTTCTCTCTTTTTATCCTAAAAATATTTCTGGATCTGGATAGCTCAAATACTGAAGAACACAGGTCCTGGCTTTTATTTTACATATCAATCCAATCATCTACTTCAGTTTTCCTTTGGAGTATTTTATGAACCAGCATCCCATGTCCCCAAGTCTTTATGGGCTGGAAGACAGAAAGCATACATTTTTTTCTTAACATTGCAAAATAACTCAGAGATCTATCTGCCTTTCTTAAATATATATAAGATAGTTGGGTAGGACCCTGCATGAATTTTTTTTTTTTTGGTTATTTTCGAGACAGGGTTTCTCTGTGTAGCCCTGGCTGTCCTGGAACTCACTCTGTAGACCAGGCTGGCCTCGAACTCAGAAATCCGCCTGCCTCTGCCTCCCAAGTGCTGGGATTAAAGGTGTGTGCCACCACTGCCCGACTAGCCATGAAATTTTTATTCCAACTACACACGAGCCTGGACTGTCTGTGTCTGAGGCTAAACTTGAACTCACAAATATGCCTGCCTTTATATCTCCCTACCTTTGTATCATTCTGACAAACTGGTTCATAGTGTAACTGTTTTTGTTCCTTAAGATCTATGAAGAATTCATTCATACAATTCATATTAGATCCTTATTTTATCCATAGTTGACACATTATATAGTTTTGAATTCACATCTTTAGAGCTCTTTCCCATATCATAACTGCTGTCCTAAAGGTCCTAGTATTTATCATTCTGTTGCGAAATACCTGAAGTCTCAACTTCTGGACTCCTGCTGTTTCTAATGATCATGTAGTCAGTAATATTAACAGGGGGGACATTCCTCAATGTAAAGGGTTCTGTACTGCTAATGGGTCCAAAACACTGTACATTATTACACAATCCAGCCTTATTTTGCCCACAGCAGCCACTGACAATGCTGGATGTTCACACCAGTAACCTGTCCAAGGAGGAGGAACCATGTCACTCTATCCCTACCAGGACCACACTTGGTGTGGCAAAGTGGTGCTTGTTAAACTGTATTTCTACACAGAAAAGAGTGCAAATAGTTCTATATTCTTTACGCTCCACAAAACTCATGTCCAAGTGGATTAAAGACAAAATAAAACCAGACAGAGTGAACATGAAGAAGACTAAGGGAAGGACATCCCTGAATGCATTGTCACAGCAGACAGCCTTTTGAACAGAATACTCATAGTTTAGGCATTCAGATCAACAATTAATAAATTACACCTCAAGAAACACTGATGTTGGATGTGAGGGCGATCTGGCTGCGACATCTGTCACCCCATTGATCGCCAGGGTTGATTCGGCTGATCTGGCTGGCTAGGCGGGTGTCCCCTTCCTCCCTCACCGTTCCATGTGCGTCCCTCCCGAAGCTGCGCGCTCGGTCGAAGAGGACGACCTTCCCCGAATAGAGGAGGACCAGTCTTCGGTCAAGGGTATACGAGTAGCTGCGCTCCCCTGCTAGAACCTCCAAACAAGCTCTCAAGAAACACTGATGTTAGCTGGGTGATGGTGGCACAGGCCTTTAATCTCAACACTTGGGAGGCAGAGGCAGGCGGATCTCTGAGTTCGAGGCCAGCCTGGTCTACAGTGTGAGTTCCAGGACAGCCAGGGCTACACAGAGAGACCCTGTCTCGAAAAACCAAAAAAAAGGAACCATTAATGTTTTTGTAAGGCAAAAGCCCTGTCTATTGGACAAAGAAGCAGCCTAAGGAATGGGAAATATTTTTTACCATATCTACATGTGAAAGAGTCATAATATTGAAAAATATGTAAAGATCTCAGGAAACTAGATGTTATGAGTCAAAAATTCATTTTAAAAATTGGGTGCAGATTTAAACCGAGAATTCTCAGCAGGCAATCTCAAAGGCTGAGAGACACTTAAATGTTCATCATTATTAGCCTTATGGATATCCAAATGAAAATCCTTTGTGATTCTATGTCATACATGGCAGAATGGTTTAAATCAATAATATGAGTAGTTGCCCATATTAGTAAGAATATAGAGCAAGTGTGGCACCCTTTTACTGATTGTAAGAGGGCAAGGTAAGGCAGTCAATAGGGAGGGAAATCAATGTCATGATTCCTCAGGAAATTGGGGACCCATGTACCTGAAGATACAGCTGTATCAGTCTTGGCATATATTCAAAAGCTACTCCAGTCACTAAATCACAGAGACACATGCTCAACTATGTTCATAGAAGCTTTATTTATAGTAGGCAGAACCTAAAAATAACTTAGATTTACCATAGCTAAAGGATAAAGAAGATGTGGTACTTTTGCAAAATGCATTATAACTCAACTGCTGAAAATATGACAACATGAAATGAATGTATGATTACAGGCTAATGAATGCAACTAGAGGTAACCCAGACCTAGAGTAACATCAATTGTTAATATTCCCTGATGAGTGGATATTAGCACTTAAGTAAGCTTTAATATAACTCCTCTTGACAGACCCAGAGAGGTTATGTAAAGAGAAGAGAAATAGTGGGGATACATGCATCCGTGTGTAAAGGGGGAATAGAATAGGATCTCAGGGTAGCCTGAAGTTATTGGGAAAATACATGGTAGAGACCATTTGGAAAGAGGATGTAGGGAGAGTACAATACAAGGAGAAAAAGATGGAATTAGGGGGCATTGAGAGGTTAGATATGGAACTTAGTGCACTGGAAACTTTCAGGGAACCATGAGTGTGAGACTACTGACTGCTCCTACAGATGGAGGACAGAGTCTGAATTGGCCATTCATTACACCAAGCAAGCGTTTAGTGTTGGGAACCGGTTACATTTTACTGAGCTGTTGCCAAGGAAGTCTCTAAACAACCCATACTGAGTCCAGTAAAAACATTTTGCTTTCTGCAGACTGACCACATGGCTGCATTAATTTGGACAATTTCCAAACAACTCACTAAATGTGAAAGTCAAGTGGGTGCAGGCTTAGACCCTTCACTCCTATGTGATAGTTTCTTTGTGGAGAGAAGGTTCTCTACAGGCCACAGAATCAAAACCTGGACAAAAT